>JAAPAX010000006.1:2762500-3123079 GCA_013372555.1 Elsinoe arachidis | reverse complement strand
AAAGTCTAATATATAGAAGTATATAAAGTATATTCTAACTATAATATTAACTTTAATTTTTACCTTCTACTTATTTTACCTACTACTAGTATACTACCTAGCCTTTCTAGGTATAGAAGCGATTAAGGATAGAGGATTAGCTTATTAAGTTAGAAGGCTAGTATAGAGGAGTATATAAAGACTAGTATATAGGTACCTATAAGGCCTAATATAGAGATAGATATAGAAGCTAGTATAGAGGTATATATAAAGGGTAGTATACTACTCGCTTACTCTAGTACCTAATAATAAGAGTTCTATAAGCTTAATACCTAAAGTAGATAAGAGAATAGTTTATTATAAGAGTAATAGTAGAACGAGCGTTACTACTTTAAATATAGTATACTTATAGTGTATACTATAGCCTTTATATCTTATTAGATAGTAAGTAATAGATTAGAGCGTACTACTATTAGTTATACTATAGTAGAGAATTTTTTGAAAAATAGTATTTATATCTACTACTATAGAGGAGTTACTAAAAATCGCTAATTAGCTAGTGCTCTATGCTCTATAGTTACTAAAAAACGCTAATTAGCTATAGCTCCGTGCTCTAGTATTACGCTCGCTCTCTAACTCTAACTCTAGAGCATTAACAATCTAGTAAAATTCGGTAATATATAGTAGAAGCGAGATATTCTTAATAGCCTAAGTAACTACTTTACTATACTAGAATACGAATTATATAATAGTATCTCTCTCTTATGTATTAAATTGTTTAGAATAGTTAGTATTTAGATAAACAATAATAGTATTAGTAGTAACGAAGTATAAATAGATTATATATATAAGTACCTCTCTATATAATAGCTTAACTACGAAAGAGTAGAGAGAGGTAACTATATTAGTATATAGTAGTGCTTTTAGGTGTACTATTAGTACTATCTTACTATTTTCTCGAAAAATTCGTAGCCTTTCTTTAGATCTAAGGAAATAGCAAAAGAATTCTATAGGTACTACTCTAGGTACTAGACTTAATCGAGATATTCTAAGGTAGTTAACTATAGTCGCGAGCGTAAGTATAGAAGTAATAGGCGAACACTTAAGTAGTATACTACGTCTATAAGCTAGAAGTATTAATTTTTATCTAGCTAGAATAATAGATTATATTATATAGAATACTTCTTATAAAGAAGATATAGTTTATATAAGTATATATACAAAGATTTAGGCCTAAATTTTAATAGATTCTAGCTATATTCTTTACTATAAATTCGAGGAATTACTACTACAAATTCTAGATTTAGGCCTAGGATATATAATAGATAAGTATTAGATATAATTAATCTTTTATCTTATTAGTTATAATTACTATACTTTAGTATTATATTTACTCTCTAACTCTAATTCTAGAGTATTAATAATATTACTAATTAGCTACTACTTTATACTCTATAGTTACTAAAAAATACTAATTAGCTATAACTCTATAGTTTAGTATTATATTTACTCTCTAACTTTAACTCTAGAGTATTAATAATAATTTACAATATTTAAATAGAGTTACTACTAAGATAATTCTCTATACTACTACTATTTAGATAGCTTTTATCTAAATAAAGAATAAGTACTAGATTTACTACTAAGACTCTTCTCTATATTACTATTATTTAGATAGTCTTTATCTAAATAAGAAATTAATACTAGATAGTAAAGAGTAAATAGTATAAAGAGTAGATAGTAGAGAGAGTAGATAGTATAAAGGACAGGTAGTAAAGAGTAGGTAGTAAAGAGTAGATAGTAAAAGGTAGGCAGCAAAGAGCAGGCAGCGCGAAGGACAGATAGCGCGAAGGACAGATAGCGCGAAGGACAGACAGCGCGAAGGACAGACAGCGCGAAGGACAGACAGCGCGAAGGACAGACAGCGCGAAGGACAGACAGCTCAAAGGACAGACCGCGCGAAGGACAGAGAGCGCAAAGAGCGGACCGCCTACAGAGTACATAGCGTAGAGAGCACACTGTGTTTAGAGCAGACAGAATGTAGAGCAGACAGAATGCAGAGCAGACAGCATGTAGAGCAGATAGCATACAGAGCAGACAGCATGCAGAGCAGGTAGCCTCTGCGCGACAGATAACTTCATCCTCGCAGATACTTCCCTTATAGTAGACAGTCTCTACAGTGCAGACAGATTCTTCGCGTCGGACAGCGGATGACTCCCATGCGTATAAAGGATGAGTACCAAAGACTTACTATAGCGCTCTCTCTCTCATCTGACACCATACGCTTCCATCTTGACCACTACTCTGATTACTGCTGCGCATTCCATCACGACTGGACCAGCTAGCCTTGCCCCGGGATTTCTGTCCTTGAAAGTGAACGTGACGAAAAATCCTGTCGCTTTCATGACCTCCACCAACTTGTCCATGCGAAAGACTGCTGATGTGTCTGCGATATTCTCTCAGTCAGGCGTATCGATGTCCAAGACTGTGGCAAGAGTATCAAGTACGACGTTGATAAGCACCGTGCCAAGTTCGATACGGAGCACAAATTACTCTGCAGCTTTGTCAATCCTGAATCTGCCAGCACGAGTGAGGGCGATAAAGAGGACGTTGGCCATGAGGCGAATGCCAGAGATCTAGTTGACAGCGATATGGACTGGGACCTGCATTGTCCAAGGTGGGTGCGTCCAGGAGATCCTTGTCCAGAGTGAAAGCTTCGACAAGAAGGTCCGTGATTTCGATGACGATGCTCGGCGAGAGACCGTCTGTAGCATTTCGATGCCCTGCGTCGCAATTTTGTGTTCGAGCTTGGTTACATCGAAGGCTATTTTCCCTAGGGCAATCGCACGACTACCGCCTACGACGATCGTGGTTGTCTGCCGCCACACTTGCGCATTCTTCTGCCCCATGATTTCTATGCGGGAGAGTTCGGTGGAAGCACAACACCAGTTTCCCGTAACCTCGGAGGTTTCTGGCCGGTGACAAGTGTGATGATGAAAGTAGCTGGTATTGTGATGAGGATGGCAGCCCCTTCGAAGATTGTGGGTTCGTGGCCAGTCAGCCATCGATACAGAGAGGCAAGGAATCCGTCGCCCATTCTGTCGATGAGTAAGTCATGAGTTTGACCGTGCCAGATCTGCCCTATGTGCTTATGTGACATTACACATGTCTTTGAAAGATCCAATCAGCTTTACCGCGGAAGATATCAACGTCTTGATCAGCCCTCGGCAGATAATGAGCAGGTTCAGCACAAGTTTCTCTCCCATCTTTGTCGAGAGTTGCATCGGGGCCAAGAATGGGGTTGTTGTTGAACATCCCAACGACGTCTTGCACAAGCTGCTCGGCGGTATGCCCAACGTCTAGATCAGGGACTCAATGCGATCCCTCCACAGGCCGACTGAGTCTTTATCTGCTGATGGTCAGCAGGACTCGTAAACATGGAAGATATGATCCACGCACCGCTTGCGCATCTCGGTCCGTAGCATTGCTCGCGGCTGGAGTCTTGTCGTCTTTCGTGCGCTCAATGGCCAAGCCCGTGTCAACATCGGCTGTAGTATCCGCCTCCTACTTCATCCCAGAGGGTCTGGAACGAGGCTTCTGGAGGCTCTTTGGATTGTTTATCGGTCCTAAAATTGCTTGACTCCTTCTCGACAGCTATCAGAGCAGCTGCCGTAGCTTTTCAACCTGCTCGGCAATCTCAATGTGTCATTTTATTCACCAGCTGGCATGGCCGTCCAAGCATTCAAATTTGTGGTCCGCGAGCTCGAGGCGCCTTTGAGCAGGGTTTTGGTGGTGTCTCTTGTCTCCATTATGTCTGTCCGGCTGACAAAAAGCCCATGACTCCGCGAACTTCTTCCACCCAGGTTGAATCTCCTCCCATACCTGGTTGATCCATCAGTAGCTATAGTAGTGACAAGACAGAGCAAGAACGACATCCCAGGTTGCGGTCTTGTTCGGTTTTGCGGTCCAGTCCAAGGCAGAGCTCTTGATGCTGTTTCATACTTTGCAGAGAAAAGCTCAGGCATCTCCCGTGAGATATGAGTTGATTCGCTTGATCAACTTCGGAATCAAGCACAAACTCACCAATCTTCTTGATCAAACATTTGACAGCTTCAGAAAAATCCTCTTTCAACCAATGATAGCCGTCGATGACAACCCCCTCGATCTCGCGAAAGAACCCTTCAGATCGAATCTTGAACCCCTTGGCGAGCATAGAGGCAACTACTGCTATCTCGGAACCATCCGCAGGAATTTGAGCGTGGGCCCTATCAATAGCCTCAAATCACTTTGAAACGCATTGAAGGTCTTTGCGAAAGGTTTGGTCGACTCCCTGCCAAAGAGTTTTGCCATCTTCCGTCGTTCCATCGGCCAGGCCACATTTGGATGTTAGACTCTCCAATTTCTCGAGGACTTTTGCGGAGGGGTCGATGAGAACGGACGTCAGTGGTAGCTGAGAGCCATCCGGCCTTCGGCATACTTGAATCTCCACGGGCTGAACAGAGATGCCCAAGGTCGCACCATGAGTGACAGCTCGCCACCCACATCCATCGCCAATCGCCTTAGACACCTAGAACAGCTTCCTTGCTGTGGACGATAACGGGTAGATCAGATGAAGGGCTGAGCGACAGGTCGCCCTTGGGCAAAGCATTTGAAGATCCGTCAGTAACGTTGATAATGGTAGTGTAAGTCTGGAGCTCGACCACCTTGCTGCCAGGCGTCGCAGCGTAAAATGGTTCGGAGCGCCTGAGACCAGTGTCTATGGATTGCTGCATCAATGTCATTCCAGACTTGGCCCTGGTGACCGCCAAGATCTGCCTGCAAGTGATGTTGCCCGGTGGCTGGTAGATCATCGGCGAAAGTATCGTGGCTCGACCTTCCGAGAGTAGTATGGAAGATCGCTGGTCGTTCATTGCGACTATGCTTGTAAGCAGGGAGGAAAGCTCTTAATTAGCGCTACGAGCCCACAGTGACAGCTTGTCGCCATCTTGGAATACGCTTCGGACCGATTGACATCAGGGGATTGGGTTTACAAGATGACTTTCTCATCTCAGTCTTGCATACAACAACATCTTTGAGCAGGATTCAGTGCAGTTCTAGCGCAGACCCAACAATCACGCCCGATCGGCATTCAGGCTTATTTGAGTCGACGCAAGATTCTCGCCCAAGCATCTCCGGATAGAAGCTCGTAGGTGGACCAGATGCCTATCTTGCCAACAATCTTAGAGGGCTTCACCAGCTCCATCACAGACTGGATTCGTTGCCATTTTGCATCAGGAAGAACAAGCCATTCCCAAGACGTCCACCGGCTGCTGTAGCGATGTCTAGATGTCTAGGACATGTCCATTCACTGGAACGGGAAGATCCCTCCACGTCTTCACAGTGTCGTCGGTTGAGTTGGTTATCACGCGGGAGACGTCTTGGACTGTAACGTTTCTGTGCTTAGATCATCGTAATGCATAGTAATGAGCTGGAGATAGTCTTCCGAATCGGCCTGCGCATGTGCTGTCCGGGAACAATCCCTGTCCGCACTTGATCTCTTGGACCTTTTCCAGGCCATTGGTAGACGACATCGTCTTGAACGGCTTCGTGACTCAGACGATGCATTCTCGGCGGGCATGTCGAGTCGCTACACAAAGGGAAATGGACCCATTGGATGACCAATGAGTTTCGCATGCTCCAAATTGTGACTGCAATGGCAGGGCCAGGGCCAATGGCAAAGCCAGTGAAGCGTTGACGCCATGAGAGTTGGTCTTCACCGCGGTGAAACGAGGGAGTGCGCTTCCAGCCTCGATCAGGGCGGGAACTCAAAGTAAAGCTGTCTCCGTGTCGTAGCATGTACTCAAGTACTTCGCAGATGGGGGCGTTTCAGCAGCGACATAGTGCTCCATCAACTCTGAGGACCAGATAGGGTCGCCATGTCGGACAGTAGAAGTGGCTGGCGGTGTTTCCGCGGGTGGTCTCTGCTCCGATGACAACCCATTCGAGCATTGAGCCGGTAGGTATAGTTCCGCAATGCGTAGGATATCGACCGCAAGTGCTGAGCATTGTGGACTATCTCCAATCTAGCGGATGATCATTGAATCGTGGGTATTGATCTGTGCAGGTGCGAGCAGATTGTGTGCGAAACTGACAAAGCCGATGTTCGCCGCCACTTCCACGGAGCTTCGGGGCGAGAAGGTCAACGACACGACCTCGGGATACAACATGCAAGATCTTGACGGCATCGTATAGTCGTACTATTCATTTCACATTTCTGGGTATCTATCATTACTGCTCGATCATGCATATTCAATCGACTCATTTCACCCCGTCATCATCGTCTGGCAACCTAACTCCGTCGCCCAGCATATTGTCGACTGCGCCTGATGTCCTAAACTTCTTGCCCCAAATCACATGTCGATTGATCCTGAACAGGACCCAATGACCAGCTCCCAGACTTCTACGCCCCTCGCTGCTGATCCCGCAGCTTCTTCCCGCGACGACCCGTCACAATAGGCTGCTCCTGCGGAGCTTCTGGAATGCTCGGTCCACGAGTGAGGGAGGGCGGTGGACGACGAGACTTGAGAAGAGCAGAATGCCTTTCGCGGAGGTCGGCGCGGATGTGCGACACAAGATCGCCGATGTTGACCTTGTTGTCACTGTCTGTCGCTGTGTTGCGGATGCGAACGGTCGACGCCGTCTCGCTGTTGACCTTGACGATGAAACCGTGAGTGGTATGCTTTTGATGAGAAAAGATCGAGTCCATGTCTGTGCTGGAACTCGCGAGCTCGGCGCTGATATCCGCAGCCCACAACGTGGAGAGCAGACTGGCGCAGATTGTGCTGACCAGGTCCGGTGCCGCAGGGAAGATCAACACCTCGCACCTCCGTGAAGACCATAATGGATCATACGTTGGCGCATCTACTTTGAACTTGCTTGAACCCGTCTGTATGCTCTTTTGATGGTGGAGAGACTTGTTGGTCATGTAGTCCAGGCTGAGCTGAAACCCGACAGAGCGAGGTAGTGCTTCTGGCGGAGTTGTCGGGAGGCGGTAGGACTGGACCAGGTTGTCGTATCGGCCACCCGCACCGAAGCCTTTGCGGATTCGCTTGTCCACGAAGACTTGGAACATGATGCCGTTCTTGTAGTAGGCTTCATCATGAGAGGCGAACGGGGCGAAGAAGATGGACCGATGGAAGCCAAACTTGTCCAGAGTGGCGCTCACAGAGTAGAGGTGATCGAGAGCTGCGAGACTCTGTGATAGGCACTCCGGTGAGCTTGCAAGTAATGCATTGAGCCTCTTCTTGGTCTTGGAGATGAATTGTTGATCGACGACTTGACGGAAGTCAAATTTGGAGAGCTCATCAAGGGTGGTGGATGGCACATCAATGTTGGGAGAACGCAGGGTTTCTCGAACATGCTTCCAGTGCCGGTCGTTGAATCCGAGCTCTGACAGGGCTTTCTTCACAGGAGTTCGATGTTCCTCCTCCACTTTGCAATGGTCCAGGATCGCATTGAGGATGCTGGCATGGTTGAGGTGGTACGCAATCTTGTCTTCTGCCATGACGGGAACAATGTCGACGAGTTCATCGAGAACCTTGATCGCTTCTGCATCATAAACCACACTGTCGTCTCCGGCTTTAGATGCAACGTCAAAGTTAAGTGTTGCGATCTGCTTTGGTGGACCTCCCAGAGTGTTGCGCAGTACATGTCCGAATGTGTAGGTGCGGGGGATGACCGGTGCCCACCTTGCCAATTGTCGGGCATGAGGCAGAGTCTGGTCATATGGAAGCTGCAAAAGATTACCAGTCCGGTCGAGCATGCTCACCACACCCAGGTCGTCATCGTAAATGGTCGAGCGGGGATAGACCATTGACTGCGGTAGTTCCTCGGCTCCATGTCGTCGAAGCACCGGTTCCAACACCGATCGCAAGACAGAGACCTGACGCAACCTGATTGAAATTGTTTCTGCATCCGCGTCCTGAGTTACTGTTGCATCCCAAGCCATGTCCTTGATACGCTGATCTTTATCGGGAGTGTGAAGGGCTGTGAGAATCTTCTCGTAAGTCTTGCGATCGCTCTTCTCAAATCTCTGAAGTGTAACTCGTAGCAGCTCCTCGTCGGCTGAGGCCGGAAGCATGCCACTTTTAAGCAGTTCGGAACTGCTCAGTCTCTTGGATTGGTCATGAGTGATCAGAGAATGTATCACAGCCTTCTGCTCGGCTTTGTCTGGCTCCTCGAATACTGGTGGAAGCTCATGTTGAGGTGCGCGGATCTTGCGGATCTCTTGGTCACGCTCCATGGCGGTATCGAGCTGGAAGCACATTTCGAAAAAGATGATCCCCAACGAGTACATATCAACCTTGTTTGTGTACTTGGTCTTGGAGGTCTTTTGTAGTTCAGGTGCAATGTAAAGTGCTGTACCCATGCCTCTTGACATTTCTGTACTTTCTCCTTGACTGGACGAAAGAATGTTAGGTACAGAAGTGTGAGCAGTGGTGGCGAGACCGAAATCACCGATACGAGGATTGCCGTCTTGGTCGATGAAGATGTTATCTGGTTTGAAGTCTCGGTGGATGATGCCGCGGGAATGTATAAACTCGAGGCCTTGTAGAATTTGCCGCAGCATCGTCCACTGCTTCTCAGGATCTGAGGTCATGCCTCTGGCGAAGAGGTGTCTCAGTGTTTGACCCTCACAGAGTTCCATGGGCATGTAAAGGATTCGCGCGTGATTTGGTAAGCGAGTTGGAGGCGAAGGGTGCAACAACCTGGACGCTTCTGTGCGATCGCCCTCTGCCGAATCCTGTTTGCCGCTCGGGGCAGGCGCTTCAGGTGTGATAATCCCAAACTCAATGTGGTCGGCACCATCGCCGTTGGGGGCTACATCATGCAGGTTCGAGCTGTCATCATCTTCCGATCCCTCATAGCTACCGGACTCCTCATCACTGCCGTCATCGTCGCTATCTGCACTATCGGACCTGTCGAAGTATCGGCCATCTACGTTGACTGAGCCAGCCGGATCATCGTCGACAAAATCTATCAATGCACTGGTCATAGCATCGAATCCTCGGCTGCTGTGAGGAATCCTTGGTTGCTGCCCAGGCTGAGGTAACGTGCCGGTGAAATCGCTGGCCGTGGATCGAGTGGAGTCGGACATTACTGTTGCGGCCTCGAAATCATCCTCGACCCATGCCAGGTAGTACCTTACAATGTAAGGATGATTCAACAGACAAAGGATACCGACTTCTTTCCGGATTTCTTCTAGTTCTCTGCTCGACCGAGATTTGATCTTCTTCACTGCAAAGAGACCATTGTCGACTTTATTGCGGACCTTGACGACTTCTCCAAAGCCGCCTCGGCCAATTCTGGCCAGCTCGACGAATTCGGATGCAAAATGCGAATGATGCAGGGATTGCATTCTGTCTGAGATGCTAGAAGAGTTGTGGCGTGAAGTTCTCTGAGATGAACGTCGAAGATCGATGGCTGATACATGTCGGGAGAGCTCTGCCGTAGCCTCTACTGCTGGCTCGACAGCAGCCTCTGTGCTGCGGAAGAACTCGCTGAGAAGAAGATCGAAGGCTGGCGGACGTTTGGTTTGCTCCACAAGAAAGAATTTGCGGATAAGATCGCTGAAGAGAGACGTGAGCTGCATACTTTCTAGGAGTATTTGCGGGGTCTTGTAGGTATGGATGATGTTTCTTCCGAAAAGCATTTGAGCCATGACGACCCCGAAATCCCAAATGTCAATCTTAGCGGAAGTCGCAAGAGGCTTCAGACGAGCTTCAGGCGCGCACCAGTGAGTAGGCTTGCTGGCTTTTGTGTTTCCGAGTAGGATGTCAAGACGGTGATTATAGCGAGTGCCGGACAATTGAGGCATGGTCAGTCCGTCTCCGGATCGGTATAGACGAATGTTGGTTGGGTTGATCTGCTTGTGGACGATGTTGTTTTTGTGAAGAAAGTCGAGCGCTCCGAGAAGAGAATGCGACCACTCACGGGCACGGTCCAGAGAAATTGTCTGTCCATCTTCTAGCATCTCGTCCAGGCTACCTCTGTTAGAGAGCTCGGAGAGAATCGAGAGTGACCAGCCCAGCTGAGAATCGGGTCCGGGAATGACTTGTCTGTCCAGCCTGAATGCATACACAATGTTGACATGAGGATGCCTGTGCTTCTTCAGCTCTTTGAGCTCGCGCTCGAGCGCCGTAAGATGGTTCATGAAGTCGAAAGATTCTTCTTGTGCTAATGACTGGGACTTGGACTGAGCGCTTGTGGTCGAATCAGCTTGAATTGGGACTTGGTCGACTGGCCGCTGACTGGAGGCTCGACTATCCATGGCGGGAACAATTCGAGGCAGTATCGAAACGCGGCGAAGCTTGAGGACGGTGTCGAACAGATGTCTACCAGGTCGAACAAGTAGCTCCTCGGAATTGCCGGTTTTGCTGATCCGGGACATGATCTCCACACTCTTGAAGGTAGCGACGGACCCATCTGCTGCCACCGGCATCTCCATATCTTCTTCGAACAGGACAACGTCAGCAGAGAGTCCAGCATCAGTCACACCCTCTCGCACCGGTGTGGGCGGTGCTTGAAGGGCAGCCTTCCGCCGGACTTCTCGCTCGACGTTCTCCTGCAGAAGTCGATCTGCCTCTGCCTTTGCCTCTTGCTGGCGTTTCCGCGCAGCCTCCCTCGCTGCTTCCTCCTGCGCTTGATGTGCAGCCTGCACCAAGGCTCGTTCGTCCTCCAAACTGGGGAGGACGCCGGTGGCCCTGGCTTGGGCTGCATCGTCAAGCGCATCCTTGACTTCTTCCACGACGAGGTGCATGATCACCTCGCCGGCACTCTCCTTCACCAGCTGCGCCGGCCGCAGCGTGGCGATGCGCTTGATGCGCTCTTGGGTCCTCTCGTGGAGGCCCTGCAGACCCCTTACCTCGATGAGAGGTGGGGTCCGCGGATAGGTCGTCGTGAACGTGGTAGTCAAAGTGACTACCACGTTCGGGTCTTCTTCGGCGCTGAGCTTGAGCTCAAAGGCTCTGCCGCTCGTCTTGTTCCATGCCGACTTGACTGGTAGTTCCTTGAAGTCGTCCATGTGGATGGCTTCGAGCACTTCGAGCTCACCGGCTTGGATCTCTGCGTAATTGATGGTAGCCATGGCGCGGTTGGCTATGGTCGGTAGCGATCTGGTGGTGGCGGTCTGGTAGTACCTCCGAGGTCAAGCACGCCAGACCGCGCTATTCTGGTAGTAATTTAATGGACCTGGACGGCGTCGGAGTGCCGTCTTCCTGAAGACACGGTGGAGACAATCGGTATCCTGGTAGTATGTCGTTGCGATCGCCAGGCGAGTCGGGCGTGCTGGTAGTTCATTCGCTCGCGTGACAGTGAAGTGAGAGTCTTGGTGCTGCTTCAATGATGATCGTAAAGGACTTCTGGTAGTATTTGCTAGGAGTTGATGAACTCTAAACGACTTGCCTTGCACGGGTGCCTTTAATGGGACGGTCAGTGGGGCTGCGACTCATGTGGTCGCAAAATTCGTACGCAAATAAAAGTGGTAGCAGAAGCTGGCAAAGGACTGCGTCGCAGTGTACACTCCTCCACGCAGCGAGGAATGGGACAGGTCCGGCTGCCAGAGTCGTGGTGATGATATACAGATGTGAAGTTTTGCGCGGCCTTGGTCAGGTGTGCGCGACGCTCGTTTTTGCAGCCGGAGCTGCTAATCGAGCATGATGACTGGTCACTATTTCAAGAAATTAGCTTTCGAACTGCCGATGTTATGTCTGCAAAACGGTATGAGCAAGCAGTCGCAGCAGAGCAGTCGATCAGTTGAGAGAGTTCAAGGTTGCAGATTCACCAGCACCTCAGAAGGTAAAGTTGATGCCAAGACGCCAAGACATTTGCCCTCGATTGCGCATCTACAACCTCACCTTGTATACTCGACAATATCTTGTCGAACACAATATCTCACGATGAAGGCACGGCACTTGACTGACGCTTGAAAGAGATCTTACTGACGAAGTTGAAGTTCACACAGCGATTACGAGCAGCTGGTGGGCCTTCGCATGGACCGAAAGGCGGGCACCCCATCCACATCCACCCACCCGGAATCCTCTACAGAGTCGCCGCAACAGGTCTTGGGGCTAGCATGTGGTTCTTCGTACGGCTCTCCGCTATTGCTCTGGCTGAGCGTATACTGACACAGGCAGTTGATGTACCGTGCGAAGAAGGATGGACCGGCTCTGATGGGCTGGAAGCACCCTTGGGACCACTGATCGGGACGGGAGAGAGTTGCAGCTCTAGGGGATCCAGATCTGGCAGCAGGGAGGAACAGCAAGGGACGACGGCATGGGTCAATTGCATTCACAAAACGGGAGATGCATGTTGCGTGTGAGACAGACGAGAGTAGTAGTGAGTCATTGGCCAATGACCGGGAAGAAATTGCATATCCAGTGCAGCAGCGTTGAGGTAGAGGCAAAGACATGTACAAATTATGACATTTGCATTCTGCTCTGTATGTTAAGCCTTCGGGGTCGACCTGAAGGGCGTCCTTCCAAATGGCAGTGCTCATGAGGGGAGATGCTGGCAAAGTCCTTACCCAGCCTCTTTGAGATTCCGATTTACTGTACAATGTTCCGGCGAGAAAGCCAACCCTTGGCTACTATCTTTGCTGCTTCACGAGGCTCCTACACCACTGAGAGGTTCCTCCGCCGGGTCTTTGTCCGCACCCTCATCAAGCTGATTCTTGGGTCGGCTAAGCATTTCCAGGTTTCCTGTTATGAGTCAGTATCATGCTGTTCCTCATCTCGAGTTATATCCACGCACTCTGTACAAGATTTAGGCGCGATTGGTTGGTGCCATCCGCGGCTTGAAAGGTGTCCATACGAGCATCGGCGTCGAGATAGAGCAAGGTCCTGCAATGTTATCAGCAATCCCTTCTTCAAGCAATACTGAAATGCTCTATCTGCACTCGTACCCTTTTGGAAGATTGAGCAGGAAGTCCTTTTGTGGACCATCTGTGAAACTCGCGACCCTGAACCAGCTTGTCTGCCTGTTCCCGCTCTCGTCCTTCGGACCAGCACTGACACCGAGCGCGTATCTGATCAACTCTCTTCCAGTCTGGGTACTGACAAGTTCCGGCTTGTCTGCCAGTCGGCCGATTAGTTGCATGCGGGCCAGTGATCGGGGTGTTGAGGTTGAGAACTGCCGTGGAGCGCTACCCAGTGAGCGGGTGAGGGTCCGTGTGGAGAACATTCTAGTCTGTCGTCGTCGAAGAAGGAGAGTTGGCGATACGAAGGGGTCGTGTAGAAGAGAGTGAAGCAAGACAAGTCTACCTCGCGTGAAGGTTATCAGGTCCAGGAGCACTGAATGCGCTCGGGCTGTGATTGGCTGAAAGCGCGTTCGTGTCTGCATGATTGCATGGCTGCAGATATGGAGTACCGTGACCTTTCTCTGCAGATGATCGTCCATACCTCGAACAGCTGCCGATCTACCTTCAGCGGTACATATGGGAACTGCAACGAACCGCAGGAAATAGCCATGAGCGGCGAAGATGGCACATTGCCCATCTTCGATGTCCAGCTCGTCGAGCTCCAGTTCGACATATCAGCCGAATTTGTAGCTGCCCAAGTCGCCGACAACGTGCTCATTCTGGCACTCTCGTCTGGGAGAATCCTTCGATTCGACCTGGACAATTCTGGCGACATTGATGGTTTGTTGGCGACTGCTCATGCGGTATAATCAACGTTGACCTGTCCAGACATCGATTTGCCCAAGAGACCTGCTGAGGTAGGCATAATACGGAAAGTCTTCCTTGATCCATCCGCATCCCACCTCATTATAACCACGACGCTTGGCGAGAACTTCTACCTACACACTCAGTCGCGACAACCGAAAGCGCTGTCAAGGCTCAAGGGCGTCCAAATCGAATGCATTGCCTGGAATCCATCCCTTCCGACGGCGTCGACAAGAGAGATCCTGATCGGGTCAAGTGATGGGAACCTGTACGAGACATACATCGAGTCCAGCACCGAGTTCTACAGGAGGGAAGAGAAGTATGTTCGGAACATCTACCACAGTACGGACGGGCCAATCACAGGCATCTGGGCAGATGCAAGCCCAAGCAGATCAGACATTCGGCGGGTGGTGGTCGCCACCCCTTCGAAGCTGCTACACTTTGTTGCGAAGCCCAGCAGGTCCGGAGCGGATGGCTCGAATGTCTACCAGAAAATGTTCGAGAACGAAACACCTCAGAGTCGCGATACACCCGGTGGTCAAGTCTCAGGCCCCTCTGAGATGAGAGTGTCTCCAGATGCCCCGGAAGGTGTCGCATCTTCAGACTACGATCGTGCATTTGGCTGGCTTACTGGTCAGCAAGTTGTCACCGGAATACTTGCAGACCCTGCACTCGTGGACGTGAGCAAGAAAACGATCTCAGAAGCTAAGTCCATCCCAAGGGCCAAATTCGCATCGACAAGGACCGAAGGTCGACCAAAGAGCGCTCAGGAAGGGATCAAGGCTATCATGCTGACCCGGTTTCATGTTCTGGCGCTCATGGGTGACAGACTCGTCGCAGTAAATCGCCTCGACGAGACGGTCGTCTATGATCAGCGGATCCTCAAAGAAGGTCAAAACTTCCTTGGCCTCTACGCGGACCAGCAGAAGAATACTTTCTGGCTTCTCACTCAACGGGAAATTTTCGAAATAGTGGTCAACGACGAAGCCCGGAACGTCTGGAGAATCATGCTTTCTGATCACAAGTTCGATTTGGCGCTCAAGTACGCTGTCACAGCCGAACAGAAGGACGCAGTTGCAATCGCTTCGGGAGATCATTTGGTCAGCCGTGAGCAGTTCGCCGAGGCAGCAGCAGTCTATGGCAAGAGCAGCAAACCTTTCGAAGATGTTGCTCTCACCTTCATCGACAAGGGCGAGAATGACGCCTTGCGGAAATACCTCTTGGTGAAGCTCGCACAGACAAAGAAGAACCTATCGATGCAGAGAATCATGATTGCCAGCTGGCTGGTGGAGCTGTACATGGTCAAGTTGAACGCTTTGGACGACGCCATATCCGCCACATCAGAAGCCACCTCTGGAGCCATCGTCTCTGCGAAAACCGACGATCTGCCTCAGATACGAAAAGAGTTCCAAGAGTTTGTGGCTAAGCATAAAGGTGATCTAGATCAGAAGACAGTCTACGAGGTCATTGGTAGCCATGGTAGAGAAGAGGAGTTGCTTTACTTTGCGAGCACGACCGATGACTACGAATATGTCTTGTCATACTGGGTCCAGCGCGAAAGATGGCAGAACGCAATGAGTGTTCTCAAAAAGCAGGCCAGACCTGACATCTTCTACCAGTACAGCAGCGTGCTGATGGAACATGTGCCTGTGGACTTCACGGAAGTCTTGACACGACAAAGCGATCTCGACACCACCAAGCTGATCCCGGCCTTGCTCAACTACAATCGCACTGCAGAAGTCTCTCTCAACCAAAACCAAGCAATCAGATATCTACTCTACTGCATCAATCAGCAGGGATCGAGAATACCGTCAATTCACAACACACTCGTCTCGATCTACGCCTCTCATTCAACCACCGACGAATCTGCCTTGCTGGTCTACCTTCAATCTCAGACGACCGCCAACGAGCAGCACTATGATGCTGATTTCGCTCTGCGCCTGTGTATCAACCACAAGCGCGTCCGGTCAGCTGTACACATCTACTGCACAATGTCACAGTTTGCGGCGGCCATAGATCTGGCATTGAAATACGATGAAGTGGATATTGCAGCGGACGTCGCTGATAGACCGGAGAACGACCAAGTTTTAAGGAAGAAATTGTGGTTGAAAGTCGCAAAGAAAGTCATGTCTCAAAGCAAGGGAATCTCCTCGGCCATGGAGTTCTTAAGACGATGTGATTTCCTCCGCATTGAAGATCTCATCCCTCTCTTCCCCGACTTCATTGTCATTGACGATTTCAAGGAGGAGATTTGCGAAGCCCTTGAGGAGTACTCGAGACAGATCGACAACCTCCGACTTGAGATGGACAAGTCTGCGGACACTGCCCAGAACATCAAAGACGACATCAAAGCTCTCGATCAGCGATATGCAATCGTCGAACCCGGTGAAAGATGCTGGATATGCAGACTGCCTCTACTCATGCGGCAATTCTTTGTCTTCCCCTGTCAGCACTCGTTCCATGCCGACTGCCTTGGCAAGGCTGTGATGAGTATGGGTCCAGCTGGGAAGGGAAAGCGTATCAAGGAACTGCAGTCTGAGATAGGTCGAGGTGTTGTGAGTGGCAAGAAGAAGGAGAGATTCATACGTGAGCTTGACAGCTTGGTCGCCGGGGCATGGTACGTCCATATTGCCAAAGTGCAATCATATTCAAAGCTGACATGTGTAGTGTACTATGTGGTGAGATGGCCGTCAAACAGATCGATCTGCCATTTGTCACGGCGGCAGACAATCGAGAAGAGTGGGCAATATGATCACTTGACCGATCATGACCTTGCGGACCTGAGAAGCATCACTCAGCACGGCATATACCTCAGCAACAAAGCTCAGAGGTGATACTATCTGGGCGTTCACTGTATCTGCACAGTGAATCGCGTGACAACGATCAAGTGCTCCACAGGCTGGCCGAGACCTCTTTGTGCAAGGGTTGCCCCCTCGCCTAATCAGAACCACGCACTCAAGCAACGCATCGACAGTGAGAAGTGACCATACGGGAGCATGACCCCAGCGCTTATATTGATCAGGGTTACCGTTTCCAGCACCAACGTCGCCGACCACTGCACAACGGCAACGGTCCTGCATCTTAGTTGGGAAGAACATGCATGTTCCGAATAAGCATGCGGAACACCATGAGATGAGCAGCGGACGCTCAACTTTGTTCGGACGACTTGCTGCTCTTGAGGCTGGACTCACTGTGGGCCAATTGGAGACATGTGATCACCGATCATGGTCCGGTTTGATTTCAACAAGCACATCTGCTGACGTGCAGCCTCTGATACACAGACTTCCTGACCCTTTGTCATCCTTGACTGTTGTAATTATTATGGGGCTACTATCTGGACGCGCACTCATGCTTGCCTTCGCCGGCATTGAAGATCTGCACCTGTCAGGGCGGGTTCCCGACTATGCCACGGCATGGAGTCTTTGGTACGACCGTCAGCTACAGCCCTACGAGCTTACCGGCCACATGCTAGCAAGACGACGAGCATCTGGTGGCACGACGTGGCATAACCTTTGTGTTTGGGGATGGCCGGCCAAACCAACCGTTGCAACGCTCTGGAGTCAAGCAGCCGTGGCCGGCGGTCTCAACTCAAATACACATAGGCTTTGAATGTCAAACTCTTCAATAATGGCTATTCCGCTGCACATTGGCACCACACCTTCGTGATTGGCGGCTGAACTTGAATGTCAAGGCCGATTTACATGGTGAGCAGCATAGACACTGATGATGTACCAGCCTATTCCTAAATGCTGATGGTTCTGGAGCAGCCGTTGACAGCTTGGCCCAATCTTTACGAACCATGACAACGGCTATCAAAGAGGCGCCTCGCATCGTTTGCGTCCCAGCCTGGATCTCATGTGTCGACGCCCGAACAACCAGCCGCCCTGCCTACAGAACGCTGTCAAGGTCGCGCTATCGTCTCTCTCCACCATGTCTGTCAACCGTCGCTGTCAGATCCGACTGTTTTCTGGCCATGTCTTGCATCGTGCAAAACGGACTCCATCCAACCCCCATCTCCCTCCGGCTCTATATAACACCCAAGTGATCGCCACCATGGGCGATCTTGTTTCATCCAAGCAGGCTCGACGCCCTTAGACCAATAATCATAATCATGCATCACCAAATAGTTTCGTCTGGTCTGGCACTACTCGTCCTGGCTGGCCAGGGTGCCGTTGCCAAACCCATCGGTTCAAGAATCAGTAACGAAGAAACACTTCAGGGTCAGCAATTTGCATTCGCTCGCCTAGAAGACTATTACTAATTGATTTAGACTGTGCCGAGTCGGCGGATATCATCAGCGCGATCAGGCAATCATTCAAGCAGCCCGTGCCCGTTTGCCTTAGCTGGCTCGAGGCGTAAGGCATACCCTCACACCGCAATATACGCTTTGTGGGTGACTGACCTTCTGCAGCGACGTAAAATCTGTTCCCTTGGTCCCCGACACGAAACCAGGTCAGGTCACTGCTGCTTGCAAGTGCATCACCCTCAACGTTTCTCAAAATAAGCTTGCAATCCGAGCAGCTGCTTCTGCCAACAAGAAGGCGGCAGCATCCAAAAAGCCGGCCAGCAAGAAGAAGGGTACCTCAAAGACGGTTGCTGGAGGTGCTGCAGGCACGAAGACAAATGTCAAGGTGACATCCGCACCGACTGCCACTAAGAAAGCTGGAGCCAAGAAGACTACAAAAAAGGGCAAAACGACCAAGAAGGGTGCAAAGCCAAAGACTACGAAGAAGGGTGCTAAACCAAAGACCACCAAGATCGGCAAGCAGAAGAATGCGAGCGGCAAGACCAGGAATCCCTCTGTGGTTCCCACATCTCCAGCGACCTCAGCACGCATAATCACCGACAACTTTCCGTCGCCGAGTTCATCTGCGGCTGCGAGCCTGACGGACTCTGTGTCAAGCATCTTCGCAAGTACGATCACGGAGTCCGCTGTCACCTCGACTGTCACCGTCTCATTCTTCGTATCTGCCGGCCCGACCATTTCATCAGCCTCACCGCCGCTTGAGTCACCGCACTCGGCGTCGTTTCCCCAGGGAGGAAGCGTCACGACTGCGAGGTATGTGTCAAATTCCATCTCGCCGAATATCGATGCTGACTTTCCCAGGTCGAGCGTTTCTGGATCGAGCATCCTTACACCGAGTACCACATCGGGAAGCTGGTCAGGGAGTCCATCAGGAAACTCATCCGGTGGCTCTTCGGGTGGCTCATCTGGTAATCCCTCCGGCGGCTCGTCAGGAAACTCTTCAGGTAGCTCTTCAGGAAGCTCTTCAGGAAGCCCTTCGGGTGGTTCTTCTGGTGGGTTAGTGGATGGTGTTCTTGGTGGCGGATCAAAGGTAACTGCCTCCCCTTCCCAAAGTGTTTCTTCTTTTGCATCGACCACGAGCTCGACAAGAAGCGCAAGGCGACCAGCGGTCACAAGGGTGACAAATCCCTCTGGATCATCGGACTCGGACGACGATACGGACACGACTACCCAGCAAGACACCCAGTCAACTGCCGCAGACGCATCCTTCGCTCAGCCCACCAGTATTTCAGAGTCGCAGGACTCATCGCCAACATCCGAGATATCTAGCATGAGCTCAGATCGAGCCAGCTCCACATCCAGCCGTGTAGCTTCACAGAGTCCAAGGTCGGCCAACTCAGCTTCCACAGGCTCATCTGCTACTGCACCAAGAGGCAATAGAAGGACGTCGGTCACCACATTCACAACTAGTGCTGCGCTTATAGCCACCACAACGACGACCTCATCTTCTGCAGTCGCTACAACAAGCAGCTCCGAAGTAGCGTCCAGCACTGGCCTATCAACCAGCTCGACTGTCTCGGTAAGTGTCGTTCCCTCCTCATCCTCGAGCGTGACCTCGAGCGTGAGCACTTATGCGAGCTCGAGCATATCGGCAAGCGTCTCCACTGGAACTCGCGCAAGCTCAGCGGTGAGCTCAAACACCATTTCAATCTCCATGCACTCGATCGAAACCTCGAGCATTTCCGCAACCACGACTACAATGTCGTTGGGAATATCAAGCAGTACACAGACCGCGACGTCGTCAGTCAGTCTGGTCACCGTGTCCTCATCCTCCTCAAACACATTCATTGCTCCCGCCAGCATGCTGGATCCTTTCTTGGCACATTCGTCGAGCAGCAGTCCCGCTACGACGCAGAGTCCCTCAAGCTTGACGGGCACTGTACAAATATCGCCGACCGGCAGTTTGTCGACCACGACCACATCGAGCATACCAGGGCTCTCCACGACCACATCCACGTCAGCGCTATCTCCTGTACTGAGCGCCTCGACGGAGACTTCATCAAGCATCAGTTCCAGCACAAGCATACAGATTGCGACTCAGAGCGGCTCGTCTTCTGCCGCTCTCAGCATACCCGCCTCAACTACCAGCACTTCGCTGAGCCCACCTGCAACCACTTCGCCCGCCGCTGTCTTTAATGCTCTCGACAACATGCTTCATGCATCCACCACTACAACGAGTACAAGTCATGATCTAACTTCTTCCTCACAGCCATCTTCCTCAATAGCTGCAACAACCACTGCTCCTGGCTCCTCAAGTCTCACCACCGCAGCAGGTGTGTCTCCCTCTGCCTCCATCCCGTCACAAGCCCCCCTTGCACCATCCCCAAGCACAAGCACAAGCACAACGACAACAGTAGCGATAGCTTCAAGCGCCGCTTCCAACGGTGCTGCAAGCTCTTCTGCCTCTGTTGCTCCCCCTGCCCCTGCGGCACAATCATCCATCACCTCCTCTACCCTCCTTCCCATCGCCACTACCACTTCGTCCCCTGCTCAAGCGAGCTCTAATCCTCCAGCAGCGGCTTCCTCCGCTACTACGACAGCACCAGTCGTTGTGGCTCCTTCCCCGTCGACCACGACCACTACCACTCAGGCAGCTATCACTTCTCCTGCAGGAGCCGCCTCATCTGCACCGACCACGACCACAACCACGACCACAACGGTTGCACCAATTGCGCCTACAAGTACCACGACAACGGCGGCTGCAGCGACTACTACTACTCAGAGCAACAATGGCGGAGGAGGTCTGCTTGGAGGCGGCGGCGGCAATGGCGGGCTGCTCGGTGGTGGTGGATCAGGTGGGGGTCTTCTTGGTTAAGCGGCGGGAATATGCTCGAATGGGCATGAACCCAGGGTAGGGAAATGTATGATGGAGAACCAAAGCGCATGCGAGGACTTCACTTCGGTAGAAAGAATTTTAATCATAATGAAGAGACAAGATATTCCACAACATCAGACTCGTACCACTACGTTGATGTGCATAGTATGCGTGCAACGCGCTGACTGAAGATATACAGCTAGGGAAACAACGACAAACTACTTGTCAAATGGAGCAAACACAAGTGGGCACAAGACATAGAGCAGACAATCTTCCATTGGAAACTATCAAGTACTCCTTTCTTTTCCCCTCACAACTTCAAAGACAGTACTGCTGTAGTGGTCGTCGGTGTTAGAAGTGTTCGAGTGTGGTTGTTGTGCGCAAACGTCGCATGCTTTCCTCGATGGTGGAAACATTGCCCCGAACAGTCCTTCTCAAACCCATGGAACATCCTCCAGATTCGGTCCTCCGCTTGTCACCGCGTCGCGAATGAGCCGTGTGAAGATGATGGGTTGGTGGTGATCGTGCGTGCTTGATCATTGGAGCTAGTAGGATTGTGGTGGGCAGCTCGCGAGAAGGTGTATCGGTGGGATCGAGGTGTCGGCGAGTCGTTTACTTGCTGAAGAGATGTTAGTTGGTGCTTAATGGAGAGCAATTGGGCACTGGAATGTTGCCAATGCTAATGCCTTGACGTACCTTCTTGCTCGCATCTTTCTCCTCTTTCTCTTCAGCCGCCTAACTCGCTTCTTTCGCCATTTGGCTCTCATTTTCGAATACTGCAGACGATTGTCAGTTGCTTCAATGCTAGAGGACAGGCATTGGGCAGTCGGAACATACCTGGGTGGTAAATGAAAATGAGTGTCGTTGGTGGGAAGAAGGAAGCTCCAAAGTCGAAGCTGGATGGAATTTCGTATGTGCGGGCGTGCCGAGAAAAATGCACGGACCAGGACCGATGTCATCCTTTTCGAATCGCCCCCACTTTGCAACCTCGAGCTTCGAGCTTCGAGCATCAAGCTGGAAGGAACTAGCTGTCCCTTGTCTGCTGTTCATGTGACCGTGGCAAAAGCTCTTGTCAGGCTGAGGTCACCAGCAGCAGCGTCACGTACCATGGACTTCACCAGCACGCAGAGAAGCAGTGCGTCTGCTGTGAGAGTCGATCTGACTTTCACTCATGTCGTTTCGGGAAGAACAGGTCTGATGTGTTTGTATGCTCTCTTTATGCTCTACTGAGGTGCTCTCTAGCTGCAGTATCAGTGAATCTACTCGATGACTTGGCGATCGGAAGGGCGGATGTCGAAGAACACATTGGCCTCGAAGAGCCGACAATCTCAAAAGCGCACGTCCGCCTGCATCGCATAGTCTACGAGCAGGAAAAATCGTCAGTTTCGCCTATGCTCTACGTGAAGAGTATGTCGAGAAACGTCACAACGCTGGCAAAGAAAGGTTCTGGTAGCATCCGAATTATCAAGCTGCATCGCGAGAGCACGCCCAATCTAATCGAACATGGCGACATCCTGGCATTGTCCCCAACAGTTCACTTGCAAATCGCATTTCCCAATTTCACTACTCCGGTACTTGTTCTGAACGCTTTGCAACGAAGAGAAGCTGAGGTAACATGCTCGGCGCACATCACGCCACGGTGGGTGTCATGAACTGACCATACAGGCATTCGACGACCAATACTTGATCTCCAATTCGGCCCTGGGTCATGGAGGGTACGGAGCTGTGTACATGGCATACAGGAAGAAGAGCAATCGTCAAGTTGCCTGCAAGATCGTCGATCTACACCATGTCTCGCGCATGGCATGCGAAGAAGCCGTGGACGAATCTAACAGAACTTACAAGCCCATGCATTTCAGTGAAGGAGCACAATGGTCTGCCATCAAGACAAAGTGGCAGAAGCGCCTGATGAAGAAGCTCGACCAAGGATATGCGGAACTTGCCATCCTGAAAGATCTTTCTCACGTATGACAGAGCAATTTCTTTCCCGGCTACCGGTATTGACCCATTTCCCAGCCGAACATCGTCGGAGCAGAGAGTATTTTCACGTCGGAGCACACCATGTACGTCTACCAAACAGCCAGTTCGCATCATACCTGACTTTTCCAGCTACATCTTCCAGGAATTGATCACCGGCGGCGATCTCTGGTCGTATCTTGACACCTATGGTGAACCAGGTCTGCAAGATGCCGACGCCACCGTCATCATCAAGCAGCTCGTCGAAGCCGTCCACTACCTTCACGATCGCGACATCGTCCATCGAGACATCAAGCCGGAGAACATTCTGATGAATGCGTGGGAGCCAGGCGGCCGGGTTGTGCTCACCGATTTTGGCCTCGCCAAACGCACCACTGGAGACCGACGTACCGAGCTGGTAGGGACCCATCGTCAGAGGATGCATACGGCTGTAGGCACGGCGGGTTATGCGGCTCCCGAAGTCCAGCTCGACAACAACGGTGATCTGGCCGAGACGGGGTACACTTGCGCTGTCGACTTGTGGTCCGTAGGTGCAATAACGGTGCTCCTCTTCACATCGCAATCCGTGCAGGAGCTCTTTCCAGTCGAAGAGATGGACGAGATCGACCTCGCTTGCCTTGAGGATATGGACTCGGACGATCCTATTGCTGGCATCACGATGGACAACGAAGGCCACTATCCATTCATGGCAACGTGTTCTCAACGTACGGCTATGCCGACCAGGTCACAGAAGTGCTTCTCCGGAGAAGCAGCATCGCCTAATATTTTCGGAACCTTGGTTTGCAACCTCTCAGACCTCAGCAACGCCCAGCACGACATTTGGGGTCGCATCGCTTCGGCTCCGAAAGACTTCATCAAGCGTCTGCTTGTGCTAGACGAGGGCAAGCGCATGACTGCTCGCCAAGCTCTGGAGCATCGCTGGCTGGCTCAGCCGTACTACAAGGACATATTGGAGAAGGTGTATCAGAAAGCAATCACCGGGTGGACACCAAAGAAGCACGCACAGATCGAACGCATCTCCACCGGCGACATGAGGCTGGCACCGATGGATGACGATTCCATCCTGCTGAAGATGGTGCGGGATAGCAAGTCCAGCTACTTCAGGTAGCAGCCGCAACGGCATGCACTCACTTACTTGGTCAAGTAAACAGCATCAGATATCTCCATAGTTTCTTTCCAAATCTACACATCAACGAGCAGCACACTGTCCACTGCCCCAAAGCCCGCAGCCACCCCGCCCTCCTCACTTGTGTCCCCCTTAGTCCGAAGCAGATACCCCGCCTCCTTGTTGACCAACACCTCCGCCACCCCGGTATGCTCCCCATCCACAATCTTATTCTTCCACAGCATGACTCCGTACACACCCAACTCCCCAATCACCCCTCCCTTCTGCACCTCCCCGTTGCGCAGAATCACATTCTTGAGAGGTGGCGGGTTGATCATCTCCATCAGGATGTAAGCGGGCCATTGTATCTCTGGTATACTTTTCAGGAAAGCCGGGATCTTTGTTCGGTAGATGTTGTTCCCTCCGCCTTCCCGCTGAGGCTTGAGGACAAACTTGGCTGCGGTGGAGGGATCGAGGGCGAGCGAGCGGGCGTGTTGACCGGCTGCTGAGGTATCGAGCGGATAGATAGGTGCAAAGGTTGCGAGTACCGAGGAGGACGTGTTGGAGTCAGGCAGGAAGTGGGAGAGATGAGGAGAGGAAGGTGTAGCGAGGACTTGCTGTATCTTCTTGGCTCCAGAAAGGTGCGTGAGTATCGAAGGGCATTTGATGGCGCGGGAGCGTTCGAGATGCAAGCGTGCGGACCAAGCGTTGGGGGAACTGTAGTCCGTTGGGGCGTAGCCGGCGCGGAAGTAGAGAGTAGAGACCTCGTGAGGAGTCGTGGGCGAGTGAGGTGGGGTGTAGATGAGGGTACGAATGGAGTCGAGATGGGTGTGCTTGAGAATGTCTGAGAATGCAAGACGATAGGTGCGAATACCGTGGTCGTAGATCAAGGGGTATTCGAGGTGACGCTGGTCAAAGACGTTACGCTCGGGAGTCTGGACGACGAAAAGGACGCAGTTGGGGAGAGAAGTCTTGCCTGGACCATAAGCTTTGTGTGCTTCAGCGAGCCCCGAGGCTAGCAGTCGAGCAGAGTTGCTCTCGATCAAGTCGTTCTCCTTCAGAGACGAGATGTCAGGAGGGTAGATGCCGCTCTTAAGGAGGAATTTGTGCAGAGCTGAGATCTGAGATGAGAGACCGCCGAATGAGGATGCAATCGTGTTGAATTCAACCTGTCGAAGCGAGGCTTTCGACGTCGTATTGTCCGGATCAATGTTGACCATGTAATCAGATCTGAAGAGGCCGAGTGAAACATCCTGTGTCACGTGAGAACTGCGGCCCTGACAATTGATGCCTACTCACCTGCACATAGCCTTCATCTTTCACCTTCTTGTGAATGTTCCACAACTCTGCCATGAACTCATCTATTTCTACTAATCTGGAATGCTTGGTCAGCTGTATATATTACGATTCCTTGCTTCATAATTCTTCTCTCTTACAACTCACTTCCAACAACAGCAGGGAGTACTTACTCTTCAACTACTCCTTTCAACCACGACTCCTCGCTTGCGATCCGGGCATATAGCTCGTTATAAGACTCCTGGATCGACAAAGCAACCTCAAGGCAATTCCGTGGGAAAGGACTGGGAAACAGCGTGATAGGGGCTGTCACGGCCAAAGAAGTGGTGGGATATTGTGATTCGGAGACAAAGGTCGGCGCAGGCCGGACTGCCAGACCGTGTGCTATCGACCAATCTTGAGCGCTGGTGACAATATCACGCAGCTGAGATTCCGAGACGTCTGGCGGATATTCTGGATATACATCTCGACTCATCTCGAATTGTGTGTGGTTAATTGAAGAGACAAGCAGAAACATCGATTTGCAAGCACGTCAACCATCAAAAGGCAGAGCGGCAGCTTTTGCCGAACACCTTTCGGCACAACTTGCCCACATCTTCACGAAGTGGTGGTGGGGTTTCTACCATATCGACAACACCGCTGCCACCACCTCTTCATCACGACGAGGAGACGGTTTCTTTTCGCGTGCAGGCACGCAGTGACACCGTACCTCATCTCCTGGAATCCACTTCCCCCCCACTCTCCCACCTGGCACCAGATACTGCTCAATTGTCGACATCATCGCTTCGCCGAACAAAGTCGCGCCTTCCCTTCCGCACACTATCTACGCGCCACGCTCCAACACCACCTCAGCCTTCCCAGCGCAAGTCAAGCCCCGTCGGGCATTGGTCGTCATACATCCACCATTCATGGCATTGTAGCCCAACAACGCCTCCAGCATGCCCAACGCTGATCCATGGTACTGGACAGTCGACGAGGTCGCTCATTGGGCACGCCATGATCTGCCGGCTTCTTTCAGCACGCTTCCCAGTGTCCAGCTGCCGGACGCTGCAGCTTTCGGAAATGTTCTGCTCGAAGAAGGCGTGTCCGGCATGACGCTGCTCTCGGATGTAGGTACCGACTTTCTCAAACATGATTGCGGCATAACGAAGCTGGGAAGTCGGTCCGCTGTCCTTCATGCCATCAGACGTTTGCAAAAGACTTCGCCAGCGTACTGTCGAGAAAATGGTGTCCTACTTCCCACTCCTCGACCCTCCACCCCACCTCCGGCCCAGATTTCTACACCGCCGGCCGAGACGAACACGATCTCTCCCCGGAAGCGCCGTCCCGATGAAGTTCTGGTCGAAGACGCTCAAGGTCGCAAACGCAGACGACTCGATCTCGGTCCTGTCATCCAGAAGGCTGGTGCTCCGAGTGACAGTGTCGACTTCAAGACTGCAGAACAGTCAGGAGACCGTCTCGACAACACTCCACGCTCGTCCCAGCCTTCAGTTTTGACCGAGCTCTCGCACCTCCCAAAGCAGAAGATGTCCCTCGACGATGTCATCTACGGCACTACACCTGTTGGAAAAGCCACCTTGCCAGAGCTGGACGAGCAGATCCAGACTGGAGCTTCGGAAGTCTTCACCTTTGCGGGCAGAGCGCAGCTGCCAGGAAGTCAGCTCTTCGTGCAGCGGCAAATGCGGTTCCTGTTTCAGTCTTCGACTCAATCAAAAGTCAGAAAGAACGGCAAAGAATATGTCTCATTCACGCCTTACGATACAGCACGCCTCCCTCAAGGTCAAGAAGCTTCGTTCACTGTATTCGAAGGTTTGGATGAAGGCGATGCTGCAATTCGAACCACACGGCAAGACCTTGATTCTACAACCGATCCCACCACCAAAGCTCAGCTGGGCGACTCTGGCAGCTGGGACTACCTTCTCGCTAAATACAAGCAAGATGACGACGTGGTACTTCCGACCATCGGAGAATCCGGTGATGACAGTGAGGTCGACTCCGAGGTGGAAGCAGAGATTGATGAAGAAGCCGAGGCCGAATCGTCCAAGAAGTTCACCGCGGAAGACGCAGAGGCTGTCTTTGACGACGTAGTCCAGGCGTATCGAGACCACTGGACGGAAAAGACTTTGCCAAAACTTGAGCAATCGAAGGCATACAAAATCTGGCATTCTGTCCGCAAATCCGGTGCAGAGCACAAGCGGCTCGCCAGCATCAACAAGGCAAGCGCTGCAAGCCTCAGCCAACGTTTGGCCAAGCTCAGGGGAGATATTCTGCAGAATCAGTACTCCAACGAAGACGATCTTGTCCGGCAGTGTGGGAGCATACAGGCTACGGTCGAAGATCTGCAAGAACTTGAGTGGGAGCGATCGGTCTGGATGAGGGCCTCACCTCCGTCTCGTCCAGAACGCAGTACCGTCACTCCGAAAGTCAAGCATGCGGACCTATCAACCCCAGCCCAAGTCCCAGAGATGGAGGAAGAGACAACCGACTTCATCACTGACCAAGAGGTCCAGGTCGGACATCAAGCTTCACCAGATCTTCCTTCGGAACACACATTGCCCGGATCCTCTCCACCTCCGCTACCAGACTACATGGACCTCGATCTCCAAGATGCTGCAGCAAAGTCAGACAGTGATGTCTCCTTCCTGCCTAGTGATGCTACCAGAAATTCCGGCCCAGTCGTACCGAAAAGAGAACCGTCTTCTCCGAATGTGGGACGCAAAACTTCCAAGGAGGACCCTATCATCATCTTGTCCTCGGACCCGGCTGAGCAGCCTACGATGCCAAAGCCGAAAGCCGCAGTGTCACAATTCGACGACAACCCAGAAGAAGCATCTCGAGAGGAGATTTTCGGCTGGGACATGGCGCTTTTGATGGATCAAAGAGACCGCAAACGTATCGTCTCCAAGGTCATTCTCACACTCGATTATACGCACAAAGAGCAAATGTCGACCAGGCTGAAAGGCGAACGGAGACCGGAGAAATGGATTGTCGACAGCGTACGTAAAGTGCTGGATCAAAAAGCTGGACGGACAGAGGATTACGCGGGTCTGGACGCAGTCCTGTTCACAAAGTTGTATGCATGCTGGTTCCAGGTCGATCCAAGCCACTGGGATTACATAGTCCCAGCAACCATGTACAACGACATCAACGAATTCGATCTGAGAGCATGTGCGAAATACACGGCGTTAGTCCTACCCAAGATTGCAAAGTAAGTTGACACGTTCTGGGCAAGAAAATGCACTAACATATCAGGTTCATGGAGCCCGGCGACACCCTTGAGCTCGGCTCGTCCTCCGATGAGGATAGCGAGCCAATCTTGAAACGTGTGCGATCTCGACCCAAAGATATCGTCGCCGAAAACAATCGCAGTCAAGCCATTATACGTATGAAGAAGGCGGAGGAATCTCAGCAAACCAGTGATCAAATGGCACTTTCCCAGATGCTACCAGGCAGCGATGATACGCCCGACGAAATCACGATTAATACTCTCCGAGAAGACCACGAGGTGCCCATCAACCTCAACCCAATCATCGCCAAAAGGGTCAAACCCCACCAAATCGACGGCATCCGCTTCATCTGGCGGGAGGTCATGGCGGAGGGAAACGAAGGCTGCATACTGGCTCACACAATGGGCTTGGGCAAGACTTGTCAAGCGTTGGTATCGCCCGTCACTTGCCGCATACTGTACTGACTCTATTAGAATATCTTTCCTGGTCACGCTTCAGGAAGCTGGCGAAGACGAGAGGACAAAGCGACAGATCCCGAAGCCTCTCCGCAAACTCCGAGCTCTCATCCTGTGCCCGCCCGCGGTTCTCCCCAACTGGCTCAAGGAGATTGACATGTGGTCACCTAAACGCAAGTTCTTCAACGTCTACAAGATCGATGCGACCGGAAACGATCAACAAGAAAGGTTGGAAGTCCTGAGACAATGGAATGAGACGGGTGGGATCCTGGTCATGGGATACACAATGTTCCAGAAGTATGTGCTTCTCAAAGACGATGCTGACGACAACGACGTCGAGGATGGAGCAACTGCAGAGTCCACCGAGACGGGAACTCCAGCTCCGGGACACAGCACTCGAGTCAGCAGTATCAACAAGCTGAGCCAGCAAGACAAGGTCCTCGCCACAAAGATTCTTAGGGAGAAGGCAAACATCATCATCGCCGACGAAGCACATGCGCTAAAGAATGAAAAGTCAAAGGTTAGCAGAGCTGCCGCAAAACTCAAAGGTATCAGGATTGCTCTATCAGGTACTCCTTTGAGTAATTCGACCGCCGAGATCTTCGCGCTGGTGAATTGGGTCGCTCCAAACTACCTTGGTAGTAAATCCGACTTTGAAGCAGACTTCGGCAAGCCAATCGAGGAGGGAACGTACCATGACGCAACATACTATGCAAAAAGAAAAAGCCTGAAGAAGCTTGCCATCCTGAAGACGCAGACCGAGCCCAAGATCCACAGGCGGGACATCATGGCTCTGAAAGGGTCCCTCACAACGAAGATCGAATACAACCTCACCATACCGCCCACTGATCTTCAGGTCAAGATCTACGACCAGTATGTCGATTTTGTTCGAGGAGAATTCGGCGAGAAAGAGGTTACCCAGATACAGCTATTCGGCTGGATCTCTCTTCTCGTCCTCCTGGTCACGCATCCCAAAGCTCTCAGGAACAAGTTGCTAGAGAAGCCAAAGCCGAAGAAGAAGAAGTCACCAAAGCCTGACACGACGACTCCTCTTCCAGCAGCCGAGGATGATACAGATCAGTCGATCGTGGGCGACGAAGAAGTCACCCAGCTTGGGCTGACCCCAGCAATGACCGAGCAGCTGCTCAACATGATCCCCGTCGATGCCGATGTGTCAGCCTCTTACCGCATGGTACTCATCAAACAGATCCTAGAGCTCGCCCGTCGTGCAAAGGACAAGACGCTCGTCTTCTCTCATAGGCTACCCATCCTGGACTGTCTGGAGGAGCTGCTCAACAAGATGAGGATCAGCTGGGCACGCATTGACGGAAGCATGACCGGTCCAAAGAGAGAGGCTGTTCTCAATAGGTTTCGCGAAGGTGAATATGATGTTCTCCTTGTCTCCACCCGAGCTGGTGGTCAGGGTTTGAACATGCAAGACGCCAATCGAGTCATCATCGTTGACTTTGGTTACAACCCAACGTGGGAAGAACAAGCTGTCGGTCGAGCTTACCGTCTCGGGCAGAAGAAGGATGTCTTTGTGTACCGCTTCGTCACAGGAGGAACCTTCGAGGATAAGCTATACAACATGGGACTGTTCAAGTCTTCACTCTTCCAGAGGGTCGTCGACAAGAAGAACCCGGAACGACATGCGAAGCGACACATGAAAGATTGGTTGTTCTCGCCAAGACCAGTTCCACAGGGCGACATCGACGAGGACGCTGTCAAAGATGCACAAGTGCTCGATCGCATCATCAAGGCTCAGGCTAACGGTGGAGACTCGTTCATCCGTGGAATCAAGACTATGGAGACTTTACAAAGAGATGCAGAGGATGAGCCTCTGACTGCCGAAGAACAAGCAGAGTGTAACGCCGAGATCTCTCGCTACACTAATTCCAGAAGAAACCCTGGAGCAGCTTTTCGTATGCCACCTTCATCTACCGCCCCAGGTCCGCGTCTCCCAGGTCGGCCGCCCTCGACAAGCAAGCCCAGCATTCCCAGCCTTCCCTCGGGTCCTGTGGCACCAGCTTCGACCGCGCCAGTCCGTCCTCTGCCGCATCCAGGAGCATCGTCATTCTTTCCATCCGCTCAGGGACCTCACCTATGGGGCTCTCCTCCAAGACCTGACTGGCAAGCGAATGATCCTCGCAACCAGACCTTCAGTCTCGCCCAAATGCAGAACGGCAGCGTCCCTCCTGCCATGCCACAGCGACGATTCGTGCATTACAATCCTGGAGACGCCAGAAGCGCCATACAGTCGCAAGCGACAGGCGTTCGACCATCGTCAAACGGGGTCGCTGCGCATGCTGCATCAAGCCACAGTCCAAATCCACAACCACGACCTTCACCCTCCGCGGCCACCCCCAAGTCTCCATCCGTCCAGGGCAATACAAGTCCCGAGAAGACGTTGCCCCAATATCCGTCCTTCGGCAGATCAATGTCTCGTCCGCAGTCATCGACTCCATTTAAGACGCCCCCTACACACAATGCAGAGCTTCCAAGGCCTTCTCCGGGGTCCCCTCCGAGAGCGACACCGCGTCAGCCGACCCCGACAAGGACGCCTGGGAACATGAGCCGGCCTTCACCTATCAAAGATCCCATAGTCAAGCCGAGCACACCACGCTGACGAGTCTGGCACTTCGTCACCATACAGCAAGCATGATATCACAGCATACTTAACGATCTCCTTTTCTGATAGCGTTTGAGCGGCATTCTGGTGCTTGCATGATACCCCAACAGCAGATTTGCTCTTGCCACGAAGAGAGGACGAAGAAACGGTATATAGCATTCAGACCAGCCTCGAGAACGAGGCATGTGTATAACAGACAGAACGATTATCGTACCTCATCCCTGTGCCTGGCCTTGAACATGTTTGCAATGAAAACAAGCCATCTATCGCGAATGGGTATCACAAGCCAATGTATCCTCCCACCACCTCTTTCCTCGACGCAATCTTACCTTCTTCACTCTCAACATCCTAATCCTCCTCCGTCTATCACAGCCCCTCCCATACCCAACAGGCACTCACTCTTGCAACATCACTTCAACCCCTTCAACACCCTCAACACCTCCGCCGTCGTCCTCCCCCTCAGCACTTCCAACTCTCCCTGCCTAAACTCCTCCAGCACATACCCCGCCACCCTATCCGGATCCCTGCTCTGCGGCCTGCCTATTCCGATATTGATCCTCACAAAGTCCACACCTGTGTTCCCACCTCCTGCTTTAGCCCCTCCGCCTGGTCCTTTACCCTTCGCTGCACGCCGGTTGGAGGAAGCAATGCTGTCTAGAAGTGACTTGATCCCGTTGTGGCCCCTTGCGCTGACTGTGGCGCCGGCGGGCTGGACGCGGACGTGCCCTGGTGCGTCTTCGAGGGAGTCGTGGAGGATGACGAGGCGTGGTCGTGCTGGGTAAGAGTTCGGAGGGGTCGAGGGCGTGGAGGTGAAGGGGTCTGTGGACTCAGAGGTAGTGAGAGGGGTGGATGCTGGAGAGGCGAGCCATGCTTTGTATGTTGAGAGGATGGAGGGGCCGGAGACGTTCATGAGGGTGGGGCATTGGTGGAGAGTCCATTGGGCTTGCTGGGGTTGAGGGGGAGGAGGCGAGGGGAGAGGCGTGGCATCGGAGGAGGAGAGCTTCCGCCGCTTTGGCGGGCGAGGAGGAGGAAACTCGACGGTGGTGGAGGTGCTGAGGCCAGGGCTGTATGGGGAGGGAGAGAAGGAGGGGCAGCCGAGGAGAGAAGCGAGCGAGGTCAGGACGATATGTCCGGCGTTGTGGCGGATGAGGGCGTAGCGCGGGCCAGGGTTGCCGAGGGAGACGAGGAGGAGGGGAGAGGGCATGGGTCAGGTGTTGGTGGAGTTGAAGGGGAGGAGCGGAGGAAGAGAAAGTGTCTCTCGGTCGACTGGTCTGAGCTAAGATTCTTCCTGAAAACTGCTCAACATCTACTTCAAACAATGTTATCTTCATCGAGGTTGAAAGTGCTTAGAGCTATGGAAGATACAATTAGTACTCTACAGTCCCACTAATTACTTGGAATGCTTTGGTATACGAAAATCACATGCTGGGTGACATTCGATGGTTCAGCGGCACGCAGGTTGTCGTTCGAGGATGCATCTGTAGGTCAATTTCTTTATATCGTAGGTGTTATCAAATGCCGATTTCATGAGCGGATATTACTGGAATGACCTCGGTGCCGTGCCACCATGGAAGCTAGCCTCTAGAAGGCCACGTGCCCAGAGCTGAGATGCTTCGACCGTCGCCTACCGCTCTTCAGGCTCACCGTTTGCCTTCGACATATATGTAGTCACTATGTATCCTTTAAGCCTTTCTTACGATTGCGCACCCTCACATCTCTCCTCTAAGCCTTCGGCAACCGCAGTCTTGAGTGTCGGGACTGTGTATCATCTTGCCTTGCTCTAACATACCACACAGCGCCATGGGGGAACTAAGCCAGAATGAAACGACAGCCCGTGCAGTTGTCTGCAGCGATAACGCAGAAGGCAGTATCAAGGACAAGTGGACCGGCGACTTCGGTCTCACTCGCTGGATCATTTTCAGACATGACGGCACAGGCGTGGTGGGTCTGGTTGATCCCTATCAAAGGTCCAGCATGGACTGACAGTGCAAAGTTGCTCGGTAGCCGCCAATTCACCTTGGACGTCAGCATGGACTTCAAATGGCAGGCGCTCGATTCTGGCTTCGACCAGCCATTCCACCTCGGTCTAACGATACCCAGGACACCCAAACTTCTTACTGAGTTCAGGCTGCAGCTGGATTTTGACGCCACTACTCCAGGAGCAGTCAAACTCGATGGCAAGGACATTATAACGGAGAGGCGGACAGGACCGTTCAAGCAACGTGATCCTGGCCCCCGAGTCATTGCTGTCAGACTCGAGAGAGGCTATTTCACTCCGAAAGAGTCGTCGTCTGGGTTGCCTCCGTGCCACTACGAACTACGCCTTGTGTTCGAGCCTTCGCCGTATGGGACAAAGCAAGAATGGGAAGGGATTGATGAGTATATGAAGACCGAAGGCTACTGGGATGACAAGGAATTCGTCGCGCGTCAATGTCCGTTGCCACCTACGGGCATTCTGCCACATCTTCAGGACAATTGCATCCTGTCGTAGTCTCGTCAACATCATCATCTTCACTCGAGCTCGTTCAGAGGGGGGACGTGGGTGCAGACGTGCCGGTGAAAGTCGGACAGGAGTCTTTGATTCTTATTCCAGGATTGATTGGCTTCACCGCCTCCCAAGCATATTCGGGACGATCTATGCGAGGTGGTTGAGGTGGGCGTCCAGGCTGGGGTTGGTCTGAGCACGTTACGAAGATTTCAAGACGGGGCTTGGGAAGCATTATTGCAGCGAGTGTGGTCAGATAGACGAGCGAAGTGGGTGGGCGTGATGGCGCGGCCGTCGGAGTGGGTCGTGTTGGGATCGTGGAAGGGCCACAGGTCCAGCGGTTGTGTGGATGTACATTTCGTGCATTGAGGCCCAGCCTGTCAGCTACACTAGATACAGAGAGTTCCCCTTCCTCGACGCTGTGAAAGTGCTGGCGATATTGAGATCCTATCCTCCGAGCAGCTGGTGTGGAAGAGGAGACTTTCATGGGGGGAGACTGTAGGTGCGAGAGCTCATGTCTCGTCGACTTCCGGTCGACCTGAGCAAGGTAATCAGGTTTAGTGTGGAGTGCTCGCAGCTGGACTCGGTATACCGACGCAATTCCAAGAACGCGACCAGGAGTGCTAGGGAACAATTCTGTGCTTTAGAAATCCATCGATACGTGAAATATACCTACGACAAACTATATCAAACCCCCTCCCCCACAGGTTCCCCATCCTCCACGTCTATCATCATCGTCAAACAAAAGTACCGAACAAGGATATCCGCACTAATCATGTCTGTACCATAATCGCGTCAACCCATGTCTGCGTGATCCTCCATCTTTCCCTGTCATCGTCACGTGACCAACCAATCTTTCTGCAGGGGCGCCCTGAACACGAGCTCTGAGAGTGATGCTCGAGAAAGGTGTGTCGCGTGTCATCTCGATGCTGCTTCACTGGCTCTTGGTCGCGGCATCAGCCTGGCTCTGGAGGTTGGCAGAGGTGGAGCCACCGTGGCTGAAGAAGCGGGCGAAGAGAGGGGAGAGGAGGGAGTTGAAGACGAGCTTGGCGCCGCTGGGGAGAGGTCAGTGGTTGTGCTTGCTGATTCGATTGGACTCCTTACCCGGTCTGGGGAAGTGCCATCCAGAGGACGAGGATGAACTTGAAGGTGTAGTAGAAGGCTGGGGATCTGTCAGCGGGGTCCCGCAAGCTTTGATGGTAGACACATACGGAACCAGTAGACGGCGTTGATCGCGCTCTCGAGCACGGTCAAAAAGGCGTAGGTGACCCAGTACTGCGAATGTTAGAATGCGAAAGCTGTCCAAAAGATTGGTCATCACCTACGGTCAACCACTGTCACGTTGTCAGCAATTGCTCATCAGTCCCTAAGGATTACGCATTGGGCACTTACCTGAGTATCATCGGCCTTGCTCGAGCTGAAAAGAGCCTCGAGGGAGTAGTAACCCGGGAGAACAAAGCCAGCGGTGTTGACGAGGAATTCGCCAGCGATGTTGAAGAAGATCAGGAAGAAGTAGAGAGCGCCGAGTCCGAGGACAACGTAGACCTTGGGAACAGAGGTCTGCTGCTCAAAGTTGTTGAGGACGGGATACTTGGACAGCTGGAAGGGGTCAGCTTGATTGTCGGAGCGGTGCCAGCATCGCGGTCGAGCAGCATTGTGGCTTCAGACTCGGTATGCGTGATCGCACGATGGAAGAATGCTCACCTCCTTGTCCAGCTGGGAGATCTGGTGGTTTGCGCGCTCCTGGAAAGACATGGCTGCTTGGGTCGTGCGACTTGTTGGGCTCGAGAGAGATAAGCTGTTTCGAGTGGCTGTGGAGCGTTTGCGATGGGATTTGTGGTCAATGAAGCTGTAGACGGGTCTTTGCGACTGAACTATCAGATCTTTGATGCAAAGAAGACAAGTTTTGTGGATGAAAGTTGGATGAAGAGGCAGAGGAGGAAGCTGGCAAGTGTGCAGAGAGCGTGCTCGGACGTCATCTGCCCATCCTTCCTTGGCGACCGGGTTTTCCCGTCGTGTTTGGACTGGCCACTTTGGGCTTAGCCTTGCTAAACGCTCGTGCACCAAAATTTAGCAGGCGACAGCGACAGCGTACATCAGGTCGATAACAACAAAGACTTGTACTTGGTTACTACTATTCTAGCGCACTCTCCTCGAAGCTTTTGGCACATTCATCACGACCAGCAGATGAGAAGTAAGCTACCTATCCCGGGTCGGAAGGCCATCGATCATGTGATCGTTCAGACATGAGCCTGAACAAAGACCATTTCATTCCCATCTGGCATCACAGATCGCTCATACTTTTGCCTTCTTGAATAAGATCGGTCGGGTCGGATCAGGCATACACTAAAGCAGTCAGTCAATCTTGCTTGACCGCGAGAATGAAACACATACCTCAGCCCCGTTGTTGATATTCGGCCACCTTTCGGTTATCCCGTCGGGCATTTTGATGTCGTAATGTAGTAGCAGCTTGGCCACGATCATCTTGATCTCGTTGTTGGCAAAGAATCGTCCAGGGCAAGCATGTCGTCCATATCCGAAGCCAAGGTTTTGATCACTGACGTTGACAAATGTGTTGCGAGCTTGGACATCGCTCGAGGAGGACTCTTGTCGCAGCTTATACGAGCGGAAACCGTCAAACGTCTCGGGATCAGGGAACAGATTGCTGTCATGGTAGATGGAGTAGGTAGGTGCTTCGATATTCACGCCCGCGGGAATGTATTGACCGTTGGAAAGTGTGATGCCCTTGAGGACCTTTCGAAGGAAGGAGACTAGGAGACTTTGTCAGAGAGTCAGGTCTCGGTATCTGATGATAGCATAGTACACTTACTGGACCCAAAGTTGTACACGCGGAAGACTTCTTTCATGTAGCTGTCGAGTTTGACCATTTCAGACAAAGCTCTACTGTCCATAGTACCACTACTATCAGCGACTGCTTCCCGAATTTCTGTACGGAGTTCGTCGATGTATTGTGGCGTTACTGCAAGCGAGTAGAAGCTGATACCGACACCGTTAGCATAATTCTGCTTCAGCAGCCTTGGTCACGTACATGTTTGTTGCCGTCATGACAGTTGTGTGAAGAGCGGTAAAGATGAGTCCCAATTGCAATTTGGAGATTTTCGCCATGGTATCGAGCTGGAATTGCTCCCGTCTGTTCAACAACCATTGGAGCATATCGTCCGACTGCTGCCCGTCGTCACCTGGCTTGGTTTCCAAGCGGGCTCGTACCACGGGAAGGAAGAACTTCTCGGCGAGACGCTCGCGCATTCTCAATTGGCGAACTTCTGAAGTCCAGTGACCTAGTATCGGCCGGAGGAAAGGCCTCATACTCTTGATTCGGCGTTGTGCGGCCATCAATTCATGAGTGTAATTGAGGCTCATCTCTAGATACTCCTCTTGTAGGAAGAGATCCGGACCAACGAAGATACGGCCAGAAAGTTTCGCCACAATCTTGGTCAATAATTCAAAAACATGAATTGCAGTCCAGTCGTCGCATCGAGGCATATCAGCTTTTATAGCTTCATCAGCAACTTGTGAGATGACAGGATTGTATCGCACTGGAAGTCCATTAGTCAATCGACAATTAGATTTCTCGGTCTCTGGAGGCATACGTAGAGACGGAGTAAGATCTGCTTTGATTGTGTGGGCAACGATGTCTTCCTCTGCGAGAATCTTGGTATACTTCACTTCGAGGAACTTTCGGAGATCAGCCATTGACTCGTTCTTCACAGCCAGCCATGATATAGTCAAACGTAGCACTCACGTCAGCAACCGCCTTTCCCGCACTTAGAGTGTCCTCAGGCATGCGTCTCATCTCGTCGAGGAACTTTCTCGGAATGACTACACTGTCTTCACCTGTCACAGTCATAAACATTGCCATATTCCTCATCGTATGAGACTCATACCACTAGAATTGCACATTCTATAGACTTGGTCGGTGAACTTGGACATATCAGCTTGTGCAAGTTTCAAAGCCGTTGCGGTACCTACGGTCTCGTAACCCTCGTTGTAGAGTGCCTTCGCCGATCTTATGTACAGTTGTCTCTTTTCCTCGTTGCTGCCGGTCTCCTGACTTTTGATCCTCGGTATGCGTGCGAGGTGGCGCCGTACGTTGAAGTGGACAGCATGGTCATAGATCCAGTAGGTGATGATTGCTGCTGCGAGTGATTGAAGTGCTCGAGAGAGTATCAGCATCAGATTGGTTTCCATCTCTGATAGTCTGGGTTGTGATGCTTGGTGTTGGAAATGGCAAGGAGACTTTGGCCACTCTCATTCAAGTCCACAGGAGACGCTCACACACGGCCAACTTGGATGATGTGGGACTTGCGAACACAAAGGTCGCTTCTATCAACCGAGCGGAATAACCGATAACGCCTGCTCGGCCAAATCTTTCGGATGTACTGTAGCTCCTCATGATTCAGGGCTTGCCGAGAAGTAGGGTATTCGCATCCCAGAATTGGTCCATAGAGTATTGCGTGGTCCATCTCCGCCTCGTCTACGTAATGGTGCAGCTAGCAGTAGTCTGTAAGTGACGTATTGTATGCAGCAAAGGTTCTGTCCACATGCTTGATAAAGCGGGTCCACCGAACGTCGAAGACTAGCACCAGACCTACAGTATTAGTCGCATAGCGTCCCTCATGGCCCATTTTTGTCACAATATATGGAAAGACCTGTATTGTAGGAAGCACTAACGTATTTGGTGATCTTTTCCGCCCGTCTCTACCTTCAAAGCACTCAGGGCTTACATGATACGAGCACGGACGGAACGAGATCTGAGACGCGGATGCTGCACTCCATTATTGGTCCCGCAATTGATGGTCTGTGGTATGCGGTGTGCCGGGTGCGGTGGTGCGGTGAAACTTTCACCAAGCGGAGTAGATTATTAGCGGGACGTCCGCATCCGATCTTGGCGCATGTGGTCCCGAAGCTGGAAGATCCTCGGCGCCGCCTCCTGTCAAGCTTACTATAGACCATTTGTGCCCTAGTCGATCCGGCCCGTAGCATGCTATTCCCCAGCATACTTAGCACGTTCCTCATCGACTGACAGGCGCTTTTGCCGATATGCAAGCCCTCGCGGACCGGTACCTGCACGGTGCTATGACGGTTCAGCGATTCCCCGCGTGAACTCGCTTGCCCAAGCATCAAGATCATGGCAGCGTCGATATCCTGGCGACTTCATGCGGCAATATGCCAACCACACTATGCAGCGCTGCGAGCATGCTGTTCAAGACTAGTGATGAAGATCGTATGTCGTCACACAAGACATCATCTTGGTTTCATGCTCGTACGAACCGATGGCACACGACTTTCCCTACTCTCTGCTGGGAAAGATGAGCGTGCCATGCTCAGACTTAGCAGTCACGCATTGCGCAGACGTACGTATTGCTCGTGAAGGAGAACAAAGCTCAGATGGCAATGTCCCAACTTCAAACTCTCTCGATTGAATGGCGGGACTTGCATAAACTATGTTAATGTGACCGCTATACTTACTATCCTACGTATCTCGGATAACTTCTCATGATGATCGGCGTGTACAGCGAAGTCTTAGTCCTTGTGGTTTTCGAAGAGCAAAGCCATTCCTCTCTGTCACTGGCAACGTCTTTACTTGCTCGCCTTGCGGATTACAGACACTGTAATCGAACGTCGCGATGAATGTCGCTATAATGACAGCATTTTCGATCTTTGCGAACTGACATTCACGTCAGTAGGAAGATCGATTAGAAATGACAGGCCCTCATGAGAGCCTCAATAAACTGACCCGCATACCCACTATAATGAACAAGTCAGCCACAAATGTACCATCAAACGGACGAGCGCAACACCGCAAGGTATGGACTCACAACAAGGATGTCGACCATTTCCCCAGCCCCCGAAAGCGTGAATTGCCCTCTTGTCTTCGGCTCGGTCTGGCAGATACCGTGCAGGGTCGAACTTTGTAGGATCAGAGTAGATTTCAGAATTCATATGTATGTCGTCGATGTGGAAAGCAGCATATGCTCCCTTTGGGATGACATATCCGGTGTTTCCAATCTGTACATCATGATCGCTGACATTCTTCCTGAAAGCAGCACCCACTGTTTGCAGGCGAATAGACTCGTGTAGGCAAAGATTGGTGAGTGGGAAATCAGACTCCCAATCTTCAATTGTCAGCGACTTGAGAACTTCGACGCTTGATTGAGAGGAGCTAGTGCGGTGTTTTGCCACTGCCGCATCCACTTCTGCGTGAATCCTTTGCTGCCATTCAGGTTCTGTTGCAAGATAGCACAGGACCCAAGCGACGTTCATGCCAGAGTTCAGCAGAGCCGCAAGCAGTGCATTGATGACGTACTAAATCGCCGTCAACGACTGACCAAGGTTCACAGGATTGATCGACTGGACTCAGGAGGATAGTCTCACATACCAATACAGTCCTCATGACAGATTCACCGTCGTCAATCAGCGTCTGCAATGTATCATCCTCTCGTCTGCCTGTCCGCTTTCGATCACGTACAATACTGTTGATTAGTAGGAAGAAACGTGTTGACGCGAACAACCTTTTGACATGTTTTAACGCAGGAAGCCAGGGTATGATAATCTTCGCAGTGCTGTTATTATCGTCAATGGCTTCGACCAGACGGAGTGAAGAATCGAGAAGGTCGGGATCATCCGCCAGCTCCTTGACGCCGACCGTTCGAACGGTAAGAAGATAGACTATACGATTCATCTCAACGAATGGATCCAGATAAGTGACTGTATTGTCGTTGCATGCGAAAGACCTTTTCAGCGCTTTTTCAGTGTCTGAGACTAAATGTTGGAGGCTTCTGACAAGATTATCTTTCTTCATCGTCTTTGTGATTTTCCTGGCGAACCAGGAGTCGAACATGGCACCATTCTCGGAGATATTAATTCCTGGTGTAGCGGTAAGGAGAGCCGCGTAGCTACATTGCCGAAATGTAAGCGCCTATTTCATGCCATGATAGGACTTTGACCATCATGCTTACCCTTCGAAAAGGCTCAACTCTTTGCTGTCGTAGAAAGCCTTGCGGCCTTCTGAGCCGGAAAGACCAACGACCAGATAAGGACCAACGTAGAAGCTGTAGTTGCCTGTCTTTGATTTTTTTGAATTGTCCCTACAGAAGTCTGCTCGTGCAGAGAAGAATCGAAGGGCGCCAAAGATGGGAATTTCCTCATCGGTCCGAGGAGGAGCGAACTTCGAAAGCGAAGACCTTGCGGTTGTGCGGATCACCAGAACGAAGATTGAAGCACACAGAAGCAACCATACACCAGTCCCCCATCTGTGATACTGCACGAGCGTGTTGAAAGAAGTGTCCATGGATACGGAGGCTGCTTCTCGCGTATCGCTGCCTGTTTGGATTTTGAGAGCGGCGTATTCTCCGCGAAGATGGTGAAAGATGATGGGGAATAAGGAGTTTCCGTGGTGATGACCGAGTACCACAATTCTCGGTCACTCATTGCGTGGCAGTGTAGGGCAGATGTTGTGATCAAGACCCACACTCCGATGAGCTTGAGTCGTGGTAGTTCCCTAGCAGGAGACTCAATCATCCTCTAGCTGATTTGGCAAGCGGATACTTGGCAATACATTTCTGGAAAGTGCTTCGGATAAACAGTAAGAAATGAGAATCATCTGACATGGTACACTATTCAGTGATACGTCCAACAAGCTTCTTTCCGGAAACGGCACCGCTCTTCAAAAGTCTCACACCATTTGCAATACCATCTAAACCACCATCAAGGACCTGCAGGGGATGAGGACGCAATTTCCCTTCATTCAAGAGTTGCTGGAAGATTTTGTACCAACGCACTGCAAACTCGTGTGTCTCCGGGCTAGCTTTTCTTTCGTATCCGTTCCATAACGGGATCGGCTCTCCAAAGACATCCAATGCGAATATCCAGTCGTGTTTGACCGCACGTCGCTTAGGCCTCATATCAGCTGGGCATAATTCGAGAGTGGTGTAACGGCCTCCGGTCCGTGCAATGGTTGCATAACAGCATGCCACGGATAGATTGTCTGTTACGCAGTCAAGTGCGTATTCAAGCTTGTTGTTGGTGACTTGGCGGATAGCGTCTGCGGTCTTGTCATCTGCATAATCGAAGACGTAAGAGGCGCCGTACTCCTTGACTAAGGAGAAGTTCTTGGGCGAGCACGTGGCGATGGCTGTGTATCCGGAACTACGAGGGTCAGTGATGTGTCCACGACTCGGACGGGGTGTACTGACAGCTTCAGTAGCTGTAGTACCATTGTGCCCGATGATGTGCTCGCTCCATAGACAAGGACGAATTTCGGAACCTTCTCGGGATCCACAGGGTCATACGGGGTATGCGGTAGTCGCAGGGTATACCAAAGTGACAATGCTGCCGTCTGCAAGCTGACGCCAATCGCTGCAGCCGCCAATACATCCATGTGCTTCGGCACCTTGTAGATCAGTTGAGCATGAGCCCGCACATACTCGCCGAAGCCACCGTTTCCCGCATCGGAAGGGTTGGAGCCATGAACATAGCCACAGACCAGGTCGCCAATGGTCAAGTCGGATCGTAGCTCGGCCACCGATATGTCAAGACTGACAATCCTGCCGACAAAGTCCGAGCCGATGATGGCACCAGGAGTGGGGAACATGGTGCCCATCTTGAAGTCGCAAGGATTCACCGCATTGGCGATAGTCTTGACAAGGACAGTCTTGGGACGCAGTTTGGGAACTCGAACGCTGTGGTTCAGGACAGGCTGGCCTGCATCGTCTTGGACGACTGCGCATTGAGTGAGTGGGATGATTGAGGGAAGGGCTGGCATTTCCTGTCGACAAGGGGACTCGCTGAGCAGGAGGTCAGATTCAGCTGAAGGCGAGTGGCGGTGAGCGGTGAAGAGAGATCTCCCGGGCTGCAGCTTGTCGAGAGGATGAAGGCTGTCGTATTTGCTGCTCTCGTTTTATGCTCGAGATTCTGCAAGCATACAGTACGAGGATACTGGAGGAGCTCGAATTGCCTCAGCATCGGCTTCGGCGTCCTGGGCCCCACATCGAAGGGAATCATTGATTGCGGTCTGCATTCGGGGAAGCCCTTTGTGCATGACAGAGCCTGATGTGATGTTATCTGGACGACTCGACATTGTGTTTTCCACTGAGTCTGAGATGCAGCAGCAAGGACCCGTAGGAGATGGTGGCCCTCATTTGCCCCGCTGGTGTACTGCTGCCGCCAGAGATCCCCGCTCAGTCAAGCTTCGCATCATTGATGTTGGTGGAAGTAAGTTATAGCAATGTAAGTTAGATGCCAGTCAAGGTGACGTGGAGGATGTGTCATGATTCGGGAATAGCGAGGTGGAAACCCTACCAGGATTAATCTACAGGGGCCCATGGGGCCGAGGTGGAGGGGCCGAGGTGGCCGGGGCGGGTCCCGCAACCTCCCGCGCTCTGCCGAAGTTGAGACGGTATATGCCTTATTGACTTCGCAGGGTTCGACATCGGTATCAAGCTCCATTATCGTCAAATGACCCAACTCATCTTCTTCTAAGCGAGTGTAACCCTTTTGAGCCTCACGTACGTGTCTTTTGGCTTGGTCGTGACGCCCATTTTGCAGCTGTAGCCGGAAAGGTCTTTCGGACAAGGCAGAAGCTCAAAGTTCCACACAATCAATGCGAAGATGATCTTGAGCTCCAGATAGCCGAGTCGTCTGCCAAAGCAGCCACGAGTACCAAGCCCAAATGCAAGCATCGGTCCAGCTCCGCTATCAAAGTCAAGATCCTGGTGTGGAACATTCTCGCCTTCACCCAAGGATACGAGCCATCTTTCTGGTCGGAACGAGTCGATGTCATGACTGTCCCAATCGTTTCGCGTCTTTCCCTGACGTTTCGCATCCTGGCAGCTCTCGCTTCGACGCGCTTCGTCAATCTCGAATCCGGGGCTTCTGAGACTGGGCCCTCCGGTCAGCATCAGCAATAAGGTGCCCTTTGGTATGGGATAGCCAAGCACTGTAGTGTCAACTTTAGCTTGACGATCGAGGGCTGGGGTGGTTCCACTGTGACGCAGGATTTCTTCGATGACCGCATCAAAGTATGGAATGTTGGTCGTCGTAATCTCATCCACGGAGGGATCTCGATTCTCGGATCTAGCCCGTGTATAGCGACGTTGTAGGGTCGAACGAAGCAGGCCCTGAGACGCTTGGTTATCCGCGAGCTTCTTCAAGCCCCACAGCACGGTGGTGCTGGTTGTGTCGTGACCACCAATGACAAAACCGAAAGTCTACACCGAGTCAGCCCACCATGTCACCATCCTGTTTGCACATCCGAATAGCTTAGCTCACCTCAACCATCATTTTCGACGAGAAGAATTGGGGCTCGCGGCTCTCCTTGGAAGCCAAATCCTTCTCCCGTCGTACCATATGGTCGATGGCAGACCGAACGCGAGGATCCACCTCAGCGTTGCACTCCTGATCGTAGGTATCTTCCCTCTTCATATGCTCCAGTGCTTGCGATATCTCCTTCCGTATATAAGTGTCTTTGATCATCAAAGCTTTTCGAAAATGCGGCCGGAGCCTGACCAGGATCCACTTTAGCCAAACCATTGGTGATCCCTGCACTTCTTCCACGGCTGCTGTCAAGTCGAGCGTTGCCCTAATTACCTCGGGAAGCTCTGCCTCGGGAAATTGTATGGCCTCTTCAACGTTCCTCGAGGCTGCAGCATCCAGCATCCGATCGACAGAGTCTCGTGCGATCGATTGCAGCAGCTCTAGTTTTGGACGCGTTGCATTGTACTCGAACTCGCTGCCAAATGCAAAGGCATGCACGCCATCTAGAGCAGTCGTGTATATGTCGTCTTGGGCGCTGAAAGGTCTCCCGGCCGCCATCTTGGCTTTGAGTGTCCAGAGATTTATGAGGACAGAAACCGCCTTGTACACTCCTGGCGCAGCGACGTTGTTCAAGAAACCGGGCGACATCAAGTTATGTAAGAGGTTTCGGTGAGCTTTCCAAGTGGCATTAGTAGGTAGACCGAGGTGATGATTTGGAAGTAAGCCATTCATGACCTCTCCAAGCATATCGGATCTGTCCCAATCCTTGCTCCGCATCAAGATGTCCTGAGATTCGCGAAAGTCACCCAGGATGATGACCGGTCTGGAGAATGGACGTATAAAGACTTGCATGATGGGAGTTTGGAGTTCTCCCATTTGCTCCTGAATCCACTGCATATAGGGTTTGCCCGACTTGGATGTGCCATCAAGTAGATCAGGAATATCGCCAAAGATGCTGCGAATGGCCGCGCCCCGGTATGGAATGCCTGGAATGGGTTTGGGGAGCAGCCTTTGTCGGAGTAGACGGATAAGGAAGATCAACAGCACCAAGACCAAGAGAAATGTGTTCCGAAATGGAATGAAGGTCACCATTGTCGAAATCACCGGAGGAATCTTTGGGTGAGTAGTAGTATACAGGAGTGAAGGAATCCAAAAGTATAACGCGTGGCTGAAGACACTGACAAGATAACTTGGATGCAAGGGGTGCACGGTCTAGGTTCAGACAGTGATGGACACAGACTGGAATTGCCGATGGAAGAGCCATTTTATCGCCAGTCGAAAGGGATTATTGTAATTGGGCCGTCCAATATCTTGGTCAGATCAAGCCAACAAAGCAGAGCGGGTCCACGCATGGAAGCCCTGGCCTCGATAAATGGTGCAACATGTCAATATGCATGACGGTGATTCATGACATGGCTTTGATCAGGTCTCGGTTGATTGACTTTCTCCCACTCGAGTGTCCACTCGAGACCACGAGAGGATCCAACATGTGAAGAACCCCCTGGCATGTGACTGCTTAAGTAGTGAGTGGTACATACACAACTTGGTCAGAGTATCTCGAATCTCAACCCAAATTTAACAGCATTACACTCCCAAAATGACTGCTCAGAACCAAGAACTCATTGCAATCATTGGAAGTGGGTGCCGCTTTCCAGGTGACACAACCACCCCTTCCAAGCTGTGGCAGTTACTCCAGGACCCAAAAGACCTTCGGATTCCAGTCCCACCGTCACGTTTCAATGCTTCTGGATTCTACCACAAGATCGCGTCCCACCATGGGCATAGCAACGTCAGGGATATGAAATCATACTACCTGTCCAAGGAACCAGTGGAACGTCGATTTGATGCGCCTTTCTTTGGTATCAACGCGGCGGAAGCCAACGTTCTTGATCCTCAACTTCGACTTCTGATGGAAACGACTTACGAGGCCCTTGAGTCTGCTGGGCTGCCCATGGAAAGCCTCCAAGGATCCGACACCGGATGCTATGTCGGTTTGATGATAGGCGAGTATGAGCAGTTCATGATGCGAGACCCCGAAAGCATTGGGCAGTATCATGTCATGGGAACTGCTCGGAGCTTGATGGCAAATCGACTGTCTTACTTTTTCGACTGGCACGGCCCATCCATGACGATTGACACTGCTTGTAGTTCAAGCCTCGTTGCCATTCACCAATGCGTACAGCTGCTCAGATCCGGACAATCTAGGGTAGCTGTTGCAGCTGGATCGAATATGATCTTAGACCCAATCACCCACATCACGGAAAGCAAACTATCAATGCTCTCACCAGATGGTCAGAGCCGCATGTGGGATGCTGGTGCCAATGGTTATGCTCGAGGCGAAGGCGTTGCGACCATCGTTCTGAAACGTCTCGGTGATGCCCTAGCCGATGGAGACCAGATCGAATCAATCATCCGAGAGACGGGGCTGAACCAGGATGGAAGGACTCGAGGTATTACGCTGTAAGTATAGATGCAAAGGAGCACGCAACTGCAAACGCTGAAGAAATTCCAGACCGAGTGCGACAGCACAGACAGCCCTGATACGATCCACCTACAGCAGAGCCGGATTAGACATCACTCATCCTCTGCAAAGACCACAGTATTTCGAGGCTCATGGGACGGGGACACCAGCAGGCGATCCAATTGAAGCCGAGGCCATCCATGCTGCCTTTTTTGACAGTCCGTCAAGGACTCTTGGTACCGACCATGAACCGCTCTACGTGGGCAGTATCAAGACTGTCTGTGGCCATACCGAGGGCACGGCAGGTATTGCCGCCGTTCTCAAAGCATCCTTGGCCATTCAGAATGCGGTCGTGCCACCAAATCTACTATTCGAGAAGATGAATCCCCGAATCGAGCGCTTCAGCGAACATCTTCGTGTGCCCACGTCACTCCTGCCCTGGCCCTCTACGCACGGTCAGCCCCGTCGCGCGAGTATCAACAGTTTTGGTTTCGGAGGCGCAAACGCTCATGTCATTCTCGAGTCTTGCGCAGAGCAAGCACCAGTCCCAAGGGCGGATCATCCACCGGCACCGATACCTTTTGTCTTCTCCGCTGCTTCTGGCAAGTCCTTGCAAAGCTATCTCCAGAAGTTCGCAGAATATGTGGCCATCAATAGGGCGGACATCAACCTTGATGACATTGCTTTCACTCTGCACAGCCGTCGAAGCCGTCTTCCACTTGGCACATATGTGGTTGCATCCGGAGTCGATGATCTGTTGTCAACCCTTGACGAAAGGATCCAAGTCGGGCCAGCTGCACATGCTGTCATGCAACCCAATGACACGCGTGGCAGCGTCATCGGAGTCTTCACCGGTCAAGGTGCGCAATGGCCTAGGATGGGTGTCGAGCTCTTGGCAAGATCAGTGGCGGCAGCAAACATGTTTGCGACCTTGGAAAGCCGTCTGGACCGATTGCCGATCGCTGACAAACCTTCTTGGTCGTTGAGAGGCGAGTTGGAGCGCACCGCCGCTGCGGGGTCTCGAGTTGGAGAAGCCGAGCTGTCTCAACCTCTTTGCACAGCAGTCCAACTTGTCCTCGTCCATCTCCTCCGTTCCGCAGGCATCACATTTGATGCAGTAGTTGGTCATTCTTCTGGCGAAATTGCGGCCGCTTATGCCGCTGGGACCATATCTGCCGAGGATGCTATCTGCATCGCCTACTACCGCGGACTGCATGGCAAGCTTGCCGCCGGCGCAGATGGCCAGAAAGGTGCCATGTTGGCCGCCGGCATCACGCCAGATGATGCAGCGGAGCTTCTAGAATCCGATATATATCGCGATCGTGCGACCATCGCGGCATACAATTCGTCCACTAGTCTGACATTGTCTGGTGATGCTGATGCCATTGAGGAGCTCAAGGAGATTCTGGAAGATGAAGACAAGTTCGCCCGTACCCTCAAGGTCGAGAAAGCGTATCACTCTCATCACATGATACCCTGTGCAGTCCCGTATGCTGCATCTCTCAAAGCCTTGAACATCCAGCTTCATGCACCCAAGTGCACTTGGATCTCTAGCGTCACGGGAAGAAGCATTGTCGACCACGGCCTGGAAAGTGTCAAAGATCAATATTGGGTTGACAATGCCACAAAACCAGTACTTTTCATGCAGGCACTGCAACAGCTGTGTCGCAACAATGATGCCTTTGACTGCAATCTTGCTATTGAGATCGGACCCCACCCAGCATTACAAGCACCTGCAACACAAACTCTCAAGGAGACAACCGGTAGGTCCGTACCATATACCGGCCTTCTCAAGAGAGGGACCTCAGATACTCTCTCCGTTGCTGCTGGACTGGGATTTGCTTGGGTGCATCTCCCGCGGGGCACAATTAATCTCAATGCTTATCGTCACTTATGCTCGGATGGTACATCTCCTCGACTAGTCAAGGACCTTCCTACATATTCTTGGAATCATGAGAACGAATATTGGCATGAGTCGCGATATACAAAGTCCGTCATGACCAGAAGGAAACATCACGAGCTACTTGGACATACTACTGCCGACGTTACTATGGACGATCAGTTGAGATGGCGGCAGATTTTATCGCCTTCGGAAATACCTTGGCTCACCGGACACCGTCTACAGAACCAGATCGTATTTCCCGCGGCTGGCTATGTGGTGTTGGCTGTTGAGGCTGCCCGAGAGCTCCTGAGCTTGAGGCCAGAGTGCGGACCCGCAGCGTTGATACATGTGTACGACATCAACATTAAACAAGCCATGACTTTCGACAGTGAGGATTCTAGAGTGGAGGCCGTCTTCTCTCTTCATGGGATTGAGCAACATGAGAACGTCGTGTCTGCCAATTTCGGGTATGCTGCAGCTTCGATAGGTACCAACCACAAAGCAGAGAACAGCTCACCGCTGCGTCCTCTAGTCACTGGGCGTTTGGAGATCATACTTGGAAAACATGATCCGGATGCTCTTCCGGCTCGTAGCTGCCAACCAGATCTCTTGTTACCGGTCAAAGCCGAAGACTTCTACGAATCTCTTCAGAAGATGGAGTATGACTATACTGGGCCATTTCGAGCGTTAACGAGTCTTCAACGCAAGCTGGGTACAGTCACTGGTTTGGTTTCAACCGACGATGACCCTGAATCTCAACTCCTCGTTCAACCCGGAATGTTGGATGCGGCGTTTCAGGCCGTGCTTCTGGCCAAAGCAGCACCATACGACGGTGCATTGTGGAGTATGCATGTTCCAAAGACCATTGACAGAGTTACGATCAACCCAATTGCATGGGAGCTGTACGAGACCAGAGGCAAGCAACTTCCACTTGAAGCCTATCAACGACACGGATCGTCCTCTAGGAGCTTCAAGGGAGACGTGGATATTTATCCAGAAGCGCCAAATGCAGGTGGCAGTGCCTCTCATGCACTCATACAAGTCGAAGGGCTTGATTGCGTACCATTCTCTCCAGCTACAGTCCAAGACGACAAGGAAATTCTGTCAACCATTGTTTGGCAATCTGACTTCCCCGATGCTAAGAAGGCGGCCCACGATCTTAGCTTTGCTGCTGACTCAAGTGAGCTCGAGCTTGCATACTACCTTGAGAGGGTATCATTCTACTATTTACGCAAGCTGGAAGAGTCGATTCCTCAGGATGACATTGTTCGCCATGCCGATCATCCCTTGAGCAACCTTTTCTCGTTCGCAAAATACGTTAGGTCTCGAATTCAAGACGGAAAACTCGCTTTCTGGAGGAACGAATGGGTTCTAGACACTCGAGAAACTCTTCTGGCAGCATCTGGACCCTTTGCGAATGTCGTCGACTACAGACTCTTGACAAGGATCGGCGAGAATCTACCAGACATTGTCAAAGGGAGACTGACAGCAATAGAAGTTGCACGAAAAGACGATCTCCTCAACGAATTTTACCCAGTTGCTCTCGGTATGGCATATCACACGACTTATCTCGCAAGGACGGTCAAGCAAATCACGCACAGGTTTCCACACCTCAGAATACTTGAGCTGGGAGCAGGGACAGGCGGCGCCACCAAAGCCACTCTGGACCTAATCGGGGACGACTTTGCATCCTACACTTTCACCGATATCTCCTCAGGTTTCTTTCCAAAAGCGAAAGAGTTCTTCGATAGCACGCCGTCGTCCTTCAAGATAGACTACAAGGTCCTGGACATAAGCAAGGACCCAGAGAAGCAGGGCTTTGTGCCGCAAGCTTATGACCTGGTCATTGCTTCGCAAGTTCTACATGCCACTCCCGTGATGGAAAACTCCATCAGGAATGTACGACGCCTGCTCAAGCCTGGCGGGTTTCTGGTTGTCAACGAAGGCATCAACAACGAGACCGCTCGGCTGGGCACCATATTTGGTGCATTTCCTGGCTGGTGGCTCGGGGCGAAGAACGATGGTCGACATCTGGGTCCCAATCTCGCTGTTCCCGAATGGGACAAACTTCTGCGTTCAACGGGCTTCAGTGGGGTCGAGTCTTCGGTGCCCGTGGTCGATCCCCTTCTGACACCGAATACCGTCTTTGTTTCGCAAGCTATTGATCGGCGCACACAATTCATCCGCAAGCCTCTGGAGCAATCGAAAAACATTGATGCAGCACTTGCAACCGCACTGCAAAACGTCCTGCAAGAGCTGATTATCATTGGGGGGAGTACTCCCACGACTCTGAAGGCCATACACGGCCTGAAACCACTGCTTCGAGATCATTGTGGTGCATTGACTCATTACAATACTCTGGCTGAACTTGAACACTCTGGCACTCGGGTACACCAAGGCACAACAATCTTGAGTCTCTCTGATATCGATGAACCTCTTTTCGAGAACCTCACCGACCAGTCTTTACAAGCATTCAAACATATCCTTCACAGCGCCGGATCAGTATTCTGGGTGACGCAGGGGAGATATGCTGACAATCCAACAGCGAATAGTGAGTGATGCTATCTGCTATTTCGCACGAAATGCAAAGGCCTCATGCAAGTGGAACGGCGCTGACGTTTATTTACAGTGACAATTGGAGCCGTCCGTACCGCAATGCTGGAGATCCCGACTCTGTCATTCCAGTCACTGGATTATGAGAGTACGGACGACGTCGACACTGCCCACATTGCAGAAGGCTTTCTTCGATTTGTGGCTGGCATGGCTTGGATGCCCCGCAAAGGAGACCAAGAGAGCATGCTCCCTATGCTTTGGACTGTGGAGCGAGAAATTATCCAAGACCAGACTGGCCATTTGCTGATCCCACGGGTGATTCCTGAGAAGACCATGAACGACCGGTACAATTCGGCGAGACGTAGCATTCTCCGCGAGGTTCCCGTAGAGGACGGGGACGATAAAGTCTGTATTGCTGTTGCATTAGCTGAAGACAATGACCACATTTCGTTGGAGCAAGTTGAGTTACAAGCTTCGTCAAGCAAGCTCCGGCTATCCTGTTCGATCCTGCTGGCTCAGCGGACTCACGGTCTCGGTAACGTCTACCTCTGCCTAGCCAAAGACACAGACGGCGAGTTGCGAGCCATCCTCTCGGACAAGGTCGCATCGGTCATACACGCTCACGACAGCCTACCCACGGTCAAAATTGATCAAAGGAGCTGCGCACTCGATGGCTCCGGGACAGGTCCTCGATTCCTCCATCTGGTGTCCACTAACTTGCTGGCAATTGAAATCATCAATGAGCTTGCTCCTGGTGATCATCTTGTTGCATACGAACCCGATCTCGAGCTTGCAAACACCCTCAAGAGAGTAGCCAGACATTCGGGAGTGATTATCACAATTTTGACAACGGCATTAAGTCAAGAACGTTGTCAGCGTCTTGGCTGGCGCCGGATTCATCCTCAGGCATCCACCCGTAGCATTCAGGCATATCTCCCCGACCGAGTTTCTCTCTTTCTGGGATGCGGGCATCCGCAGCTATCGACCTCTTCAACCTTTTCGGCACGCATTCGCTCGGTCCTGGGTACTGAATGTAGGGTCGCAATGATGACTGACTGGCTCGCGACGATTGCAACGAAGAGAAAGCTTGCATCAGGCACGGATGTCAACGCTATTGTCGACCGACTACGACTAGCTGTCAACCGAGCTCAGCACGATTACTCTAGCTCGAAAGTGGATGTCCAGACAGTCTCTGTCGGCCGAGTGAACGCTCTCTCGGCCACATATGATGAAATTGTGAGAAACTGGTGCAAATCCCCGGTAGTCATGGACTGGGAAGGTGTTCTTCAGGCTTCGATCAATGTACGACCTATCGACGATCGGAAGTTGTTCTCATGGCAAAAGACATACTGGCTTGCTGGACTTACCGGCAGTCTCGGTGCGTCACTCTGCGAATGGATGCTCAGCCACGGTGCTAGGACCATCATCTTGACAAGTCGCAATCCAAAGATGCCATCTACTTGGTTGGAAAGAATGTCCCAACTTGGAGGCTCAATTCATGTGCATTCAGTGGACTTGACGAATTTTGAACAGACCGAGGCCTTTTACAGAGACATGTCCTCTGTCCTGCCCCCCATTGGGGGTGTAGCTTCTGGTGCCATGGTATTGAGAGATACAACATTGAGGAACATGACTCTCGATGATATGCAGCAAGTATGTCGGCCAAAAGTCTTAGGGACCTCAAACCTTGACAAGCTCTTCTACGGCCAGAACCTCGAATTTTTCATCGCTTTCTCTTCCCTCACCGCAGTGACAGGAAATCCCGGTCAAGCCAACTACTCGGCCGCGAACCTGTTCATGTGCAGTCTTGTCGAACAGCGTCGGCGGCGTGGGCTTGCCGCTTCAGTCATCCACATTGCCCCTATATTGGGCGTTGGCTATGTTTCGGAGAAGAGCGACAGGACCAAGACAAACTTTCCCCGCACATCTGGCTACTCTCTCACCGCGGAGCAAGACTTCAGGCAACTCTTCGCAGAAGCTGTGGTCGCCGGTAAAGACTTGAACAGATCTTCGGGGCCAGTTGAGATTGTTCTAGGTCTGCTCAAAGTAAGCTCGAATCCGGACAAGCTCCCTTACTGGTTCGAAGACCCGATGGCTTCCCATTACATACGCTACGATGATACTGCGGACGTCTCCAAGACTTCCGGCGCAAAGACTTCCGTCAAGGCAATGCTTGCATCTGTTGTGACCCGCGAGCAGGCGGTCAAAGTTCTGACAGATGCCATCAAGCCTTTCATAGGATCCATGTTCCAACTTCAAGGCGGCTCTGATCTCGATGATGGCGAATTCCTTGGCCTCGAACTGGACGATATCGGCCTCGACTCCCTTCTGGCAGTGGAGACCAGGACCTGGTGGCTGAAGACTGTTCAAGTCAACATTCCCGTGATGAAACTCTTGAGCGGAATCTCAATAGGGCAGTTGATATCTATAGCAATAGACAGCTTGCCTCCCGATCTCGTACCTCATCTAAGCGACAAGGCTGGTTCGACTGATCGGAAATCCGAGCCCTCGGAACAGGTAGCACAGAGGACGAACAGTGATGCCAGTACCTCAACTGAAAGCAGCTCGACAAGTACCAGGGACACAAGTCTGCATGATCCGGCGGCAGAATCCAACCCTTCGTCTATCGCGTCTATCGAAACACCTGATTCTGAGCCTGGAATTACCCCAGACTCCAGCATACCCAGCCTTGGTACCTTGAAGGGCTCGGATATGAGCGTCAGCAGTGTCCAAGAACTACTACCAGAGCCGGAAGTGGAGCGATGGGTGGACTTGTCATTTGGTCAAATGATGTTCTGGTTCGTATTGACATTCCTGGACGATAAAGCCGGACTGAATCACACGGGGCTGTTCCGCTTGACCGGAGCGCTCAATGTGACAAAGCTAGAGCGATCAGTGAAACTATTGGGACAACGTCATGAAATACTGCGCACTTGTTTTGCGGACACGGATGGCCGTGTGAAGCAAGGCGTGATGCGGGACAGTCGACTCACTCTGGAACGCCGGACTATCCTGAACGAGAGGGAAGCAGTTGCTGCCGCAAAGGACTTACAGAGCTATGAGTGGGACTTCACTCAAGGAGAATGCCTACGCATTATTCTGTTGGAATTTGGTTCACGGGACTACTTCCTCCTTTACGGAACCCACTCACTCGTGTTGGACGGAATCTCAGGAACTGTGCTGACTCGAGAGCTTTTGCGGCTGTACACACAAGGATCGTCGTCTGGCGAGAGTCTCACATTGCTCCAGTATCCCACATACGCAGAATCACAGATCGAGGCACTGAGATCCGGCAAATTTGAAGCGAGTCTACGTTTCTGGAGAGAAGAACTCGCATCATGTCCACCACCTTTGCCGGTACTTCGCATTGTCGATGTCGTCAATCGTCCAGTGCAAAGGCGATATGATAACCAAAGAGTTGATGCGTGGATCGACGAAGCGACAAAGGCTCGTGTTTGGGCTATCTGCCGACAACAGAAGATTCGACCGTTTCATTTCTTCTTGACCGTGTTCCGGGCTTTACTATCCCGACTGGCTGCCACAGAAGAGCTTTGCATAGGAATCGTCGATGCCAACAGATCTCATGAGGGAGCCTTGCAGAGCTTGGGTCCTTTTATCAACCTCTTACCTCTCCGGTTCTCAAACAGCACGCAGCAGAACTTTGGTGCAGCTCTCAAGGAGACCAAGAGTAAGACTGATTTGGCATTAGCACACTCAGATGTACCGTTCGAAGCGATCCTCAATGAGTAAGTTCACTCACTCCTGCGACTCCTTCTGAGACTAAAACCCAGTAGTCTTGCTATTCCACGTTCTTCTACCCATGCACCCATCTTCCAAACTTTCTTCGATTATCGCCAGGGCATGAGCAAAAAGCAGCAATTTGACGACTGCGAACTCGAATTGCTGTCTTTCCAGGCTTCCAATGTGCCATACGATGTCTCCATGGACATCAGCGATGATTCCATCAACGAAGAATGCCACTTGATGCTTATCGTCCGGGAGGACATGTATTCGAAGAAACAAGCGGAGCTTTTGCTCGATTGTTATGTTAACCTCGTCGCATCTTTCACTGAAACTCCGACTTCCTCGTTCGGTCAAGCACAGATCTACAACCCTCGCGACATCGAACGTGCACTAGCGTTTGGCATAAGTAAGTGAGCACGGACAAACAGCAATGCGAGGATCTGAGAAGTCTGACAATGAACTACCACCAGATGACGCTATACCCTCAAAATGGCCATATGAGTCAGTCCTCGATCGCATACTCGACATGGCAGATTCCAACCCACAAGAAATTGCAATCAAATTGCCTTTCAATGGCAAGCCGATGACTTACCGCGAGATGTCTGACAAGGCTATGGCGATCGCCTGCGCTCTTCGAGAGGAAGGATGTACCAGGGGATCCGTCGTGGCAACGTTTCAAGAAGCAACTCCTGACTGGCTTGCATCTGTACTTGGTATATTTAGTGTTGGCGCTTCTTGCGCACCTTTTGACGGCAGCACTCCAACGAAAAGGATTCTGGACATGGTTGAGGATTGCAAGGCCTGCATTGTCCTCGTGGACAATGATTCCAGTAAGGACACGGTCAAAGAATTGGATTCTGGATCGCAGCGCAAGCTCATCAACGTGGCTCACATTCAATTCAAAGCAACATCATCTACCACGACTCCGGTATCTCTGGCTGCAGAGGATCCAGCCATGATATTGTACTCCAGTGGATCTACAGGAGTACCCAAGGGAATCGTCCTCAAACATGGTGGACTACGAAACTGGGCAGAATTCATGCCGGATCTCTACAGGTCAGGGCAACGGGACACGGTACTTGCGCAGAGCTCCTGCAGCTTCGACATGTCGTACTTGCAAGCTTTCTTTGCGCTTTGTCATGGAGGAACTGTGTGTATCTGTCCTAGGAGCTTACGAGTCGACGCCAAAGCCATCACAAACATCATCGCCGACGAAGGAGTGACTGTCACATGTGCAGTACCCTCCGAGTATACCAATTGGTTGAGATTTGGGGATCCCGAGGCACTTGCTCGTTGTACGAAGTGGAGGACTGCCATGTGCGGTGGTGAGCCAGGTACAAACGTGGTACTGGAATTGCAAGCATCCCTCGGTCCTCAGCCCAGACCAAGATTCTTCCATATCTACGGCCCAACCGAGATTACATTCATCACGACTGGTATGGAGCTGTCGTACGGGAGTGGCGAAGCAAGTCCTGCTGTTGGAGGACCATTCCCTAACTACTCGGTTTACGTCCTTGACGAACAGCTCAAGCCTGTACCACCGGGTGTTCAGGGCGAGATCTATGTGGGCGGAGCCGGCGTCGCAGCCGGATACCTTGGGAATGCCAGTCTCACCGCCGAAAAATTCTTCTCCGATCCTTTCGCACCATCTTCGTTCATAGCAAAGGGATGGACTACCATGCACCAAACCGGAGATAACGGTCGCTGGCGAGAAGACGGTGGTCTGTTGATCGAAGGCCGCAAGACTGGGGACACACAGCATAAACTCCGGGGCCTTCGTATTGATCTGCAGGAGATCGAGTACGTCATCTTACAGGAGTCACAAGGACTATTGAGCGATGCTGTGGTATCGGTTCTTCGTCCATCCGCTCAAAGACCCGAATTTCTTGTCGCACACGTCCGCTTTGATCCCACGCTCAAGCTGCTTGAGGCTCCGCGGAAGCAGCTTCTGGACAAGCTATCATCGGAACTTCCACTGCCACAATACATGTGGCCAGCTGTGATCGTTCCTGTCAATGTATTACCATTCACAGCCTCTGGAAAGCTCGATCGAAGAGCAGTCGCCGCCTTGCCGCTTCCGGATTCATTGCAGCGTGACAATGAGCTGAGCGATGGCAATACCATCACTTTGACAGAGACTGAGTCTCAATTCAAGCAGCTGTGGGAAGAGATCATCTCCAGAGATATCACCAAGCTTCATCGCATCGGACCAGACACAGACTTCTTTCGAGTAGGTGGGACCTCGCTACTTCTCCTACGATTGCAAGCACAGATCAAGCAGAAATTTGGCCTTTTGATCCCTTTCGTAGAGCTATTCGAATCGTCCACACTCAGCGCCCTATCAACTCGGATCGACAACAAGGGGAAAGCCCCAGAGACGAGGACGTTCAGCTGGGACCGCGAAACTTCGATCCCCGAGTCCGTCCTCCACCATCTCGCCAACGCGAATGCACCTCCCCCTCACGCCTCGACCAGGACAGTCATCTTGACCGGTAGTACTGGTGTTGTAGGACGCGCGCTCCTTGCCTCTCTCATTGCGGATCCTGCGATCAACACTATCCACTGCATCGCCATTCGCGACCTGTCCTCGCGCCAAGCTCACCTACCGACGCACGCAAAGGTCAAACTCCACGGAGGCGATCTGACTCTGCCTTTTCTCGGTCTGAACCAATCGACAGCCGAGTCCATCTTCTCATCCGCCGATCGCATAATTCACAATGGAGCCGATACCTCGCACCTCAAAGCCTACTATTCCCTTCAAGCTGTGAACCTCGGAGCCACAAAGGAAGTCGTTTCGCTCTGTGTTCGGTTCGGGAGGCTGATTCCCCTGCACTACGTCTCCACGACAAGCGTGTTGCAATACTCTGGTCACGAAGAGTTCGGGGCGGAGTCGGCGGCGAAATACCCACCTCCCTCTGATGGGTGGGACGGTTACTCTGCCTCGAAGTGGGCGAGCGAAGTGTTCCTCGAGAATCTGAAGAACAGTCCTGGCGGCAAAGAGTGGGGGTTATGGGTGCACAGGTTGAGTTCCGTGCAAGGAGCCGAGGGTGATGAGATGGGTGCCTTGGAAGTCATCCCCAACTTGTTGAAGTACTCAAAGGTGGCGAATGCGGTGCCTGACACGGGCAATTTGAAGGGATGGATCAATCTCGTGCCGCTGCGAGAAGTGGTGGCAGGGTTGCAGGGAGCGTTGCAGGAGGAGCCTTGGACGGAAGGGGTGAGGTTCAAGCATGAGATTGGTCATGTCAATGTCCGCATGGATGGGATCAAGGACTACATTGAACAGGAGACGGGATCAGAGGCGAAGGTCTTGGAGATGGACCAGTGGACGAGGTTAGTCCAGGGACTGGGAATGGATCCGTTGCTGGTGGAATTCTTCTTGAGTGTAGTCAAGTCTCCGAATATGGTTTGGCCACTATTGAGCAAGAGATAGGAGCAGGGACAAGGTGTAATTTGCTTGGCTGCTGCGAGGTCACGCGGTATTGCAGAAGGGATGAAACAATGGTCATTCATTCGAGGCATCAATCTGCGCCCACCAAAAGCAATTCAAACAACATCAAAAGGCAGCTCAATGTCTCTCGCGCACATCTCCTGTCGTCTCTTCAGAGCTTGTTGTCGCATCTCGCGTGATCGTGACGTGCCGTCCGATCGCTGCTCTTGCGAGTCTCTCCATCTGCCCATTATGCGCCCGCCTTAAAGCATCCGCAAGCCGAAGCACCTCCCAAAACCCTAGGCATGATGCCTGGCGTATGTACAAGAAGCCAACACCTCGTCAATATCGTCCACTGCCATAGACGCCTCGTCTCCCTCACAGTTCGTGCCTGTTGACATCGTGTCTCATTGATTCGTTTCGACATTCGTTACTGGTGGAGGATTGCTGTGCACCACCATGTGACGCTGCAGGTCACATGGTATTGACACTCAGCTCGTTACCCATGTAGTCGTGGCTGTGATTGTTGGAGAGTCCAAATTTGGCAAACATGTCTTCGTCATCGTTGAATGTCATGCAGATACCAGAGTCATCAACGTCGCCCTTCTGTTGTGACTGGGAGAAGTCGGTCTGATTCTCCTTGGCTGGTGAGATGTCGAAGTTGAACGAGGGAGGCGATTGGAAAAGAGACTGCTGCGGTAGCTGCTGATGCTGCTGCACCGGGGTTTGCTGCGGCTTTGGCTGAGGCTGTGGAGCCTGCTGTTGTGCTTGATGATAAGAGTTCTGCCTGCTCAATGGCTGGCGAGTGCTGGCTTGGCTCATTTGGCTTCCATTGATCGATGTTTCGAAAGATTGCTGGAAGTTGTGCACAGAGTGGACCGAGTGAGTGGAATGGGTTCGAGACACTGCAGGATCGTTAGCAAGAGCAGAATGAGAAAGGTTCTCGTTCATACACAGCGGAGCATTAGCATGGTTGTGCTGCTCGTTCTGCCCATTGTTGGCATTTTGCGGAAGACCGTTGTCGCCGTCGATGCTGCTCATCCTACTGGCAGTTGCGCTGCGAGAGCTGTTGCTGCGCTGCAATTCGCCGCTTGTGATGGCCGAAGGTGCTTTTGTCGAGATCGCGGAGTTCTTGGACTCCCCGGGGACTCGCTCAAGAAAGCCGCCCATTCCAGCAAGCCACAGCGACATCTCGTCGACAAAGATCTTCATGACCCACCAGGTCTGGTAAGAAGCTCCGCCCATGATGGTGATGTCTCGCAAAGCAGCAGTACCGACAGACGAAATGCAATGGAGCAGCGTGCGAGTATTGGCCTGTGGGAAGCGAGAGGGTAAAGTGCCAAGGAAGGAAGCCCATCTGTCGAGAACATTCTCGGTTGAGATGGACTCGCCATGTTCGTTCGTGGTTGTGGATCCCGCAGGACCGAAGCTATTCTGGCTGACGCTATAGGCCTGGTTGTCGAACGAGAACATTGGGTTGTCTGGGAAAGGCGGCGCCTGAAGAGGCTCGAGCAAGCTTCTGATATCGCACGTCAGAATCTTGTAGACCTCATCGTATCCACAATCCGGCAGCTCGGCCTCCATAACTCTTTTCGGGTTGACCATTGTCACCCATTCTCTCCACATCTGTTCGCGGTTCTGATCGATGGTGAGCAAATTTGCTGCGGCGTGAGCAGCAGCATTGACGCGGATAAGACGGTGTAGCAGACTGGCAAAGGTGGCAGCCGGCTTCAGCTTGGCTTGCAATACATGCTGAGGATGTGCTTGAAATGTCTTAGAAATGTGAGCGTGAAGATTGGTCGAGATGTTGTTCAAGATGGTGATGACGATAGGCGGCGCAGCCTGAAGCGTGAGCCTCGAGACAAACCGCACCATCTTTTGGTACATGAGATAGTCGCATTCCTGAATCCATTGCGCGAGATCGGGATGGCTGAAAAGCTTCTGGACCGGGACGGTGAGAGTACCATGGAAAGATGTGAAGAGGCGGAAGAATTGCTTCTCTTTGCAGAAGCGAATACAGTCAATGAGTGAAGTACAGTGTGTTCGGTACAGAGCTAGGAGTGCATCAGCAGTGTCGGTGTCCGTCTTGGGTGGGCAGTGCGGGTGGATGTTTGGCAGAGCAATCGAATCATCCCCATCAATGTCGCCAATGGGTCGCAATGGGAAGCGAAGCGCTTGCTCGTACATGAGTGAGCCGTCATTGTCCTGTTGCATGCCTCGGCTGTCGGGGTATGCAAAGAGTCTGCCTTGCGATGGTGGGCCTCGATTATCTGGAATTGGTGCAGGGTCGAAGTCAAGGGAGACATCTGCCGCCGGGAAAGCAGCGCTGTCGGCATTGAATCGTGGACCGGATCTATATGAGTGTCAGTGGGAGTTGTGATCATCGCGGACGAATGAATACTTACGCAAAGTCTGCAGGTACACTTGCAGATGCGCTCCGTCTAAAGTCATGTAGGGAGTCCCCCATAATGCTTTGACTCCCTCCTTGTGGGGCAGACTCCTCTTCGTCGCAAAGGGCAAGGTCGACGTAGTGGTATTTTGACTCCCCACGAACTCCAAGTCGGCGAGTCTGGATACCAGGAAAGATGACACGCACAAGCTTTCCAAAGGATGCTGGGTTGAGGGGGACAACTCGCTCTGTGCCGCACCTAGTTGCATAGTGAGAGTAGACTCGGTTTCTGGGAACAGATGTCTTGGCCGGTTTGCAGACCTTGCGAAGCCTTTGTTGTGGTCAGCATAACAAAACTGCAAAAACCTTGAGCACACCTACCAGAGCATCGCGAATAGCTGCTTCGTCTTCTCTGCCTGAGGCGTCCTCTCCTTCTGTATGACCTCTTGCGCCACTTCTTTGAGGCCTCTAGTCTCATTCCTAGAGAGCAGTTCCCTCAGCTCCTTGTCGTTGGTCGCAGTGGCAGCAGAGTTCTTCCTTCTTCGATCTTCATGCTCGATACCTGGTGCCATGGCGTGTGCGAATTGCATTTGAGCAAAAGCCGGGTCCTGCATCATGAATTGTCCCTCTTGTGGTGTGAATGGTCGTGGAGCAAATTGATCCATGTTTGCTTGCATCTGCTGCGCGGCAAGATGCTGTTGCATGACTGGATCCATGGTCATGCCATTCTGTGCTCCAGCATATTGCAAGAGGGCCGCCTCCGGACCTGATGTCATGAAGTTCTGCTGCGCGTACATCTCTTGGGGAATCATCTCTGGTGCTGGCGAGGCCGCGCTGGTTGTCGATGCTCGCGAGTCTGGTCGATGCATGCTTCGTATCGAATGGCTCGATCTGCTTCGGTTCATGTGGAAAGCCATGATCGGTATGGCCCGGTCTTGGCTGTGATGTTTATTGTTGTGCTGGCGCAGTCAGCGACTGTGTCCTGCATGTCAATGCCGGCTTCGGATACAGCAATACGTACAGAAGAGATGATTCAGTGTTAGCAGAAAGACTGCATTACTGTCGAATCGTGGTCAAGGGTTGGTGAAAGGTGGTAAGGTGATCGAGTCCTTGTCGCCAGAATCGTATTTGTTATGCCCACAATAGCAAAGTCGCGCCGGTCGGCGGGTGCGATTGGATGACCAACGTAGTATCCAGATGGTGTCCAGCTATCCTCGAGTCAGTATTGAAGCAATTCGGAGGTCCAGAGTGAAGGTTGTTGGTCGTGTCAAGGACTTTTGGTGAAGCTAAGTGAGATTGTTGTCACGAATAAACATCGTCGCTAGAGAGGGAGATCCCGAAATTCCTTGGCGGGCCCACAGCTGGAACGACGTCACTTGCTTATTAAGTTGTTGCTCGTACAGAGACAACAAACCTCAGCCCTCTCAAACACGAAAAGCAGCTCAATTTCGTCCGTCATCTGAACGGACGTTTGACTGTGGCGCTCTTCTCCTCTCGTACGCCCACTGTGACTGCCAAATTGGCTACGCAGGAAATTTGTCGTCGTTGGACGTTTTTCGGAGCCGCTGAGCAATGACCTTGGGATGCGTTCAAGCCTTTGGCAATTGGCCAGATCATTCCGTGCACGCTGAACAAGACTGTAGGTCATTTTGACATTGGTGATGGATCTCGATCCACTTGTTAAGAATGTCCTATCTGGTATCGCCAATAAGTAAGCACAGCCTTGGATCTATTTTGCCATTCCTGCACACACTATTTTATTTGTTTGGCCTGAGAATGAGCCCCAGGAAATGGTATCGATATCCCTTCTCAATCATCATACCGACTCAACGCCACGGACAGACCATCCCGAGCCAGGCCCCTCATGCATTCCTGAGGATCCACTTATCAAACGGCACACGTGCACTCGCAGACCCTGCAATATGGCAAATATATTGCCTGGAGAAATCCGATATCATTTCCCTACCTGTCAAATTCCCTGCACCCCAGACCTATCGAATCTTGCCTATCACAGACCTCTGATCTAGACGCCCGCGGTAACGTCCCAAGCCTTGCTGTGATCGCACAGCTGAGCTCCCCAACTCCGAAATGTGCCATTCAGAAGCGAGATGAAGCTGCGAACTGGCTCCAGGGACTATTTGCTACTCATGTGATTGGTCTAATACGGCTTCCAACGACTACAGGCCGTAGCTGCAAGTTATTGTCAAATTATCTATCCGAGAAACTGATATGCTAAGGGTAGAAGTCATCTATCATACAGGACTGTCGCGGATACAATTATCGTAGGAGCACAAGACCGGCTATCGCTCCCACCACTCCGAGTAACCAAATATCCTTGCCTCCTTGCCTGTCAGCCCCGGCCGTCGACTCCGCGTCAACAGCATCAGCGGACCCCGTCGCAGCCCTTCCAGCTGTGTAGCCACCTCGGCCCGGCGCCGTCGTCGGACTCGCAACAAGATTCGTCCTCGTCGATGTGCCTGTCGCTGTAGTCGGCACCCCTCCTGCCACTCTTCCCAAGGTCATCACCTTTCCGTCAATCGTCAGCTTTCCTCCGCTGATCTCTTCTAATCCTAGCGTCTTGGTCCCCACCACCAATCCCAGAGAACCATAGCTGACTCTGATTCCTTGCACCTCTTTCTGCTCTCCGAACCGGACCATCGTGCCGTCGATCATCATCGCGGATCCCGGAGCGAAAGAGGCAGGATCCACCACCAATTCTCCTCCATCCGGGAGCCGGATCAAGCTCAGTCCCTCGCCTTGTAAGGGCACACGATAGACCCTTCCCCCAACCTCGATCCCAGCAGGTGTGTAAGCTACCTGCACACTACCTTGGCCAGAGAGCAAGGTGATTGTTCCTCCGGTGTGCAGGGGGACGAGGCGACCGTTGATCACGAGCGCTGGTGGTGTACCTTGACTTCCACTGGCCTGAGCAGAGATCGGATCGGTCGAGCCAAGAGCGACGCCTACAGCAGGACGCGCGGGGTTGGCGTCTGGGTCCGCCTTTGGATCAGCCTTGGGCCCCCCAGACCCAGGAACGGAGATGGCAGGCAAGATAGGGAGGGAGGATACGGCAACCCCTCCTGGCACTGCAGGCTTAGGAGAGGCTGCTGCAGCGCCAGGTACAGGAAGACCTGCCGAGGGCGGACGGTTGATCAAGGAGATGATGGCGCCGCCGATCTCAGGTGCAAATTGACCCCCGTGATCAGTCGTATCTGGCCGTGGGATGACGCCGGGACGAATCCCAGCATCAGGATCCTGGCTAGATTCGTGGTCAGAGCTGGAACCATGACCTGACCCTGTGCCTGCGCCCGCACCAGTATGACCAGCTCCGGAGGGCGAGCCAGCATTGCTTGGGTCGGACCCGGGGTCGGATCCCCAGCCCACATTGCTTGGATCCCCACTCGAAGGTAGACCGTTGTCCACTTGCCCACCATGATTAGATCCACCATTCTCGCCTACCGAGCCCGCACCGCCAACACCTGGCCGATACGTGGGTGCCGTCTCCACCTTGGGGGCACTCGTTCGCGTCGCAGGCCCATCCGGGCGATGGGAAGGCGATGCTGGATCCCTCGTCACGTCCGCTGGGATAGTCATGACCGGTGTCGGTGCAGCAGCGGGCTTGGTCAATACGGGTGCCCGCGTCAGCAACTGTGGCGGGTCGTAGATGCCCCCGTTGTACATGCCAAAATCGCAATCGTATTCCGGCTCCTTGCCTGGGTACAGGCTCGAGAGGACGGTTGAGAAGTACTCAGGCCAGGCAAGAATAGGTTTGTACGGATACCGCAAGGTGTCAACGGCCCTGCATTTGTCCTCGTCGAACGCCGATTGAAAGATCCTGGTGTAGCTCATTGTCCCATTCCCTGTAAGTACGGACATGCAGTCATGCGCACATGCCCATGCTGTCCATGGTAGTTCCCCGTAGAGGTCGCGGAAGTTATAGGGTATCGTCTTGGTGCCCATGCGGCAGACGCTGTGGACGTCCTCTTTCTTGAAGGACAAGTACGTTACGTCCTGGCTCCATGTGCTAGTCATATTGCCTTGCATATATTCATAGGTCAAGTTATTATATTGAATATACGCTGAAGGGGAGGTGAACGTCTGTCCGTTGTAGATGATGGTACCGGTTTCTTCTGGCAGAACTGCGGCAGCACTGGTTGGCGGATGACGCCCCGAAGGCGCACAGACAGCTGCTTCTTCATCATGCTGGTCTGGAACTGTGCCGAACATGTTAGCAAGTATCATCAAATGTTTCCGGGGAGACTTGCAGTAGAACAGATGCGCAGTTCCGATGTTGAAGGAGCAGGTCGTCAACCGTGGATTTGCCCTCGAGTAGGGATATAAGCATTCAGTTTGCGATGTCCACGGAAGTACGGCATCCGCAGGGGCGTATGGGAGAAGCTTCAACAGATCATCAAAGACTACACCGCGTCTTGAGAATGACTGATACATTCGTTCGTACTCATCGTAGACTGAACGCACAGGCCCGCAGCTCTTTGCTAAAGCGGTCCAGTCCAATGAGCATGGTGCTGTTCCGAACCTCTCGTAGGTGCCGTACGATCTTGTCCCACCATGTATCGTGATTGGCTTCAAAAACAAGCTGCTGTTACCAGGTTTGCCACCCGAAAAGGTGTGGCGGGGCATGCCGTCACATCCCGCCGTCGTATATTCATTGAGGTAGGATGTCGTTTCCAGACCGGAGAAACCATTGAGATCGACCCATGTCGCTGAGAGGTGGAATGTTGAATTGGCAGTTCGATCAAAGTTGCCCGAGGCGGCAGCGCACGAGAACAGTTCCAGTATCGAAGAATGTTCGCTCACGGGAACCTCCGGCAGTAAGGAAACCATGTCTATGCTGCAATTCCCAAGAGTCGTTGTGATAGAAGGAGTCGGCCTGATAATCGCATTCACTTGCGGCGTGACACTTGTGATGGTGATCCTCTGGGTAAGTCCGGCAGTTAGTCCAGGGTATGGCTCTGCTCTTGCCTCGAGAGCCTGTGGCGTATGAGGCCATCTTCGCTGTTCTCCGACCACTAGTGTGAGAGGCAGCAGCCAGGCTGCGTGTTGAAGCAACATGTCGCGTACACTTGATTTTTCAAGGCAGGAAAGACAGAGACGAAAGATCCATACCTTGTGTGTGCTGCAAACGTCCTATAAGGGGGGAGGCACTGCTGCACCCATCCTGGTCGTTGACTCCCAGGCAAAGTACAGCCATGTCAGCTGAAATATAGACAGCACAGATATTGACCTGTAATTTCACTGTGTGAACTACTTGTCGATAGCGCTAGGCCGCTTGAGCCTAGCTTGGTGCACCGCCCAGGTATACAGTTCGTCGAGATCGGATGCGGATTGTCGGGTTGCCAATGATATGTGCGAGCATCAAAGCTGAATTGGGAGAAGAGCCATGTCCGAAAAGCTAGGCTGCTAGCGTCTCCTCGGCACCACAAGTCAGGAACAGTCTAGATTAAAGCTGAACAAGACCTGAACTCACGGTAAATTGGACGCCGCAAAAGATGGCTCTACTCTACCCTTTCCTCTGCGTATCATGATTTTCACACGGTCTCGATTCGTGATAAACGGCATGACGGCCCGCTGTCATCGCCTCGATTTTTATTGTGTGGCCGCAGTCACCATATGGCAATGAGGAGCAATTTACTCTCGTCGCTCTAATGTCCCTTGCATCGCTGCCCAGTCCCGTCGGCATGTCAACAGCGCTAGAGTCCCAAGGAAGATTTGCCATTGGTCGTAGATCTCGTGGAACGGATCTTGTTGTCAGGCGCAGTCCGCGCACAGCCGCATGTCACGTGACATCTGCATCGCTGCTTCGCTGGACGATCACAAAATCGATTGACAAATCGTCAAATGTTGTATCCACTCGCTATAGCATGGTATCATCTGTACATTCTTCCAGAGAACCATCTTCTTGAATGACAACCCGAACACCGATCCTTTGAGCCAACCCCTCAACGCCGGGCCATTTAGCCTCCCAGAAAATAGTAGACATTACATGTGGCGATCCGATACTAGTACTCATGATCATCGTCGTCCAAGTCATCCAGCATCGCATCAATCTTTACAACCCGGAATCAATCTGATCGACCACATTATGGTTGGTCCACTTCCACCAATCCCTACAAGTCTGCGCCATGACCATAGGGATCTCTCTCTCGCTGATATCCTTCGGTCGCTCCATGATGTTAACATAAAGTCCGCCCTAGGGTATGTCAGCACTTCTCGCTCCACGACAACTTCCTCGTCATTGCTTACCGAAACATGCCACGCAATATGACAATGCAGCGGCCACACACCCGGATTATCCGCCCTGATCTGCAACACAATATACGCCGGCTCCACCTCTCCCGGCTGACCCCCAGGTAGCGCCCTCGCAGCCTGCACAAGCTGCGTATCCCTCCTTTGCGGGTTGTCTGCATTCACCACATGGCCATCCCACTTCCCGTATCCCTCTGCCAGCACAAACACATTATGACCATGCATGTGCATCGGATGGGGGCCAAACTGGAAGTAGTTGTAAATGACCAGTCGTATAGAACTGTTGCTGCCAAAGTTGTAGACATTACGCTCGGCGGCGAACTTGGTCTTGCCGAGTTTGGCTTCGAGGAGGACAGGGTCGTTGAAGTCGCCACGGAAGGTCTGGTTGTTCATAGTCCAGAGTGAGAAGCCTGTAGCGTTGGTCTGGAGGGCAATGTTGATGTCCTGAGTGGTTGGGGGCGAGGGATCGGGGGTGTACTTGAAGTATGGCTTGGTCAAGGAGAGATCGTCGTTACCGCAGTGTGCTTTCTGCTCGGGAGTGACGGAGGTGTTGGTTGTAGGGAGGGCAGAGGTGTTGGCGCGGTCATAGTATACAACCGCTGCGGCGCCGGTCACGAGCGTAGGCGAGCAGATGATGTCGGCCCGCATGTAGACGGCCGAGTCGGAAGGCAACTTGGCCTCGACGATGATGTCGGTGCGTTGACCCACGCCGAGAGTGACGACATTGGTGGTGTAGGGCTCAATCTGCACAAAGTCGTTGGCAATGACGGTAAGGGTGTGATTGTCAATGGAGAATTTGTAGGTGGCGTCGGCAGAGGAGTTGATGATTCGCAGGCGGTGCTTCTTGCCAGTGCGGAACTTGAACTTTGAGACACCAGCATTAGGAGTGCAGCGGCCTTTGCCTTCGCAGGCGTAGTTCATCTTGCCGTTGATGAGCACGTTGTCCGAGACTGGTGGACCAGCGCCAGGCGTCATGACTTGCTTGACGAGGTCGCGGTAATCGGCGTGGTACCAGTCTTGAAGCATGACTGGTCCAAGATCGTAGTCGTAACGAGCATTGTTGGGGCCGTGGACGATCATTGGACCAAGTGCACCGCCGGCGTATTGACCAGAGTAGTGGGAGTGGTACCAGGACGAGCCGTAGAGGTCGGCACGGAAACGATAAGTAAATGAGCTACCGGGAGCGATAGGACATTGCATGACCGAAGGCACACCATCGTAGTATGGAGTGTCCTTTTGCAAAAAGCCGTGCCAGTGAAGAGCAGTACCCTCGGCGAGCCTGTTGATGACCTTGACCTCGATCCAATCACCCCAATTGGCCTCGATCATGGGTCCTGGGAACTGACCGTTGATGACGATACCCGGCTTGGAGACACCATCAGGGGCGATGATCTTCTCATCTACGGTGAAGGTGTAATGGCGAGTGCGTCCGGTGTTGGGTACTCCTCCATCCAGATCATAGTAGTTGGTTGTGCGTGCGTTGCGGTCACCCCATGGTGTGCCAGCGACAATAGGGGTGCCGTCACCGCTAATGAATTCGGCAAACGTAGGAGCGTCCAAGGTTCCCCATGTTGATTCTCCGTTGGTGACTTGTTGCGGCAGGGCAGGGTCTGTAGAATTGGTGTCCTGTGCAACGACTACGGGGGTGTCGAAGTTGGCCCTTGCTTCAGCCACTGCAGGCGGGGTTACAATAGGTGGAACGACTGCAAGGTCGGCTGGATCTGGCGGAGTTGTATCGATGACAAGGGTGGGAGTCTTTGGTGGGTCCACGACAGCTTCGATACCCGCCTCGCTAAAGGCAGCTTTCGCTTCACCAGCGTTTGTGAACTCTGCAGCAAGGGCGTCTGTGCTAGGTGTGTCTTGACGACGGCGGAGGGTGTCGGCCTGGGGGACTGCAGCCACCGAAGGCACCGCGAGAAGGAACGACAAGGCTCCTATGAGCCATGCTTGTCTGGAGAACATCTTGAGAACTGCCTCAAAAGATCGCAGTCAAGACAAGGCGAGAAGTGATATTTGGGAATGATGAGAAGGAAACCGATACAGGGAAGGAAACATGCTCAAATATACGTCCAGCATACACCGCCGTGTCTCAAAATAGCAAATTATAGTCTCGTGGCCGTCAGCAGCAGAGTTGGGATCAAGGTGGTTCGGAATGAAGGCAATAGTCGAGGTATTGCTGATCAGAAGGCACAGGTCACGACTATCGAATCCATCTCGTAAGAAAGGTTGCAGCGAATGAAGAGCTCAGAAGCATAGTTGGAGTGCATTGACCGTCTCCGATGGAATGAAGTAGTCAGAAATATAGCAATATTGCGCCTGACCTGATGAGTTTGGCGTTCATTAGGGGCCTATCCATTGCTTAGGGGTCCGCAAATCTGGTAGTCATCATGGGTCGACGGTCGTAGCCGATTAGTCGACCCAAGAAAAAAGACGAGTACGAGATGCGGGACGAGAGGTGAGCAGGAGGATGATTCTGCCCATGCTCGGTATGCCCGCCTAGGTGCAGAGTGAAGGCCCAATCGCTGGTCGGCGCAGTTATCGTCCAAGAGATCCCATCGTGCAGCATGTCGTCTATGCGACCATAGTGCTATGTCCTATCGAACGCCCGCTCGATGTATGGGAAATGTCACAACATGGCGCCGGGACGTGCTAGACCCTAATCAGATGTCTTGTGCAACACGGGCAGCATGGCAGGGTGGGTAGGGCAAGCCGCGCGCTTGTTAGGCAGATGATTGTACGCCGAATGAGGTCAGACGATACTGCACGCTCACAACTGCCGCCTGGCAATGAAGTAAGCTCTCTGGTGAGATGATGATAGATGACAGAGCAAGCATTTTGTGTGTGCTGTCAACCCACCGGCGGTGCTGGCGGCGTCAGTATAGACCGACTGTGGAACCACGGTAGGGCAAACAAAGGCCAACCACTGCCGGAAAGGCGTGTCATCCACGCGTGAGCATAGGTACCTAATGAGAAAAAGCTTGGTCTGATGAAAGTAAAGATAGTGTCAGATCGGAAAGGAAGAAGAGAACTTGGTGGAGTCAGCAATTCTCGTCGATCACCCGCACGTCAGCCGCATGCCGAAAATGGCAGTATAGGATTCGATTGGACTGAGCTTGACTCGGCAATACGAACAGAGAAGCGTTCATCTTTGCCTGTGTTGGTTCATCAGGGATCCAGCAGTCTGGTTCACAAGGATGTGCAGGTGCATCATGCATGCATTCTCGCTTCGTGAGCCGAAAGTGTATCCTTCACATGTCGTGTGTCGCTCGCGAGACTAGGAGGCGCAAGGCCGCATGGCGGTGAGCAAGGCACTCAACGATAACGGAAAAATCAACATTCCATATCATGCGGGAGCATTATCTGATGCACATCCGGACGCACTGCAGCCCGATACGATTGACAGGTGGGTGACACGAACCGCAGCACGGGAAAGAGATGAATCCGCCAAGCCATGCGGTCTGGTCGAAATTGGATAGATCACATGGCGGATCGTGGATCGGTGACAGGAGTTATGGAAGTCGATATTTGAGACGTGTTGTAGGCAAGGGTCATATTATACAAGTCTACATTACTCCCTGCTACCCCTCGAATGATCTGGAAAGTTGCGTATACATGTCGAGAGCACCTCATTTGGCGCTGGTGGAAACATCATCTTTGTAGACGACGAGATGTTGTCCTTGACCAAGTTGACCATCAGCTCAAACATGGGCGTCAGTGCGGCGTTGCCTCTCAAACCCATACCAATCGAGACACCATCCCATGGTCCATCCTTCTGTAGTGCTGCCGTGACTTGCTCGACAGTTTCTGGGACTTTGTTCGCATCAGCGTTAATGGCGGTTATGTCGAATCCGGATTCTGCGGCGATGGAAATGTCATGGGCCACCATTGCTGCGGCTTTGGGGGCGAACTCCGGATCAGGGTGATTCTTGCCGAGGCCAACAGTGAGGATGCGCAAGCTACGACTAGACATGATGCTCGTTGGTGTTGGTATAATGGATGTGTCGGCGTTCTTTGCTGTTGCTCGATCCGTGAGGCAAGTGATGATTGATGTGAAGGGACAAGGTAGACTGTGTTTCTTTGGAGAGGCGATAGATACTTCAGCATTTGTGTCACGGCAAAGGTACTTATATAATTGTCAAGTAACGACTTCATCATTACTCACGGACAGACGCCCTTACGTTAGACCTCCGGAAGGTTCAGGTTGATGATATAGGTAGCTAAAAAGTCGGCGCTTTGTGCCCGTTTGCCGACGGAGAATGAATTCCGACACGCCGGTCGAGGTCGGCGTCGATGCCGTAAGCCATCTGATTACTGTTCTTGTTTCAAAATCTCACCCTCTGCCGGGTGAACTGCCAATGCACATCGAGGTAAGCCAGGCAATCTATTGTTTTGTTCTAGACTACCCACTCTCCAGTCTGCCTGCTGCAGCATCACCATTGCTATCTGGTAAACACCTTGACCACACCGTCGCCACCAGCACTCACTACGTAACGACCATCTTGGCTCCACACTACGCTGCAGACGCCTTCTCCGCGCATAGGTCGGTGGCTCGTAATGTCCTGCGTGCATATCCGTTTGTCCAATGACCAGAACCGGATACTGGCATCGTGACCTGCCGAGACTGCTTCGTGGCCATCAGGCGATAATGATAGCGATGAAATGGCAGAAGGATGGGCAAGCATGGTGTAAGTACATTGTCCTGCTTGCGGTCAGTATTGAAAAGTCAAGAGCTGTTGTGTCGCTGCACTCACCACTGTTGGCATCGAAGAAACGGATATATCTGTCTTCGTGCCCAGAGACAATGACTCCCTCTACACCTTGCGCGCTACCCGTTGGACCCGCGCCTACGGGCTCCTCCTGCTCTTCTGACCAGGAGTTGGGACCTTCATTACCATGTCCAGCAGTGCTAGTCGCCACGATCGTGTTGATGCTGGTAGCCAACGTTCCATCATAGGTCTCATTGCTGGCCATTCCAATAACTTCCTCACCCGTCCGCGTGTCGTAAATTAGTATACAAGAATCTGTGTAGGACACGACAAATTTGTCCCCATTGGGACTCAGAGGGCATATACAAGTCGGTGTGGTGGGCGTTTCTGTGTTCCGCGAAATGCTGTGGACAAGCGTGTAATTGAATGGTGTGTTCGTAGCCGTGTTTGGCTGAGGCGAGCTGGGATGGTTGGATCCAGAAGTCACTGAATGGCGACGACTTCCACCGACACCTCGCCGACTGGCTTGTTGTGGTGCTGCTAGGTGTGGGGGAGCACTGACGGCCCAGACCTTGATCGTGCCGTCCGCTGAGCCTGACACGAGAAGGATCCTGTCAGATCCGCCAAATTGTGAGCTTTGTTGGCCAAAGACATTGCCGCAAGTACCCGGTAAGACGCACACACTCCACACTGCGTCTGTATGGCCGTCAAGCGTCGCCTTTGGATCTACTCGACCTCGCTCCCAAACTCGAATGGTGGCATCTTGACCACCAGAGAAGATCCATCCGTCTCCAGAGGCTCGCCCACCGGTAGAAAACGAGCTTGAAGGGCAAGCAGCAAGAGAAGTGATTATACCTTCGTGGCCGCGATGGGTGAAGTATGACGAGATGTCCAAGTCGTTTAGTACGTGTGTGTTCTGCACGTGGCCATAACTTGCGGGAATGATCCATCTCTTGATCATGCCGTCGTCTCCAGTGGTGCAGATTTCGGGTTCTGAAGGGCTACCTCCACCTGTGAAGATGACGGATCTCACCACATCGAGATGTCCTCGGAGAGCAAACTTGACCTTGAAAATTGACGGGTCTTGCCTATTAGACACGTCGACTCCGCTGTCATGGGTCTCTTGCGATCCAGTGCTTCTCCGTCTACCAGAATTGGACGCACCTGATGATCGTCTCCGATGCGATCCGGGTCCAGCTCGCGGAGGTGATTTAGCAGCGAGGGCACCAGCACTAGGGAATGCATCGGTATCCGGGCGTCGTGGTATTGGTGCTTCCACATTCGGTTGCTCAGACACGACTTGAGGATCGCTAAAGTTCCAGCCACCACTTTCCTCTGCCTGTCGCGCAAGAGACTGTGATTCCTCAGTACCAACTGGCCTGCCCATCGGGTCGTACAGTTGACTGGCTTTCTCCGAGGGTTCCTCGTTTGCAGGTGGATGAGAATTAGGTGGGCGAGGTAGCGCTTCTGGTTGGGAGACGCTCACACGAGGTATTTGCTGCGCATATTGGTTCTCTGGCGCGCCATACCCATGATCAATGTTCGGCATGGAGTTGGGCATTGAGTCAGCACCCCTTTGTACCGGCATGTTTTGGTGATTTTGGAATTCGGTCTGGGCTGCAAGATTGTTTTGGGCGTTCTGCATGTTCTGCCTTTGTCGAGCATAGTGCTCCTGTAAAACTGCAGCTGGCGGTTCGAGTATACCAGGTAATTGGCCGTTCGGCAATGTGGCTTGCGGTGGCGCATGAGTCGCAGGGGTCAACAGATATTGTATCTCCTGCATGCATTTCTCGAGGTATTTCCTTGATTTGTCTCGTTCTTGATCTCGTTCTTCCGGGGTCAATTCAGGTTGAACCAAATTCTCAAGGATAGCCGTAGGGTCAGGCACTGTAGGCTCCATAAGCGGCTGTGTGGAGAGAAATCCTCTTGCCATGCTATGCTCACCTTTGGCGTCCTTCTTCTTGTCTGAAACATCTTTGTCTGCGGCTTTCGAGGGTGTCTTTGTGGGCGATGAGGCTACGTTATCTGCAGCTTTATCCTTGTTGCGTGCTCTCTCGTTTTTCAGGGCGAGCTCTAGCATCTTGATCTGTCGTTCTAACTGTTCGTTGAGTCGTCTAGAGTGCCGCAGCTCGCCTTCTTGCTTAGCAATTTTTGACTTCATCTCTGCCCTTTCGATGTCCCACGCATTTCTGGCGCGCTCGTGACTGTGCCATTCCAGCTGGAGAAATCGCATGACCCCTGCGCGTCCGTATCAGTATAATATCCGCTGTATGTCGCGCCAAATGGTTCCTACCTTGAAGAGTATACTCCGTTCCCTGAGGTACATGGTCGGGTCCTCCTGGTGGGCCTCCCCCCATCCCACCCACCTGTTGGAATGCCATGACGGCGCCAACAATGGGCCTGTAGTACACCGCTGTATGCTCTATCTATCGCATATCGATCCGTGTCAGGTTACCAGGTGTGTGGTCGTTTGCGCGACCTCGTGTGCCGGCGGTCTCGTGGGATGCGATCCGCAGCTGTCGATGAGACCAAGGTGCCGATCTTTGTGGTCAGGAATTGAGCTAGAGACGGTGAAGATTGCGCAGAGAGTGTATAGTACAGGTCTTGGAGCAGCGTTGGTGATGGGATCTCGTCGTTGTCGAGTTGCTTGGATTGACTGTTTGACACTCCCAAGGTTTCTGACGGCTGGCCGCAAAGACGGAGCTTTGACCACGTTCAGATTGATTGGTCCGTCAGGTACACATCGACTTCTTCACATGACATGGCAAACTTGCTGCAGCACCATGCCATCTTCATGCTCGGACTTCATAACTGTCTGAGGTCATTCGAAATATGCATCTAAAAATACTGTGCGACGCAGCACCGACGAAGCTGGGCCTGTGTGATGGCAAAATCAAGTAGAACGAAAAGTCTGTCATCTGGTCGCCCTGGTATTTCGAAGCCAACGCCCCCAAAGCTGTCTGCCAAAGCTGGGAGGACCATCATTCGGTCGCATCACCAATTGAACAAAGCTCTGGGTGCAGCTCTCAGGATTGGCGATACCGCAAAAGCCGAGCAGCTCAGAACACAAATCAATGAGCAAGGCGGACTCTCATCTTACCAACATGCGAGTCTTCTGGGTCAGAGCGATGAGCGTGGAGGTGACAGCTCGAAGTTCTTGGTCGATTGGATGAAGACACGGGTCAAGGATCGAAGGTCGCCCCTCAAGGTTCTTGAAGTGGGCGCCCTCTCGACATCGAATGCTTGTTCAAGATGGAAGATGATGGATGTAACCCGCATCGACCTGCACTCTCAGCAACCAGGAATCGCACAACAAGACTTTATGGATCGCCCATTGCCAGCTACAAGTGAAGACAAGTTCGACGTCATCTCTCTCTCGCTTGTACTGAACTATGTGCCTGACAAGGAGGGCCGGGGACGGATGCTGCAGAGGACATGCGAGTTCTTGAACTACACAGCTGCGAGCCCAACGCAGGAGTGGCAACCATGCATGTTCTTGGTCTTGCCGGCACCTTGCGTTCTGAACTCTCGATACATGACCGAGCAACATCTCACTGCCATTATGCATGCATTGGGCTACCGATTGCTCGAGCAGAAGACAACATCAAAGCTGCACTATTCGCTATGGATGCTCGCCTCGAAACCAAATGACCAGCACGTTCACATCAAGCGCAAAGAGTTGAACCCTGGCGCAAGCAGGAACAACTTCTCAATCGTACTTTAAAAGGAGAGCAGACCACTCGAATTCTTGCCGAAGAGGAACATGTTCACAGTCTCTCATGCTCACACAATGGAAAGAGCGGGCGAAGGTCAGTCGATAGTGGATGATCCGGCGAGGCCGCGAGTGACGAATCTGATATGATCGAGTTCCTATCATCTCTTTCCCCCATGGTCTGTTTCATGTTGATTCGGGGGACACGGGTGCCAAGATGAGGATTTGCACAGTCAATGACCGCATCTCCAACCTGTTGGCGACTCAGGTCCCTGATATCGGATAAGAAGGATACTCCAGCGAGCAATTCAAGTCCGTCAGTGTGATCGCTGATCCGCCGTGCAGCTTTGCGACATGTGCAATTGCGGTGGCATGCCACGGCTCGCTTGAAGCTCCAGATGCTCTAATGTAGTGGTGAAAGCCCGGAAATGGTCTAAATCTTGACGCAGTAGGGCCTTGTCAAATTTTAAAATAGCATACACTTCCCGACTACAGAATAGTACAGATTACAAGCCGCTTCAGATGCATGCTTGCAAGCAATAGTGTATCACAGGAAGAGTGGTTTGAGGATGCACCAAGGACTTCACTTTGGTCTGATATCGCCTCGCACAAACACCCATTCGCGTGGATTTCTAGATGGAAAATTATCATCGGCACAGAAACGAGACAGCGGGTATGGTGGAGCCATGTCTGGACCCATCAGAAGCTCCGGATAGGATGGAACGGACCAAAGAGACTAGCGCTAGAAGACCTCGTGGCAGGTCGTGAGAAAAAGTGGAGAGCCCGGTCGTTTGGAAGACCAAAGATCTGCCTTGGGACGGAAAGCATAATAACCTGTCGTGACGCGACCTTTGTCTGATGTGCATAAATGTGTCACGGTTGTGGTCTGAACAAATAGCAGTGGTATACAACACAGCACAGCACAAGGACAACAAGCTGCTGTCGGACAGAGACGTCGCCTGACCACAATCAGCAGACAACAACATATCCACCAAGGGCAGAGCCGGGCGTATCGTGGCGGATAAAAATAATAAAGGCCGGGGCGAACGAAATGAGATGACCACGACGACCCTTGTGGGCTTCAACTGTAAATTGCACTTTTTTGCTTCGAAATGATGGCAAGGCTCAAGCGTCCTGTGGTCTCCAAAGTGCTTGTCCCCGTGTCTGTGCGCCTTTGCTCCTGACCATCACTGCTGCATGAAGAACAGAGAAGAAATATCATGCTCTCGTCGACAATCTCATGAGGCTTTTTTCTTCCTGTGACGGCCATCCATAATTGCTTCTGATCCACAAACGTCTCTCGGTCAAGCCCACCGTCTGCTCGTCTATTGTCTCTCCCTACCCGCGTGTCTCGAACGACCTTGTGTGGACTGCTGGTCGCGATATCGCCCAGGACCAGCTTCATAAGAGTCAGTGCGCTGCTCAGTCGACTGCCAGACAGCGGATCTCGTCGTGGTCATTAGCCTCCCGTAAAAAACCACTTTCGAACCCTCTCGCACCACCCAAAGGACGCACGCTCGCACCACCAAGCAAAGCACGCTCGCACCACATTTCAGAACGCCCGCGCCCGCAACGGTCTTGTCCTCTCTCTTCTCACCGCCAACAATCTCGCACGATTGCTGTAAGTGTCCATCCCACCTGTTTGACCCTCTCTGCCGTCGCGCTGACTTTTCTCTCCGTCGGCAGTGATAACCACAAGACCTTCTCGCCGGCCGCGACTCGCTCAATCACGCGCTGGCTTCCATTCCTTTGTCGCCCGTCCCCTAACGAGAAACACGCCCCTCGACGACATCCTTGACGCTTGACAAAAGTTCCTGAAAGAGAAGAATCACGACCAGACGATCCGCATTTGCACATACCCTGTATCTGTCTTCCCCATCCACGACCAGTCTCCGATCATAGACGGCCGTTTGCAGATTGTTCTTCCCCGGCAATACATTTGGTCCAGAGAAGCTGCAGCAGGAAAAACGCTTCCACCGGCGACTGTTGTATTCACGAGACACTGCTGACCCAGTCTCGCGACTCGACTCGGCTGTCGTAACGTCCTTGGTCTGCTTGACCTAGCTTCATCCCCACGACAACTCGACTTTACACTCTACCCATCTCCATTCTACAGAGTCATGAATTTCCATCGCCAGGACATGTTTTATGACAATCCCCCTTCTTATTCCCCTAATCCAAACCGCCTTCAATCTCAAGGTATCCATCAGTCTCCGCGTCCTGTCGATTCAGCTGCCAATTCCATCTCAGGCTTTTATCAACCTGACGACCAATCCTCACGATTCGACAATCCACGCTTTAATGATAGAATGACGGCCGCAACAATGCATGGAAACTTTGCTCCATACGATATGGGAGCTCAGACGTGGAATGGAGGTGCATTTGGTGGTAATGGTAGCGGCTCAATGGGCGGAACACGTAGCATGAAGCCGCCGTCGCGTGGCAGGAGTGCTCTCCCGACAGTATGTCATACCAAGAACCACCGTACGGCGATCAAATACTGATGCAAACTAGGGCTGGATGGACCAAGCACCACCGATGCCTGGTGTTCCACCTTTCATGGGTCTGAGCGGACACGGTATGGGCATTTCCCCTCATCGCGGTGATACACTTGGTTCCGACCTTGACGAAGAGCTCATCCCGACTGCCATTGTCATCAAGAATATCCCATTCGCAGTCAAGAAGGAGCAGCTGGTTGGCATCATGACAGAACTCGGTCTCCCACTCCCGTATGCCTTCAATTATCACTTTGATAATGGCATCTTCAGAGGTCTGGCTTTTGCCAACTTCACATCCGCAGATGAGACTGCCAGCGTCATCGACATGCTCAACCACTACGAGCTTCAAGGCAGAAAATTGCGCGTCGAGTACAAGAAAATGCTTCCAGCTGCTGAGCGGGAGCGCATCGAGCGCGAGAAGAGGGAGCGAAGGGGACAGCTCGAGGAACAACACAGACCCATGGCGGCTCCTACACTCAACACTCAACCTTCTCTGTCGTCCTTGTCCAACATTCCAGCCACTTCTCCGTCTCCTGTGTCTGCTCGGGGACAGGTTTCTGGTATGCAAATTCTCTCCACATCACATGCGCCTGCTAATCTTCTCCAGCCGTCGACATGAATGACCCAGAGACTCTCGAGTTCTACACAAAGCTTGCCGTCTTCAAGAACACACCGGATGAGGTTCTTATCCTTCCTCCTAATCTTACACCCCAGCAGCGCCGCATTGTGCACACTCTCGCCCACCACATGGGCCTTGCGCACATGTCCAAGGGTGTTGGCGAGTCACGTGCTGTTCATGTCTTCAAGTCAGCGCCTGTCGAGCGCCTCAGCCCACCTGTCCCACAGCTGTCCGCCATCGGCAACGACCAGAGAAGGACCTTGAGCCGCGCTGCCACGACTGACTTCCATGACGTCCGCAACCAAGATAGTGGCCTGTATGGTCTTCGACAACAAGGATCGACTGGATTCCTACCTCCATCCTTCCAGAACCCGAATAGCAATCTGTCGGCGAATCAGAACCTAAGAGCGGCAAAGTCTTTTGCTGATCTGCGCTCTTACACTCCTTCACCAGTACCATCCACTGCTAGCTTCCCGACGAGCTTGACCAACAATGTTCAGCGCATCCAGGAGCAAGGTCGTGAGGCACAGTCTGCTACCACTCCCACCATGCCTCAGTCGGCTGGTGGCTTCGGTGGTCGCGACGAAGGTCTCCTTGTGAACGGCCTCGGTAATCTCAACCTCGGAAATGGCTTTGGAAACAGCCCAAGGACTCTCCGAGGTATGGCTTCCTGGGACCGCGGCCACAATGACGGTCTTGGTACTATCGGCGGTCATCGCTCCTTCACGGCCAGCGCCACTGATGTATCCACTGGCGGACAGAACATGCCCAGCAGGCAGCCTCGCGGTCCTGGTCTCGAGCGTGGCACCGGCTTCTCTCGCCCCCGCCAGAACGGCCATATGACACGCGGCAGTGATGAGCTCTCTCAGCAATCTGCCAACATCGAATCTGCAACGGAGTAGTTCCCCTCTGCAGGACTCGATGGAAACGGTCTCACATGGCTATGCATACGACACTTGCAGAACTCGCCCATCTGTACAAACCCGTCACGCCCACGAAGTAGACGAAGAATGACAACGACTACGACGCTACGAAAGTAGATCTCAACAAAGAGCATTTTGAGGGGTTCGCTGTCCCCACCATCCTCAGCATTACATGTACTATTTTACGCCGCAAGATGATGCTGATATTTTTGGATACCTGTTTTCAACTCTCCTCCCACCCGATTCGACACGTACGATACCTGGACATTTGAAGATGGCGGACGCGAGACGGTCTTGGAGTAATGACGCCCGGTTTTGGGTCCGCTCTAATGGTTACCGATGCGGCTCAAGACCTATGGACGAGAAAGATTGGCATATGGAATCAAGGAAAAGAAAAACATGGACATGGTCAATTTTGATTTCGAGCACACTCAAAGACGAGATATCCACACCTGCACTAATCATATTCCAATGTATTGAATGTTTCTGACTTTGTCTTCATGGTTCTCTGTGCCGTCAGTGATTGTTCTTCCGCATGGATTCAACGTAAGTTACGAGCGAGCATCTTAAGTTGCTGCTTGACTTTGATGCCTTCAATTTTCCAGCAATGCACAAAAACGCAACGACCATTTTATCTCCGCGAATCTCCGAAGTTGGACCTCCATCGCCAAGCTCCGACTTCAACTTTTCTGACCAGCCAGTCTTGACCACACCATCCCCAACTCCAAGGCTGCACAATCTCGCTTCGTACAACAATCGACTACTCTCCTCACCATGGACTCCCTCACCCAGCCCTCAGCCCTCGACAACCTCGACCCCACCAAGCTCTCCAACGCCGAGAAGCAAGACCTGCAACAATTCGCCGTCTCGGAGAGCCAAAAGGCAAGGTTACAATCATGTGAGTCTCCCCTACCTCCCCAGTCCCACTACTTTGTCTTCATCAGTTACTGATAGCGTAACGATAGCGATACATAACCTCACGGATACTTGCTTCAAGAAATGCATCACCGGCAAGATCACCCAGGGTCAACTGGATCGGTACGAGCAACCTTGCATGCAGAACTGTGTGGATAGGTTTATGGATGCGAACTTGACGGTTTTGAGGCATTTGGAGACTATGAGGGGGAGGTCATAGGGGATGAGGAACATGGAAGAGAGGGGGGAAGAGGGTCATAATTCAGCCGGGATAGGGCCTAGAGGAGGTGAAGAGGGAAGAGGGAGGGGGCTGTGGAGAGAGAGTGTACGATATCTTTGGACTGGTAGAGAGACCATAGGAGAGGCGGATGTTGAGCGGGGACCATTGGAGCAGGAGGCTCGCGCAAACCGCCGCCACCACGTGCTCGGTAGAACGACATACTTGAGAGCAAATCATTGCTTCGACACACGTGGACTGTCGCGGCGCTGCACCAAGCCTCGATCTCTGCCATAGGAGCTGTGTAAAACGACTGGGTATTCGGATGGTTCACAGTACCGGAGAGATATTACATCATGTACAGGAATGCATAGAAGAATTCTCAGCTCTGGCAATACCCACTTGCTCACCAAATGCTTGTGGCCGACGAAACCCTTGACTTGCTGTGTCCATTTATAAGATCGTTTCAATTGTTCTGTGTTCGTAATATCAAAACAGCCATGGCAGGCATGCAAACAAAAGAGCACAACGTCTTGAGTGTTCGCCCGAGCAAACGCCAGCAATGCTTCCATGATGCAATGGGTATCTGCACATAATGCTACTCCCCCCTCTCTCCCTCTCCTTCTCCTCCCTGGATCTCACCACCAGCCAAGTCTTACTCATACTCCGCCCTCACCTTCTTCGCCGCCCTCTTATTCGCCTTGAAATGCTTCTTTCCCCCACCCATCGCCATCTTCACGTCCTCCGGATCCATGTCCTTGTCCAATGCAATCATCGTCCTCGCCTTCCTCCCACTCAATTGCTTCCCGCCAATCGGTCCCACAGACTCCACGTCCACTTGTCCTTGCTCGGTGTACTTGTGGTGGAACGGCATGTTCATCTGTCCTTTGCCCTGACCCGGCGCAAAGAAGCGCTTGTCCAGCGCTTGTGTCTTGCGGCCTTGTGGCACGGCGGACGGGAGGGGGATGACGTCGTCGCTGCCGGGGAGGGTGGATGCGACGCCTTCTGTCTCTGCGTCTGAGAAGTCATCTTCCTCGATTTGCTTGCCTTTGCGAGGGATGCGGCCTTCGTAAAGACCAGCGTTGAAGTCGTGTCCGTCCCAGTCCGGTGGCGCTTCACAGTAGAGCAGCTTGCCTTTTACGAAGTCTTTGAGAACGACACGGGCTGCTCGTGACATGTCTGCTGCACCACCCGCGCCGCCGGCACGGTAGCCTCGTGCTTCGCCTAGTGCTCTGGCTACTTCTTCACCTGTGGGAATGCCGGTGCCGCCTTCTTCTTCTGGTCGCACATCGATCTTCATGCCGTATGTGCCTTCGAGCCAGAATTGGGGTACTCGTTGAGCGACAAGACCCATGGGTCCGGCCCATTCGCGGAGCTGATCGATGGGGAGAACGCCGTTGACGACCAATTCTGCTTTTGTGCTGGCAAAGTTGGGAAATACGAGCCCGGGACAATCGCAGAGGACGATGCGGGAGGAGAGGTGGATGGTTTGAAAGTGCTTGGTCTTTCCCGGTGTGCTCGACACTGATACTCGCTTTGCGCCGAGGAGAGAGTTGATGGTGGAGGATTTACCAACGTTGGGATAACCGACAAGACCGATCTGGATCTTTCTATCGGCTGGTTCGGCGATGCGAGGAGCGTGAGCGAGGAAGAGTGCTTCGAGGTCGTCTGTCGTGAGGATGCGTGTTTGCTCGTCCATAGACAGGGGCACGCCAGCGTCCGAGTCCGAGTCAGAGATGGTTTCTGCGTCTTCGATGTTGAGCTTCTCCGCCTCTTCTGCCACATGGCCTTCGTCAGCCACCTCTTCGGCCTGCTCAGCAAGATTGTCCGCTTCCACTTGTGCCGCAATGTCCTTCTCCGGTATGTCCTCGTCCAGTCCTCTCGCCTCGTTTGCTTCCTTCGCCAATTCAGCCGAAAAGAACCTGAACCTGATGCCAACTTTTGTAAAATACTCTGCCCACACCCTTCTCTGCTCGATGGTCATCATGTCCGCCTTGTTCACCAACAGTAAGTTCCTCTTCCTCTCATCCCCCTCCTTGACATATTTCTCCAAATCCTCACTGCGGAACAGTAGCGGATTCCTCGCGTCCACAATTTGCACGACCAAATCACTCCTCTCAATGACCCTCCACAATTGTCTCCATACCTCCAAATTCCTCTCGAATGGCGTCATGAGTAGATCCTGGTTCTCCTGCACTTCAGCCAGTCCCCTTCTCCACTCCAGCAAGCTCTCCCTCTCCATGCGATCCAGCTCATCTCTCGTTGTGCCTTTATCCCAAGGTGGCCGTCTCGGAATCGTCAGCCGCCCTCGATTCCGCTCTTGCTTCCGCACCACCGCCCTCTCCTCAGCTGCCGAGAGTAGATATGGATTCTTCTGATCCCTGTGAATGATCTTTACATTGTTCATCTTCTCCGCCGTGAAGTCTGTGCCTGCCAGCTCTGCGGTCGACAAGAACTCGTCCAAGGCCGCTTGCTCAGTGACGGAGCGCATCTTCATGTACGCCGCATCTTTCTTGTTGTTTGTGATGTAGCGTTGGCCGTCTTCGCCTACACGGGCGATACTGCCATTCGGTGTCGTAGTTTGGCGGTGCATCGAGGAACGACCTTTGCCGAAGCGGTCGTTCATGAGCGAGTTGCCCAGGCCAACCGAGTTTTTGGATTTGGCGAGCACCATGATTGCGATGGTGAAGGGACTGATATGCCGCGATTGGCAATTTGGTGAAGAGGTGAAGTTTCGAGGATTATTAGAAATTCATGCAGACAAGGGCGGCGGGGCAAAGTTTCACACACCGCAGACGTCAGAGAAGCGTGGGTGCTTGGCAAGGGTTCGGCCCTCGTGCATCTTCTTAGTGCTGACGGGACCACAACTCCAGAGTCACAATCTGATTATGAAGATGAATTGCATATGTACATTTTGATAAGGAATACCTAGACAAGAAAACGCTGTCCGCCCAATGCACGCTATGAACCAGCAACGTAAAGCTTTCCGTCATCACCCTGGGTGAAGGCCTCGAAACCCACGCATGGGTTGCACCAGAAGACGTTGGTAGGATCGTACTTCTTCTTGATGCTCAAGAGCCTGTTGTATCTGAGCTCACCGCCCCAAAAGGTCTTCTTCGGGTTGGGCTCCTGGTAGTTGGCCTCGTTGAGGTAGGCACCGGAGTTGACACTGAGTGGGTCGACGACGGGGTTGATGACATCGACAATACGCTTGTGTGCGGCCTTGATGGCGACAGTGTCGAGCGAGAAGCGGGCGGCACCTAGATCAACGAAGATGAAGTGCATGATGGCTGTTCTCCAGGCTGGATTGAGACCAAAGTCGAGAGTGGTCAAAGCGTTCTTGGTGACCTGACCACCGAGAACAGGGTAAGGGAGAGCGTAGAAGCCATTGCTGAAGAGGGTCTTGAGCAAGTTGGTGAGAGTTGCTTCATCGGACAGACCCTTGCGAGAGAGGAGACGCGAGCCGAAGATGACATTACCAGGTTGAGTCTGGTTTGTGCCGACATTGCCGTCGGTATTGGGCACGGCCAGGTCTGAGGGGTCAGAGATCACCATTGGAGTGACAGTAATGGAGGCGCCACGAGCTTTGACGCCCTCAATGACTGGAGCGAGGAATGCCAGGACCTCGTCATTCGTCTTGCCGGCGGCCGTGAAAGGACCGGAGAAGCTGTTGGGGAACAGGTTGGGATACCCAGTAAGACCAAAGTCGACGAATTTGCCAGATTGTGTCAAGAAGTAGGCCATGGCTTCGGCAAAGCCTCCGGTGGTGGCGTTGGGGTTGGGAGTGACGGCGATGTTGGCGCAGCCCACGGCGGGGAATCGAGGGTAGGACTTGATGGTAATCTTGGTAGTTACGCCGAAGGTGCCACCTCCTCCACCGAGAAGAGCGCTGAAGAGGTCGGAGTAGCTGTTCTTGTTTGCAGTCACGATGCGACCGTCTGGTAGGACAACCTCGTACTCGAGGACCTGATCGACTCCCATGCCGAAGTTGTTCGAAAGACGGCCATGGCCTCCTCCCTGTATCCATCCACCACCTGCACCGACGGTCTACCTGACATCAGTATTGCTCGATGGTTCCGAAGTACTACCACTCACGCTGTCCGCTCCGCCGACGACTGTCACACCTCCCTTTCTTGCTGCGTCGTAGAGCTGTCCAAATTGGATGGCCGCACCATATTGAGCCACCTTTTGACCTTTGGCACCATAACCCTTGGGACCCGCGGGAAACCAGTTGTCGATGATCTGCACACCTTGCAGACCATATGTCCAGATACTGAGTGAGCCGGCTCCGAGGTTTCTAGATGACGTTAGTTACTACCAGACATTGCCTCCAAGTCTACCTACCTGCCCAGGAAGTCGTGCCCGGTGTTCTTCACACTCAGCCGGAGATTGAATTTCTTTGCGAACTTGATGCCTTCGCTGACGTGTTGTGCACTCGTCGCTGCCACAACATAGTTGGGGTAGGCGCCTAGCTCACAGGTTCCAGTGTCCGAAAGACTTGCAACACACTTGTTGCCGGACCACCAAGGTGCTTGGACCAACAGAGGATCCTGTGGGACGAGAATGTCGTCGTTGCTGAAGGAGGCGGCGGCCTTGCATGCTACTGGGTCGGAGATGGGAGGGTAGCATGCACTGGCAATGAGCTTGCCGGCGACGAGGTTGCCCCCAATGGTAGCATTGAGTGCATCCCAATCGGCCTGTTTCGGGTAGGCAAAATCACCTGGGTAGGTCTTTGCTACCTTTTGAGCAAGGGCTGGGGCCGTGAGAGGCAGTAATGACAGAAGTATAGAACGCATTGTGGTAGTATCTGACCAGAGAAGATAGAGCAAAACCTTCGGCGGGCCTCCCGATCATATAAGAATCTGCCCAAGCCTTACCTCTCTGCAATATAGACTGCCCACGCCATCAAGTATCGTCCAGCAACCGAAAGCCACGACTCTGGCAAACAGGCGGTACGGCCAATGGATGGCGAAACACGTCAAATGGGTTGCGCAAATTGCGGCACTGTTCGGCGGCGCCGCTAGGGATTGACATGCGTGGAAAACTAGTAGAAAGTTCGCTCCGAGCCTCGGGCCAAAGAGGGAAGGAAGGGAAGAACGGTGCCTGTGATCTCCAAATGATCTCCAGGCACGTCCAAGGGTCCATGCGCTGATACGGGAGACGAGACTACGCCGCATGCAATTTGTGGTTGCGACGACATTTCAAGCCTCGTGTGGCAGAATGAGCAGCGACCGGTGGAGAGACTATTGGGACTGCATGAGCTTGATCTCGGTGCCTCGGTGCAGTATCCTGTAATGAAGCGAGGCTAGATCAGTCGGTCTGGAGATAGATTGCTTGACAGAGCTTGGGAGACGATACTCGGGCCAGGAAAGTTTAACCAAGAGGCACAGCTGTACCCTGAAGAGGTACAGTAGTAGCTGCTGGTAGGGTCGCATGCGCTGGCGGGTCCAATATTTCATCCACCGGGTTGATGAGGCGAGCGACACATCTTTCCGAGCAGAGTAGTCTGAAGCGACAAGGCAACCTGCGGAAACTGGGGAAGAGACATGCGTATTCACACTCAGAGTCAAAAGGTCATGGCAAATTGCGAGCAAAGTGGCCAAGCCTGACACGCCTGGTTTTGTTTCTTGAGCACGTGGAATCTTGGCATTTGTCCCTCGCAATCACATTTCGTCACGCTAGTCCCAAATCGGATTTCGGACCTTTCCCTTGCATACCATATATCACGATCCATACATCTCCATTGCATATACCGAGGTTTGGCGATGCGATTTGCTCTCTCGGTAGCTGCAAGACAGTCTGTCGCGCATGCATCGCGAGTGCAGCGGTCGTCGGTTTTGAGACGGACCTTTGCCACCGTCTCTGACCGCAGCACAAAGTTAGTCGCAAGGAGCATGCATCTCAGCAAGACATTAGCTGACAACAATCCAGTCCATATGATGTAGTTGTAATAGGAGGCGGCCATGCTGGCTGCGAGGCTTCAGCTGCAGCTGCCCGGACTGGCGCCAGGACAGCACTTGTCACACCATCTGTCGACAACCTCGGCGTGTGCTCATGCAATCCTTCCTTCGGTGGAATCGGAAAGGGGACCATGTTGCGTGAGGTAGATGCGCTAGATGGAGTTGTTGGCAGAATCGTCGACAAAGCTGGAGTGCAGTTCCGTGTCCTGAACAGTCGAAAAGGACCAGCTGTCTGGGGGCCTCGGGCTCAGATCGACCGTGAACTCTACAAGCAGCACATGCGTGAGGAGATCACCACCTATCCTGGACTGAGTGTGCTGCAGGGCAAGGTCGCCGACATCATTGTGGACCACGAAGCGACCGCCGATGGATCGCATGGTCAGATCAAAGGTGTACGTCTCGAGGGTGGTCAGGTCATTCCGACCAACAATGTTGTCATCACGACCGGTACCTTTCTGGGTGGCGAGATCCATATTGGACTGGATGTGTTTCCGTCTGGACGGATGGGTGAAGCTGCGACCTTCGGATTGAGCAATTCATTAAGAACAGCAGGCTTCAAGATGGGCAGACTAAAGACTGGCACACCACCACGACTGTCTGCTAAAAGTATAGACTTTTCAACACTCGAAGTCCAACCTGGTGATGACCCACCCACCCCGTTCAGCTACCTCAATTCTACTGTATCCGTGAAAGACCAGCTCAACTGCTGGTCAACACATACCAACTCCGCCACCCACGATATCATCCGAGCCAACCTCGACAAATCTATCCACATCCGCGAAACTGTCAAAGGCCCTCGATACTGTCCCTCCATCGAATCCAAAGTCATCCGATTCACCTCCAAAGACTCCCACATCATCTGGCTCGAACCCGAAGGCTTCTCTACCGACGTCATCTACCCAAACGGCATCTCCATGACCGTCCCCGCCGAAGCCCAAGAAGCCATGCTCCGCACCATCCGCGGCCTCGAAAACGTCACCATGCTCCAACCCGGCTACGGTGTGGAATACGACTACATCGACCCACGCTCCCTCCGCTCCACTCTCGAAACCAAACTCATCCCCGGCCTGTTCCTCGCCGGCCAAATCAACGGCACTACAGGCTACGAAGAAGCCGCCGCCCAAGGCATCATCGCCGGCATCAACGCGGGCCTCTCCTCCCTCTCCCGCCCAGCACTCACTCTGACCCGAAGCGACGGCTACATCGGCATCATGATCGACGACCTCATCACAAAGGGCGTGTCCGAACCCTACCGCATGTTCACCTCCCGCAGCGAATACCGCATGTCCGCCCGCGCCGACAACGCCGACACCCGGCTGACCCCCCTCGGCCAAGCATCAGGAATCATCTCCCCAAAACGCTGGGACAGCTTCCTCTCCACACAATCCCAGATCTCTGCCTTGAAAGAAACACTGCAATCCCACCGCCTCTCCTCGCAGTCTTGGTCCTCCCACTCCTTCCCCGTACGAGTTGACACAACCAAGCGCTCAGCATTCGACATCCTCCGCCTCCCCTCCGCAAACCCCGAGCAACTCCTCCCGCTCATCCCCTCGCTATCCAACTACTCTCCTGAGATCCAGCGAAGGGTGCATATAGAAGCCATCTACGCACCGTACGTAGTGGCGCAGGAGGCTAGTATTCGCGCGTTTCTCAGAGATGAGGAGCTGGAGCTGCCGAACGATTTGGACTATGAAGGGGTTGTGGGTTTGAGTTTCGAGGAGAAGAAGGTGTTGAGTGAGACGAGGCCGGAGAGTCTGGGGCAGGCGAGGCGGGTGGAGGGGGTGACGCCGAATGGGGCGTTGAGGTTGTTGGGGTGGGTGAGGAGGAGGGGGAAGGAGGAGAAGAGGGCTTGGGTGAAGGGGCTGAATAATGTGGATGATGGCAGTGGGGTGAGGATTAAGGAGGTAGCGGTTTGAGCAGTTTGCATATGGCATGGGAAGCGGAGTTGGAAGATTGTACTTTTAAAGCGCATACAGCGCGAGGGATATCTCTGTAGAGACCACTGTAGCATAAGCGACGAACGCCGCTCTGTCCATGACCAGTGCTTATCTCTTGACCAAGTCTTTACAAGACCTCATCCTCCCCATCACCACCACCTCTCATCTCAACCCTTCCCCTCCCATCATCCCTCTCCCCCTCTCGTTCCTCAAACCTCTTCCTCCTCTCATCATCCCTCTTCGCCCTCCCCTCCTCCCTCTTCCTCTTCTCCTCCTCCTCATCCGCCCGAATCTCCTTCTCCACCTCTCCAACCTCTCGCAAGACAGTGATCAACCCCTCCACGCCAGCCTCACCACTCCTTGCCTCCTCCACCACCTTCCTCCTCCCCCACAACCGCAACCACTTCTCCCCCCACAAACGAAGCAGCGCCTCATCCCCATCACTGACGCCATCTTCTTGCATCCCTGACCCTGCGCCTTCGGAGACACCCCTCGCCGCGTCCTCGATCATAGTGAAGAGATCCATCATCACCCCGCGTTCTCGGACAAGGGTATCCTGGATGACAGTCACGTGCGACTCGACGCCTTCCTGCGCCAAAAGCTCAGGGTTGGCTCTCGCAGCCGCAATGTCCCCCACTCGTCGGGCGACTTTACCCATTGTGCCCCAGACCATTTCGAAGATGGAGTGGCGGGCGAGTCCCTTGCCGGCATCGAGGTTGTCTTGGAGTGCCCATTCGACGACGCTTTGCGGTGTGACGATGGTGTAGTTGAGGAGTTTGTCGATGATGTTCACTGCCTGACCGGGCTGATAGGTCCAGTAGGTGGCGACGGAGGAGATAATTTGGCGGCGGGCGGCGTCGCTTTGGGGGCCGATGGCGAGGAGGCGTTCTTGGTTCTTCTGGATTGAGGACAGGATGTGGGAGAGGGACTTGGAGCCGATGTGGCAGATGGAGGTGATGAGGACGTCGGTGGAGGTGATCAAGCCGTCGGAGCCTTGCTCTGTAGCGAGAGCAGAAACTTCATCGAGGATGGCTGCGATCTCGGCGTCGCCAGCAGACTTGTCCTTGAGGACCGTGAGAAGCTTAGTACCCTGCTTGGAGTAGGGTACCGAAGGGTCGGTAAACTTGAAGTCTGGCTGATCGTTGTATTGACCTTTGGCGATAGTGCTGGCGAAATCAGGAGGAAGTGAGTCGGCGATGCGTTTGGGGAAGGACAGACGGATCTCCTTATCGATAGCTGCAGTGATGAACGCCCGCCTTGGGTGCAGAAGAGACGACGACAGTTCTGGCAACCACTCAGTCCACTTCCAGCGAAACTCGAAATTCGAAACATGATGCGCAAACCAGTCGGTGAAGCGGTAGACCAGCTCCAAATCAAGTTCTGGCAGTGTCCGGAAGGTGAAGCGAATAGCCCTACCAAGGGATGGCGCGATTGCACTTGGTGCAAGCTTGCAAGCCTCTGTGACAATCCCGTGGTAGAAGACCTGCTTGTGTGCAACATTCGGTAGTAGCATCAGCTGGGAGAAGATGGCATCCACAGCGACATCCTCCGGCTTCCAGGTTGAACGACCTTCGGGAATCTCCTTCAGCTTGTCGAATGGCGTTGAACGCTTGACAAAGGTGTCGCGAGCCCAGTAATTGTCCAGATCAATGATAAACTTGCCCACATGGTTGCGGTTGAAATCGAGCGCGTTGATCGTGTCCACCACAGCATCTCGAATAAGCACCGAGGCAATGTTTGATGTGGGCGGGACAGACTCAACCTCCTGGTCTGCAAATACTGAATAGTAGAGCTCCGGGTATAATGCCTTCTTGCCAGGGATGACAACGTCGGGAATGTTGATTGTCGGAAACGGGTGCCTTGTGGGCTCCTCAGTCATGGCCGCATCCCCATTTGCATCTCCATTGCCGTTCGCGTCACCATTCGAGTTCCCATTCGAAGTACCGTTGGCACCAGCCAAGACCGTCTCCATGTTGATCCTCGGCAAGCAAGCCAGAGGCCAGCCGTTCGCCGCCTCTTCCTGCAATTGCTTCTGCAATATGCTCATGACATTCGGGCAGGGCATGACCTTTGGCTCGCCGTCTTTGCTCGGGTATGGGTCCACCAAGGATTCCAAGTTATGGGGTGTGGACGCCACGACCTCGGTCTTCTCCAAGATTTCGTCTATCTTCCCAGCCAGTCCCTGAGCTTCGTCTCCAACCATCAGGTACGGAATCGTCAACAGGATGACCTTGACCAGCTCCGGGCCCAGTGTCTACCAACATCAGCGCCATCCCCACCATCGCACACATCAGACTTACCTCTTCCGGGTTCGTACTCTGCAAATCCACAGCTTTGTTAAACAGATCCTCCAAAACAGCCACTACCCCCTCCTCAACCACCCCACCAATCGCTCCCAAGAACCTCAACCCCAGCTTCACCCCCTTCCAATCCCCCCCCCTTATCGCCCTCTCGACCACCACCCCCGCCCTCTCCACCAAATCCGCCACCACCTCGGGCCTCTTCGCATTCACCCCCTTGACGGTAGCCGCAACATACAGCACCTTGCACGGCTGCTCCACCGCCAAGCTGAGCGCGAGATCGCAAAAGGTGTCACGCACAAAGTCATCCCCGCTGTTCTGCACTACAATGGATACGATTTCGCTGATTTCGGTTTCGGGAGCGACAAAGGCTGCGTCGACGAGGGTGAGGAGCTTTTTTCGCAGGCGCGTGCCGGGGGGGTCGAAGCGGCGGCGTTGTGGGGGGCGGGAGGGGGCGTCGTCGTCTGCATGGATAGTCAGTTAAGGGGAATTCAAGTTGATGGGTGCCGGTGAGGATTGGAGGGAGGGATCCGCGAAGCAGTGTGGTTGCGATCAAGGAGCGAGGGAGGGCTGCGTGACGAACCATTGAAGCGGCGCTTGCGATTGCCGCCTCCGCCGTGGTAGGGGCGGCCGCCGCCGTGGTACTGTCGGTCTGTGTCGGCCATTGTGCCGGGTATAGAATGGGATAAATGAGTGAATGGGAAGATGAAGCAGCTAGAGGTGCAGAGAAAGTCGCGGCGACGTTTGGGGCGAGCTTGCGGCTCAACTCGAGCTGCTGTCAGATTGACCAATCACATCGATCAGGCAGGACTGGAGCTCAAGCTTGACCTGACTGAAATGAGTGAAGAAAGATATTCTTGGAAACAAGCATGAATGATACCACTGGGGCGAGCAGCTCATATAAGCATCAAAAGAAACATTGATTGACTCTATAATTATCCAGTCACAACCGTGCAATCGCCCCATGATCATGACCAGACAGCAGGAACAGACCTCTATCTGCCTGCCATTCAGCAACGCGGTTTCGTCCTCAGAAACCCCTTTTTAGATGATCCATCCACAAGGAAAAGAGTCATTCTGACCAGGGATAGCTTGAATAAAGACCGTGTGCTCGTCTCATATCAGAAGCGATGACGATGTGCTTTCTCGTTTGTGGCATCCTACGCTCGTCGATGCCATGCTCGCCTTCGTACAGAGAGTGTAGATCGATTGGTATCTTGTAGTCCATTCACAGTCTTCATCCGAGTCGTCCAGGCCAGATAGTAAGTAGCCATCCACCCCGTGTTCCGCACCCACGAACCGCACCAGCCCCACCAGGGCAGCTTTTCTCATCGCATCTGTGTACGAGACAGACACCAATGACGCATAAATCAACTGAAAAGACAAGAGAGACAGGGTGTGAGCAATCCGTATGCTGTCCTTGGTGATTTTCACGGCCGAGAAGCCGTCCTTCCCCATGTTCCATAGAAGACCGAGATGGAAGAACGCCTTTGACGTATGAGTCGCGGACAGCAAGAAAGAGGTCGGCAGAGTCGGGAGAGCAAAAGTGTGATCGATTTCGTCAAGGTCGTGCGTCCGTGGTCAAAAGACGAGTCTTCTAACAAAGATCCAGATGCGCCGCTAGTATCACATGGTCACATATACTTTTTTTGTTTTTGTTTTGCCGGTGGTGTAGAACGGATGTGCTGGTAATAAGGATACTTGGTCGAATGGACTGGATCCGCTCAGTCCAGACGGGCCATCATCTCGTCCTTTGATAGAGGGGTGAGACTGTCGAGATTGAGGCCCTTTGCCGCCAACACTGGGCGCATGTGCTGAGGGACGAGCTGCTGGTTGAGTTGAGTGGCGATGGAGAGTTCTGAACGGGTCAGCTGAATAACTTGAACACTATGCATGTTTAGCTCACCATGAAGGGTGAAGTTGAAGAGCTCTGGGAGATCCTTGCTGCCACCATTGGAGTGACGTGAATCAGGGAGACGGGTGTTTGGATCCCGCAGCTCGTCGAAGAAGGGGTGAACCATGGCCTCGATCGCTGACAAACGCTGAGTGGGAGTGTACTCGAGCAATTTCGAGATTAGGTCAATGGCATTGGCATCAGCCTTACGGAATACCTGGGGAGGTCAGTAATTGCGAAGCTGATGATTGAGACCGTTACTGACCTTGTTGAAGGGATGCGGCTTGATCTGAGGGAACTTGTGCTCCATGTAATTCGGGTTCATAGTCCTGATTTGTTCCCTCGTGGGCGTTCCGAGAACTTTTATGATCTCGACAAGCTGATCAATACCCGACTCTCCTGGGAAGAGTGGCTGACCCAACATCAACTCTGCCATGACGCACCCTGTCGACCACACGTCTGTTTTATCTGTCAGCCTGTTTCAATTCGATCGAGCGCTCTTTTCTTACCAATCTTTGTAGTATAGTTGGTGGCCCCGAAGATCAGCTCGGGGGCACGGTAGTATCGCGAGCAGATGTATGACACGTTCGGCTCATTCTCGACAAGAATCTTTGCACTTCCGAAATCGCACAACTTGAGGATACCACTGTTGGGGTCAAGCAAGAGATTCTGAGGCTTGATGTCGCGGTGGCAGATGCCTTGTGAGTGGATGTACGCAAGTGAGCGGAAGAGCTGGTAAATGTAGAGTTTGACCTCGAGGATGGGCATGGTCGTCTTCATCTTGTTGAAGTAGCGGGAGGCGCGGTAGACGGTCTCTGGGACGAACTCGAGGACCAGGTTGAGGTAGACCTCATCCTTCTGCAACAGTGTCAGTTACAATGCCAGTCGGAAGATGCAAGGAACTACGCACGCGCTCTCCATTGGAGTAGTAAAAGGCCTTGAGCTCGACAATGTTGGGATGACGGACGATGCGCATAATCTGCAGCTCACGATTCTGTGTACACGTCAGTCGGGCCGTACTGCGTTCCGCTCTCCCACAACAATCATACCTTGAAGCGCTTGTCCTGAAGCACACGCTTGATGGCGGCATCTTCGCCCGAGGGAGACAGCTTGGTCTGAAAGACAACGCCAAATGACCCATTGCCTACAATCTTGCACTGAGTGTATTGCATCTCTTTTGTCTCCCCCGTGACGCCATCTTGCACCTTTTCGCGGACTACCTCTGTATAATTGTCAGCCGGTGGGGAGATGGCAGAAGAGTGATGATCAATGGCAGGCTCGTCACCCCCATCGACATCACCCGAGTGAGTCATACCACCCATGCGTAAGTTTGAGAACCCAGAAGGTCTATTCTGCGACATGCTTGAGCTGCAGTGGTTGGAGAATCAAGCCAGCTTGGTGGGAGCTGGTCGGTGAGCTGTGGGGAGGTCGGTGTGAAGTCGGCGGCGGTGAATGTGAGGATTGCTTGATTGATGCACTTGACCCGTCCGTGGCGGGCAGATGTTTGTTCCACGGTATGTCGACCGTCTGGGGCTCTTGAGAGGGGCTGTTAGTGATGAAACAAGTTGTCGAGGCGCAGGGTTCAGGGCAGCGACAAGCAGCGAGAGCAGCAGCGCAGCAGCAGAATGGAGCGGAGGAGCGGATGAGCAATGTCGAAAAGTCGTCTCGGAGCAGTAACAGCGACAATGTGAAGTCGCAAAGTTGGTCAGGTGGGATGTGACGACAGAGGTGGGGGTTGCTGAGTGAGGAAAGTGAGGTCCGGCCGGTGTCGTCTGGATTGTTGATCGGGTTGGGCGAAGAGGTTGAGAAGGCGGTGCGCACAAGGCAATACCTCTAGGAGAATTGAACAATGCAATTGCACGAAGCCGAGGGGGAAGAAGATGAGAGCAGCCGAGTCGATGAGATGTCGGACACTTGGGAGAGCTTGGAAGTGCAAGTATGGACGAGAAGGTGTGTGTGCGAAGTGTGAAGCACCAGTCGACCAAAGGACCTTTGACCCCCGCAGCGTCGTTTGTGTGTGAGACTCTGGACGAGAGAGATCAGCTGCCTCGACTCGATTGGCTAGTCTCCGTCCGCCTCACAGGCCCGGAGCTTGGACCCACTCACGGCTACGCCTCGATGCTCTTTGTGTCTTGTTTTTGACCGTCGAGGTTGGGCAGTAGATGTCGCCGCTTCAGATGGGGCAAAGGTACATGATTACTGTAGATATGTGCGGCTCTGGCTGTAAATGTGGACCTCAAAAACGAAGTTGAATTGGATTTCTCCCACTCTAGACAGATCTCTCCAACAGCTCAATAGGTGGCATGTGTCACAAGAACAATAGACAGCAGCCAGACAGGCAGACAGGCAGACAGGCAGACAGGTGTCAGCGGTTTCCACTAGAGTGGTGGCCTCTCGTTCTTCGTTGGACAATAACGTGGCATGTGCCTGCACGGCCGTGATGTTTCCTTCTCGACCCTGGCTGGTGTCTCACTCTGCGCACCTCGACCTCGCGTAACTACTACTGCACAACCAATGCCCTGAACCGTTCGTCGTCTGGTCTCAGCTGCAGGTGCACGAGGAGAATCTGATATGACCGCGTCAACGTGTGGACACGTGAGGGTACGGAGCTGGTAGCATGTTTCAGCTGGGCTGACGTCGCCAGTGAAGGAGGACAGGGGAGCGAGTCTATCGACATTAAACTTCTTCTTGGTCATTTTATGCCGTCAACGAGCTTTCATTTGCCCATGGCATTGTTGCATCAGGGAATCTCCGCTATCGATCTGACATTTCCACGCCATAATGCTGCTATTCTACCGTCAGCGGCTCTCATTTCGATACGGCGGCAGCGGAAATGTGCATTGGATACCCCTCTTTGAAGCTGTCAGGTATTGGGACGGGTGGAGCCTCTGGAGGCTAGTGGCTGTGGGACTACCAGATGTCGACAGCTTCATATTCAAGGGGAGTAGTCACTGATCTCCTCATATCTTGGTCTCCGAATACAAGACAAGCTCAGGAACCCTCTCGAGTATTCGCCAATCACTCCCAGTCGTCTCCAATCGCAGCAGATGTACTTGTTCACCTCGTGTGATCATTTTCTCCCTTTCGACCCGTTACGTCGGGCTCTCTCCTCGTGACCATGGCCCGCTCCACCCAAAACGCCAAACCAAACGATAGCCTCCCGAGAGCGGGTCCAATCAACGACGCCAGTCCAGTCCGCTCTCCCACAAGCCCGTCACGCTCCCAAAATACGCGGGCAATCCACAGCAAAACATGTCAATGCCCATGACACCCGCACAGGCATCTCCAAGCAGGTTCTATCATTTTGAAAATCAAGGAGGTCACACGCAGCCATCCTGCCGCGAGATTCCTGAGCTATCCACAGCTCGGCCGAACCCATCCATGCCTCCCAATTCCTCCTGGCACACGACATGCAGGAACACCGCTGGCTCATCACATCACAGCCAAAACAAGGTTGGAAATCCAGATCTGTTCGAAGCTAACAAGCGATTTTCAACCAATGGCAATCCCACTTTTACGAAGAATGTCCGTCATCTGACCTCAACTGCAGATTATGACTAAGCAACATCTCACCTCAACATGGACGTCAGTGACATGTGCAACCCATTAGTTACGCTCGCCTTGATGGCTTCCTCGAGTTGACGACAGCCGGAGGTTCGTCCTCTCAACTACCTGCACAGCCAAGGAGACACCAACCCAAATCTAACTCGTCAAGATCGTCGATCCAACAACTCTTGCATTGTGGAAATACGGAGATCTGCAAGATCCATCCTTTCTGGCGCAGGAAGCAAGACGGACCGACTGCATACCCGGCGATCCTACCAGTTGCAAGAAACAGAATTTTGTCAAGATAGGACATATTGTCAGGCAGAGTTGGCGACGTGCATCCACTCAGAGGATTCAAGACTTTCAACGATACCATCTCGACCAAAGCCTCAGGTAAGCCAGCAAGTATACTGCAAGGTATGTGGTGTGAACACTTGCGGTCAAGTAGCACAAAGGAAAATATTCGAACAACTAGAAAACAATATACAGATAATCAATGATCATTCACAACCTATACAAATCCCAGCAAAACGCTATGCACCTTCCCCATCCCCATTACCCAGCACATCGCCCACTCCCTTGCTCACAGGATTCACATCCCTCGTCCCCGTCGGTGTAGAAGGACTACTCTGCGTCTCCAGCGGCGTCTTGATCGGTGTCTTTTGCACCTCCTGATCACCATCCACTGCTCCGTCGGCCATCGCGTCTTCCACCTCTATACTCTGCACCACCCCCTCTGCCTCATCAACATCCATCTCCGCCGAATCCTCAAATTCATCTCCCCCTTCACTCCCACTCTCCTCTCCCGACCCCAACAACGGCGACCCCAAGCTCGCAGGCGTAGGCGGACTCACCCTCCACCCGGGCTGCCCTGCTTTCCCTCTCACCTCCCCATCCCCATCCGCCTCCTCATCAGCATCACTAACCGGACTCCTCCCCCTCCACCCCCACCCCGCTTTTGCCCCCACCGCCGACGCCCCAGCCAGACTCCCCCCCGGACTCCCCCACCCTCCTTGGCCCCTCATGCGCAGCACCGCATTATCCCACCCCGTGACACCCCCCATGCCCGTGCCTGCTCCACGACCAAAGATGACCAAGCCAAGACAAAGCAGGAGTAAGGTACTCTGCACCCCAACCAGCACCCTCAATCCACGCCCTTCCTCGCCCAGTCGCTCCACGCCCGCTTTCAGGTCCCGCATCTCTCGTTCCCAAGTCCTGCGTTGGCCCTCGAGCTCGATGACGGTGGACTGCCATAGTTCGTCGTACTGCTTGCGGAAATCGAGCAACTCGGCGCGGACAGTATCGTTCAGGGAAGAGAGGAAGGAAGACGTGCGAGACGATTGAGACTTGGAGTGCGAGAGAAAGGCGTCCCGGAGGAGGAGGGATTGGTGTTCGATGTATTGCAGGGAGAGGGTGGCGTTGGATTCGAGGGCCGAGAGGCGTTTGTGGAGGGATTTGAAGAAGGATTCTTGGGTTGAGGGGGCGGGAGGGGGTGGGGAGGAGGGGGAGCGGCGGGTAGGGGGTGTGGAGGGAGATGAAGAGGGGGAGGTGGAGTCGGTGGGTTGGGAGGTGGAGGAGGTCGAGGACGATGATGGTGGAGAGGAGGAGATGCTTGGTGTTGAGGGTGGAGGGTCTCTTTGTTGCGAAGAGACCTGGTTCGAGGAGGGGTCGGGTGAAGCAGGCTCGACAATCGAGGTAGGTGTCGTTATGCTGACTTTTGTGGAGATGCTCGCGACAGAGGCGGTGTCGCTCGTCAAGGGTGTCGAGTCAGATTGAGTAAAGCTGCTTTGTGCGGCTTGCCTCGTCGGTGATGCAGCTGCGGGCGAGCAATTCGTTGCCCGCGAGGATGTATTCGACGAGGACTTTGGTCTGTCTACTGTAGGTCGGCTAGTAACCACCGCAGTAGCATTGATGTAGTGCTGTAGTCCTACTTCCTTGACAACGGGTGTGGTTTGATTGTTTGATATGTCTGAGGTTCCAGAAACTGTGTCTGTTGACTTCTGAACCTCTGATGTCGGAGTCGCTGAAGTGACCGAGTGCTCTACCGTACTTGTCGCAGTCTGTGGATCAGCGCTGATGCTAGCGGACTGGTTGATTGGAGTCTCCGCTGCGGATTTGTCCGTCGCGACAGAAGCTTCTGTTGGTTCTTGAGGAAGAGCAGGAGATGCAGTCCCTGCGTCTGACTCCGGTTCTGATTCAGGCACTTCTTCCGGGTATTCTCCTCGTGCAATCTCATCTTGATGTCGGAACTCTTCGATCATAGTCGTTCCATGAACTCTCAACAAACTGATCGGACAATAGTATTCGTTCCCATAATGACTCAATATCTCGATCCTCAGATATCGCGCCCAGATCAGAGACTGTTCTACCAGGAAAGGTTGCACTTCTCTAGTATTCCGAGCTTCGTACACGCCCAGCTCTCGCCATTTGTCAGGCTTTGCAGGATATCGGTCCGAGACGCTAATGCGAAAGGTCCTGAAAATGGAGGAGAAGAACTCATAGTTTGCCAGTACTACCGTGTCTATCAAGATATCATCGCACAGCTCTACGATGAAGAACTTGTTCTTTACACTGCAGATGTTGAGCATGTAGCTGTCTTTGTTTTCGACCAGTACCGAAGAAGCGGATTTGCACTCGCGATTTGTCTTCATGATGGTGGCAGCGCAGTCGAATGACGCATAGTTGGTGCGCTCTTTGCAAGTCCGGCCAGCGTCCTTACTACGGATGCTCTGTTCGGGCGTCGGCTTGTCTGATGTGCGGTCTCGGTCTTCGCCTTGTCCTGTTTTGCTCTGACCGATTGGGGCTTGGTGTGGACTGTTGGTAGCATCTCCGAAGCCGCCAAAGTCCAGATCGATTTCAGTATCCTCTCCTAGTACATCCAAGGCATTGCTTGCGCCGGGGCGTGGTCGCTTGGATATATCCTCTGCAGATCTGTGCTGTCCTACATGCTCAGGCGATTGTCCGACTTTTGCAAGATTCTTTTTCTTCCACTCCTCGAACGATAGAAAGTTGGCAGTGTTAAGAGGCGTCTCTTCAGCTTCTACGGTAGCCGAAGGGGTCGATGTCATAGAAGCAGTTATGCTACTTGTGACCTGGGTTGCGCTTGGTTGTGCAGATTCATTGCTCGTGCTCGTCTCCGAGACAACTGGTGTGGACTGCGCTGTATCCGAGGATGCTGCATGTAGCCCCTCTGCTGAGGGATCCGAGTTGTGCTGCTCGTTCGGTGCAGCCACAAAGGTGGCTGTCTCTTTATCAGACGTCTGAGCTGAGCCGGTGGTCGAAGATTGCGAAGTCGCCGTCCGACTCGAGACTATACATTGCTGCGGTAGTCTGTCGGTGATATAGTTGACACTGCCAGATTGACAGGTCGGAACGTTACTTATCGCGGCACTATGGCCTGCCGCCGTGGTCGAGGCAGCATGTGAAAGGATGAGCTCAGCGGAGATGAGACCGAGGAGGGGGAAAGAGGGTCGCATTGCGGCATCGCATGTCGAGTCGCCGCGGGACGTGTCGCTGTATGATCACGTCCTCCGTTCTGGAATCATTCGGCCGTGAGTTGAGAGTGTGCTGGCATGATCAAGAGCCCTCCAAGAAATCCGGATTAGGTGTGAGGGCAGCGAATTTTCGTTCAGGCTAGGGACAAAGCCAGGTGGTCGAACTAAAGATACCCTGAATATCCATGTTAAACGCCGAGGACGTCATCCTACTCCACTGTCTCGTGTCTCATCCCACGTCCATCGCCTCGGTATCGTTCCCACGTGTTCAGAGATCTAGGATTGGGTATTGTGGTGAAAGGGTCTGTGAAACATGTCACTGGGGACATCTGCCATGCATGTCGCACAAGGTCAAGACGGAAAGGAGAAAATATTTGTATTCTGAAGCTGGTATAAAAGTCCTGTTTTGCCTGGCACGCAGTGGCAATGGTGGTATCATTCGTTCAGATCGTCATCTGTCTTTTGCTCCTCTGGCCTAATGCTGATAAACGCCACGCATGCCATCGCTGAATCTTGCCCTTGGATGCAGAAATATGTCGGGACGTCAAGGAAGAAGTAGGCAAGGAGAAGGCGTAGCGAACGAAATCATGGTCTAGTGTCTTTGGTCGTAACACTCGGACTGTTGTCCGAGCTGTCATTGTTATAAGCCTTCCTGCCCGGCCTTGCAGACTTTGATGCCCTTGCCCCACTCCGAATTGAGGACCTGGTGGGCACTGATTCTCCGACCAGCATTGGGATCGAGAATTGAGTAGATGACATTTCGGCAACGTGCCTGCGATGGTCAGCAACGACTACGCTTCACGTGAGTTCTGAAGGACTCACCCTGTGTAAGGATTCAATGGGAGCATAACCCTCCTCGCTCTTCCTTCCTTGTACATATGCAGCATAGTACTCGTCCTCATCCTTTTTGGCAACACGCCACAAATGTCTACCGGTTCGCATGGCCATGTAGATGACACCACATGCCCAGACATCGACGGCGCGGGGATCGAATTCCTTCTCGGTGTACTCTTCGGGGGCGATGTAAGGAGCACTGCCACAGAGACCAGCCGTCATATGTGCCTCGGTCTCCCAAGCCATGCGAAAGCATTCGCCGTTACCAAAGTCGGTAATCTTGAGCGCGCCGTGAGTAGTCAGGAGCAGATTCTCTGGCTTCAAATCGCGGTGAGCAACACCCATTTCGTGAATGTACTCAACACCGCGCATCATCTGCAGGAAGTAGCAATCGGCTTCAGCCACCTCCAGCTTCTGCGCAGCCAGGACCAGCGAATACAGGTCACCACCAGCGCAGAACTCCATGACTTCGCAAAAGTCGCCCTTTGCGTCGGCGAGCAGATCCAAGGTATGGATGACATTCGGATGGCGCAGGGAAGAAGATATGCAGAACTCGGCGTTAAGTCGTTTGGCATACTTCTTCTGGTCTTCCTGGGGGCGTCGGCGGAATTCCTTGACAGCATAGAGCTGTTCGTGTTTCGAGTCGTTGGGGTCTTGTTTGTGTGCGATCCTCACGATACCAAAGGCACCGCGTCCGACAATCTCCTGACATTTGCCATACTTTTGTACCAGAGTTGCAGTTGCGTTGGGTCCGTCCTTCTTTTCGTGAGCGACTCGGTTCCTCTCATTCTTCAACTGATCGACCCAATTTGCCATGAGCGACAAAGGCTGCTCCTCGTGGTGTTCCCGTTTTTTTCCGCCCATCCAATCACGCAGCATATCGCTGAGCTTTTCCTGTCGTCTGGCGCTCTTCAAGAAGTGATGGTGCTCTCCAGCGTCGTCCACCCAGAATCTGCGAGGAGGCTGATTCGACACGCTGTCCGATCTGTCCTTTCCAGCGCTGCTCCCCGAGCGTTCCATCTTGTTGCGCTCACTTTTCGAATTGTCCCTCCTCATGGAAGATTGTCTCGACCCCAACTTGGGTCGCTGAGCAGGATTGCCATTTGTTTCGTCCGAGGACTCGATGGTAGGGTCTGGTACAGCAACCTCTCTCTTTGGATCCCGATGTCCCTCATTCGAGTCCTTGGCAGAGAACATGCGGCTCAGTCGGGAGGTGAAGGTAGGCTTCTTTAGGTGGCCTGTAACAGGGGTCGATTTGACGTCGCCATTGGTGTGACCATGATCGGCGGCGGCTGAGGCAGGTGGTAAAGAGATGTCTTCTTTCTGGAGGTCTTCAGAGACTGTCGAGACGGTGGGGACGGGCGAAGGTTGAGGTTGTGCAGGTGTACTTGGCGCGTCACTGGCTGGAGCGGCGGCCATTCTTGGAAAGTGAGATGTCGTGTTCGCTATGATATGCTTGACCGCGTGAAAATATTATTGGTAGCGACGCCGCCAGAAGACGAACGCCCAAGGGCGCAAAACGCGCAGAAAAGGCGAAAAGGGCGAGTGTGAATGTGGAAAGAAGAAAGAGAGAGACAAAAAGGAAGCCGAGTGCCGAGTGGGAGGTGAGGTGAGAGGTGTGGTCTGGTCTGACCGCAGCGCGCAGCAGAAGCAGACGGGGCTTCACACTTGCAGCAGCGTGCAGCCTCTGGTCCTGCAGTGAGGGGTGAGCAGAGGGCCAGACAAAATGAACCACCGCAGACGTGTTTGGGCTCCTGGCAGCGGCGGGCAAAATCGGTTGCAGGCTCACAGGCCGGTCTTGCTTGAGACAAGCCCTTTCCAGCGCAGAAAAGCGGTCGAAGATGCTGACAAACTGCTGCCGATGCTGTCGCGTTTCGATGCCAGACTTTTCGTGACGTCGTGGCTGTGTAAAAAAACCCAGAGAGTGGGATGCTTTTGCAGCAGATGGATCTCGGCAGGATATACAGATCTGGCTAAGAGAATACTCGTAAGCACACGGCTGGGAAGGTGATGCTGGAGGTGCAGCAGGCAGAGATCCAGGAGATGGTCATGGGCGAGTCTTCCCCTCTTCTCTGATGCCACAGTCTCTGTCTACACTACAATGAGGCTACTCCACTCATGACTTGTCGTGGCAGTCCGTCTTGCCGATTTGCCCTCGACCACATCGCACATCGCACATCGTATGAGGCATTTATTTTACTAGTACGCCTCACCTCCACCTTGTCCCAATCCGACCAAGCTCAACCTCACTTTCTGCCCTTTTTTTTCGTTTGATCGTGCGTGTCTGTGTCCGGAATTCCTTTTGTTCCGTCCGGCAAATGAGGTATGTATTTACTTCCGGGCGCACTTATGTAAAAGCATCACGGTCGCGAATTACCTAAGGGCTGTATGAGCAGTCAGCGTCCCGGAGATGAGACGTCATCAGAGGAGAGAATACATGCATGCAAGACGGCTTAGAGAGAGGTCACGTCGTCCGCTGTATGTCTTGGTATGTTCGTGCTTCACCGCATCCCGTCCGCCACGACAGCTCCTCGACTGCTTGCTTGGCCGGCGAGCTGACCAGTGGTGGTGCAATGTGCTCGCAGCAGTGGTGAATGCTTGGTGTGTTTGTGGGCCTCGGCACAAACGAGGCTCGTGCGTCGCTGCTAAAGAGATGCAGAATGGGCGCAGGGTCTTTCTGGACTCTCAGTCCCTGAATCCATGCACGAACGTACAGTACAAGCTGAGCAATGCATGGCAGTCTGCCACATAGAAAGGTAGAGCACCATGTCGTTCTTGTGGCTGACTGACTATGAACAACGTGCATCGCATGTGGGCAAGAGTGGCATCTGACCAATGCTCGTTGCCATGAAAGGGCAGTTCCTTGCGGACGAATGAACGGCTCCTAGCGAGGGACAAAAAGCTTGTCTGCTCTGCTAAATTCGCTCCCCGGCAGATCTGCAACTTGGTTGTTTGCCTTGACCTCTGTCAAGAAAAGTCAATTCCCTCGTCTTGACACTGTTGCATCTCAATTCTGCCTCTTCTTCGACATGCAGCATCGAGACATTTCCATGCACAGTCATGCATATCAAGCCGCATGCGGACGGCGGCAATAAGGTCTTGGCAATGTTGACCGTTTCTTTGTCCATGTTGCTCGCCGAGAATCCCATAGATAACGTCTGGCCAGACCCCCTAGTCGTGCGACCTTGCCGTCTATACTGTCACGGATCTCCAAACGGTTGGTCCAATTGCAGCTGTCTTGCAGACACGCCACGCGGTGAGCTGCAACATCTTCCGCCTGTTGAGGGCCGCCCTCTTCTCGTTCTCAGTCGCCTTCGCGATGCTCTTCACAATACCACAGTTCTACTCACTTCTCGTCTAGCTTGTATATTCTTGCAGCCAGCATTTTCGGTTTGACGGGAGGGCCATAACCAGGCTCAAATGCCTTAGATACACCGGAACGACGATCAGTATGGACTCTGTCACCCTCAGCACCCAACTTGATGCAGACCCGAGACCGTCCTTTGTCATCGATATCCGCGACTCGTCCGCCGACTCGGCTCATTTACGGCCTGTCTTCGTCAACAAGAGCCTCAGATCGCGCAAAGATATTTTCAGGACGCTCACTGACGATGGGGCTGAGGGAGCTAGACTTAGGAGGTGGGCAAATACTATAAAACCAACCGGTCCTCTGAGCCAGCAAGAAGACCATATACACCTTGGTCCGGAGAACACGCTATGGTTCGGCTACATCATCGAGGAGAGGTGGAGGGTGATACAAACCTTTCAGACCAAGCCACCTACGATACCCTTTGATATCATAACGCCACCAGTAGAGAAAGACATGCAAGAGCTGGAGAAAGGTGACATGCTAGCATGCGACATATCTCCTGCGAAGCTCCACCTATTCAAAGACGCTCTTGGTCTCAATGACGAAGCCGTCAACACTTTCGGCGGTCTTACCGCCCACTTGGATGTCATGATCAATTTCGACTGGTCGTCGACCTGCCTCGGATCCATCGAACACTGGCCGGCCGACTTACTGCAGTTGGTACACGTCATGTTGCTCGATCCTACACCACAATGTCTGTTCATGGGACCCGACCACATCCTGATATACAATGTAGCTTATGCTCAATTTTCTGGCGACAGACATCCTTCCATCATGGGTCAAGGCATTTTCCAGGCCTGGAGTGAGGCCATGGAGCTCAATATCGGCATTTTCAGCTTCATTGACAGTACTGGCCGACCGTACATCATGAATGATTTCAACATGTCAATCGATCGGCATGGCTTCCTCGAAGAGATATACATGAAATGGACAACCATACCACTGAAAGGGCCTCTGAGGGGATATTTGTGTTCAGCGACTGATGAGACCACTCTGAAAGTCACTGCTCGCAGGAAAGCAATGTTGTCCAAGGTCTCAGCCTCCTGCAGAGGTATTCGTGATATGACTCCCTTCTGGAACACCGTCCTCGAAACCCTAGGCACAAATGGCAAGGACTTCCCTTTCGCATTTGTATACTCCAAGTTGCAAGGAGTCGACAACATCTACAATTTGGAAAGTATCTTGGACTCAGATCGGCCATCGGACTTACTACCAGCCACGATTGATCTCAGCACCTGTACCGAGTGCTTTGTCCCGGTACTAAAAGAAGCAGAGCAAATGTTCAATCCGGTGCCTATCCGGGAGATCGATGGCACCCTACCTGAGAGTATCATTCAGCTCTCGACTAAACGTGGCTGTGGTGATAGATGCGCCAAAGGTATCGTCTGCCCCATCCGACGCGCGAGTGATAATCGCATCCTCGGCCTGCTCGTGATCGGTCTCAACACTCGCAAACCATTCACCCCTGATGACCAGGGCTTCCTCCAGTTCCTCATGAGGTCACTCGGCGATCTTGCCACCAACACAATAAATGCCCAGGAAACGGATCGTCTCGCCCAGCAAGCGGCTACGCAGCAACAAACCCTGAGAAAGGCGCTCGCAACCACAACAAATGAAGCCAATCAGATTACAGCCAAATGGGAACGTCTGGTCAAGACCATGGAAATGGTTGATGTCGGCTTCTACGAATTTGATCTGGAACACAATTTGGTGCAGGCCAACGAAGCCTTCTTCACCATGTCGGGGTACCCTAAAGACAAACTCGACACAAGCCGGGCTGAGATCATCCATCCAGATGATGTCAAAGTCTGCGCCGAGCTCTGGGACCGCGCAGTAGCTGGAGAGCATGCCAGTGCCGAGATGCGCTACAAGTTTCACAAAGGCAATACTCCGACCGATCGGGATGGTCTTGACGGCTTCTGGGTGTCGGTCGCCATTGTCCCCATAACGGATCCAAGGACGGGTGAGATCATTAGTATTTCTGGCTGCGTCACAGACATAATGTCACAAAAGCGACGTCAAAACGATGCCATCAATCGCGCAAAATCTGCTGAGAAATTGCGAGCGAGTGAGGAGCGCTTCCACCGATTTGCGTCAAACGCTCTTTGTCCAATCATGATATATGATTCTAATAGAAAGGTAAACAATACTAGACCCACTATCAGAGCAGATGCTAACCTTCATTGCACAGCTTCAATTCTGCAACGACGCATATTACGAATTGATGGGATTCCAGCCAGGAGACTCAGGGATTTGGGAAGCCGATTGGAGCACCCTCATCGTGGATGAGGATATGCCCGAAGTCATGGAGAAATGGGTCGAGACAATTCGGACGAAGAAGGCTTTGCAAATAACATGCCGACTGACCAAGCCTTGGACGGCCCCCGATGGTACCAAGGGCCCCACGTGGATTGTGGCCGCCTCTTATCCAGAGATCAACGAAGATGGCGAAATCACCGGCTGGGTCGGTGTTGCGTTTGACATTTCTCAGACCAAATGGGCCGAAACTGTCCAGCAAAAACGACTCGAGGAAGCCGTCGAAGCGAAACGGCAGCAGGAGAATTTCATCGACATGACGTCTCATGAGATCCGCAACCCTCTCGGAGCTGTGGTTCACTGCGCAGATTCGATACTCGCCTCACTCGTCGACATGGAAGGACTAATCAAGGAGCCTACCACACCTCTCAGCCCCAAGACTCGAAAACAGCTGATTGACATCTACGATTCCTCCTTCGACGCAGTCAACACCATCATCTCCTGCTCAACACATCAGCGACGCATCGTGGATGACGTGCTCACCTGGTCGAAGCTCAATTCTAATCTCCTCAAGATAACTCCCTCCCTGGTCCGCTCGTCAGCCATCCTGCAAGATATCCGAAACATGTTTGAGCTCGACGCTGCCAAAGTCGGAGTCAACCTGGTAGTTCAGCAGGCAGTCGATGGTCTTGATAGTCTCTCGGCAGAGTGGGTCATGCTAGATCCCGGCCGCCTGATGCAAATCCTCATCAATCTGATCACCAACGCGATTAAGTTCACACGCGAAGAATCTACCCGCCGCGTCACCGTCACTATGGGTGTGACATCATCCAAGCCCTCCCTTGACCGTCTTCCGATCGACTTCGTCCCCTCCACGACTGCAGCAGCCGACATGTCAGACAGCGAGTGGGGCACTGGCGCACCGGTCCACCTTTACTTCATGGTCGAGGACACAGGCTGCGGTCTCTCTTCGGAGGAGAAAAGTAAGATCTTTGCGCGCTTCAGTCAAGGTTCTCCTCGGACACATACCAAGTACGGTGGGTCCGGTCTTGGCTTATACATATCTCGCGAGCTAGTCGAGCTTCAATCAGGTGAGATCGGCTTCTCAAGCCAAGCAGGACAAGGTAGCAAATTTGGCTTCTTCGTTCAAGGTCGAGTGGCCACATGTCCCGACAGTGCTGCCCTCCCAGTACTGCGAAGTGGACGACTCAGCAAGACAGGCGAAGGTCTAGGGCAGAGATACTCCGTCCTGGTTGTGGAAGACAACGTCGTCAATCAAGCAGTACTGAGCAAGCAACTCCGCAAACTCGGCCATGAAGTCCACGTCGCCAACCACGGTGGTGAAGCGCTCAAATTCATCCGAGGGAGTCGACACTGGCGCGGTGACAACTCAGGTCCTGAGGAGAAATCCAAAGCCGACACACCCCTCGACGGCACCTTCCCGGTTACCACCATCGAACCCTCGGCCGAAGACCGCACCACCGCCCAGTTCTCCGACCTGGAGATCAGACCCGTCTCGCGCTCCTCCCTCCCAGAACTCTCCGTCATCCTCATGGACGTCGAGATGCCCATCATGGACGGCCTTACCTGCGCGGCTCGGATACGCCAGCTGCAGGAGGAAGGGAAAATATCAGGACACATCCCCATCATAGCCGTGAGCGCCAATGCGAGGAGTGAGCAGGTCGGTGAGGCGCTGAAGTGTGGGATGGATGATGCGATAAGCAAGCCCTTCCGGATTGTGGATTTGATGCCGAAGATTGAGAGGCTGGTAGGGTAGGAGGCTCCAGACCAGAGAGAAAACATGAGAAACATGCAGATTGTCGAACAATCTCGAAGGGAGGACAGCATTTAAATGGAAGGAGGGAGGACGAGGCCAGGATGGAGTCGAAGGGGAGCCAGGCGAGGAAGAGATGGCCCAGATCAGATCGGACTACACAGGACTGATACATTGCTCTGAGTGGAGAATTGAAAGGGAAATGTACAAATGAGACCGTCAAAAGCTGGCGGTGGCTTGTCAAAGTCAAGCTGGGTCGTTGGTATTGATCTTAGCAAGGCGTTCAGGATTTCGGAACAGATACATGTAGTTTGAGCATGGCGTTAGGGGCAAAGGACTTCCAGGCTCGTAGCAGAACAGGGACTGCGCAATGAGGTCATGAACATTCTTGGATATCTACTCTATCCTATCCCTCGTCACTGTGAGATGGGTTTCGCTGTGAACAATCTTCACTTCTGCTTCAACTTTATGTATCAGGAGAAAGCAACTAGCATTCCACCCGAAACTCATACTGCCTCCTAGGTTTCTCTGCTTATACATGCTTGTACATTCTTGCACACCTTTCCCGTCGAGAAGAGCACTCAACATCCTCTTCCAAATTGCACGAGAAAGCAACCTAGGTAAGTCCCGATTGTCGACATTCATTGTCTGGACATCGATGCTCATCGGATACAACAGCCGCAGCCCAGCCTGTCTGCTATATCCGATCAGCCACATATACGTAGCAAAGAGACCCCCTACACGACAAGTGTAGGGTGACCACAGCACCATCTGGCCTGCAACGACGTCACTTCTGCTCCAAGCAGCTCGATCGAGGCCGTTCGGTTGTCGCCTGAAGTATCCCACCAGAGTCATGGAGAGGCTAAGTATCCAACTATACCCTTCTCCAGCATTGACTAAAATGCTCACCGCACATGCACCCCCCGATGGGTCATCGGAGGCTGCTCTCCAACCAGATTTCCCTTTTTCGATCCATCACTTTTGCAGCCCGTTCAAGGCAGTAGAGAGAGGCGCCTGATCGGACGGTACATCCTCGAATATCTAGCGTTGTCTAGGAGCGCTCTGCTTCCCGAGCAGAGCTGCCTGAGCGGAGAAAGTTGCCGCAACGTCCAGCTCTTCTTGGAGAATAGAGTGTGATTGAAAGCATAAATCGCGACACGATGAGTCTTGTGGCGATCCCCTGTGCTGTGGACCGTCACGGCGATGGAATCTCAAGGATACAGCACAGTCGGCATAGCCCAGTACGAGGACGTCTTGAGGCGTGTCAAGGGGATGACACAGGATGTTTCGACAGACGTGCCAGCGTCGAAGCGGATCTACAACAAGAAAGGAAAGTTGGGATAGGTGAGTCGACGGCTGGAGGAGGGCCTAGCCATCGGGTGATTAGAGGAGCAAGGACCATTGTGTGGCTGCTATTACTCACTCACCTGTGCTGAAGAATGCATACTTACCTGCACGGTGTAGCTTGTCGACGGATAAGCGCTGTTCACGGCGACTCTCGTACTGGTTCCATGCAGAGCTTACCTACCGGGTTAGACTGGCTTCTCGCCTGATAGTCAAAGGAGCACGAGCGCCGGGAGTCCGAATGGTGTCTGCCGGACACTTCGCGAGAGAGCTCTCTTTCCTTGAGGCTCCTTCCACGTCGGGTGGCTTGCCATCTTCTGTATGGTGACGACTGGCGCATAACATCCGCGTACTGGAACGTAGAATCTTCATTGCGCTCGGGTTGCCTCATTTAGCGCAACCTACGAATGGATCGCTTTGACATCGTCTACGCCCATCGAGTAGGGTACCGAAAGTTGCGTCCAGCTAGAAGACCAGAAGACATGAATAGTTTACGAGCATTCCTGCCCTCTTTGGGGCGGGCTGCCGCGTCAGCATTCAGGTCATCATTGGGGAGTCCCTGGCTAGCTGGCTGATGATCAATGAGCGCGGTGCAAGGGCACATCATGTTGAGTTTTGCAGATCTCCGTGGCTATGAGTAGGACCAGTCGTTGGCAGAGATTTTCTGGTGTCTAGAGCTGCGTTAGTAACGCCCGTAAGCTTTTTCATGTGTAGTCGCGGAAGGATTGTCGATTGGCAGGTCAGGGACTATGTGATCTCCTTCCAGTCTCAAAGATCTAGGACGCCTGGCAGTAGGCGGTAGGTTGACGAATCGTTCCGCATCAAATTAACCGGAAGCAAGCAAAGGCTGCGAATTGTGAAGAACAGTTGCTGGCGTTGGCGTTTTTCAGCATATCCCGAGAACAGATCGACTTGGTATCCGAGGGTCAACCCAATCTTGTGTAAGTAGGATGATTTAAGAGTGTTTTCTCCACGGTTCGAAGCCGATGAAGCGCGAGGTAGATTGAAGTCCGACCAGGATGGAGGGTATGAAGGAGGGGTTTCCCCGGTCGAGAGTCGAAGGTTTCGCGTAGCCGTTACAGCCATTTCGCTTCATCATCGATATTGTCGTTGCTTCATGATCTGCACGCGGAAGTCGGCCCCGAAATACGATGATTGTCATGGTTTGCCTTGAAAGTGGAACTCGCATCGTGACGTTGAATATCACTAGAAGTCTGGTGATAGGCGATTGGGGCTGGACCGCGATCATCAAAGAAAGGAAGCTGGTAGTAGCACTCTTCGACGCCATTCGGTGCAGTTTAGAGGAGGTTGAAACTCTCGTATAGCTTGGACCATGCCCGTGACGCGAGCTGGTTGAGGTCTTTCATCCAAAATCTGGTCAACATAGTGACCTTCGAAAATAGACACGGTAGATCAAATATCCGTATCTCGGTGGACTTGCCCTGAACTCATCGAGATCTGAAGACATTGACTCGGGTGGGCATGGTCGAGCTGGAAGATGCCGGGCAGTCTCGTGAGCAGTGTCTTGGTTGTGGGAGGTCAGCAGTCTCGATCTGTACTTCGGCCAGACTCGGTCGAGTGACATGCAGTATTCGCCTGTGTGGTATCGAATGCTCTTGGCACAACTACGCTGTACATTGGCGAGTTGGGATGCAACGCTTCGTTGCAGGAAGAATGTCTCGTTCGGGGCGGCAGTGGTGCGTCACATGGCCGAAAGTCGCCCGAAACCGCGTATTGTGGCTGTCTGGCGTCGGCACCAAGACGTGATGTGAGTTCAACAGGCGATCAAAGGCTTCGATCGCCGTGGAGAGACATAGCTCTAATCTGTGGGCAGAGGTCTGGTATGTCTGGGCATTGTCGTCAACGCATGAAGAAGGACGTTACCAAGCGAAGAAGTTCGGCCAGGACGGCGATACCAAGACCCAAGCCTTGGACAGAACAGCGATCTTTTGAACTGAGCCAAGCACAAACGTCAATGCTGCGAAGACTGCTGTGCAATTAGTGCTTGGCACTCACAGCCACATTACTGGTCTGTGAGATGAGGCTGGAAGGATTGGCACCTGCGATCAAGGACAAGAAAGGACCAAGTGAAACAGACAGAAGTATCGCCAGCAGCCAAGACTGATGGTTGACTGCATTTGCCGAGAAAGTCAATTGGAGCAAAACTTGGGGATCAGGCCGCCCCGGTGAGATGGTGGTTGACAGGAACAGGGTTCAGGAGCCGGAGATGGAATCGACTGTCATGAATCGCTAGGATGGTTGGACACTGGACAAGGGTGTGTCGGAAGTATTCTTAGTCAGGCACACAACAATGAAATGGTGCGGTCGGAGACTGCAGGGTCTTGAGATGACTTCACCAATTGTCGTATCAAGGTGATTGATGGTGGTGGTCGATTCGATCGTTGGGGTGGTAGCAAGTGTGCTCGGGGCCATTAGCGCAGCGAAATTTCCGGTGGTAACACTTTCTGATTCGTCCCAGAGCCGTGACAGGTCTTCTTCGGGAATGAAGGATTGGCTCGTGGGATGATATTTATCCTTCCCCTCATCGAATGGCCAAAGTGAGGGCCTGCGAGTGGGGGGCATTGTAAGGATACAGTAGATCGAAAGTCGGTGTAGCCATTCACAGCGTTGCTATTCCCGTCTTCAAGCGAAATGGCATTGTTGAAGCAGAGCCCTAGATTGGATCAAAAGACTCCCACCCAACGACAGGGATTGAGAATGATGGGCAATTTGGACAATCCTACTCGTCATACAACTTATCTCGAAAGACGAACATTCGGCTGCTCGGTCCCGGCCGATTACGCGGCGTGAACGCCATACGATCCTGTACCGAGATGAAAGCAGCCGGTGTAGTTGGGATATTACGAAAAATGCGGTGAGTGCGTGATCCAGCTCGCCACATACTCGCACTCTCGCTGTTTCCCTAGCCCGGCGACGGCAGATCCTTGGGATGCGGTTGGATTAGCTTAGGCGGTCTGGCAGATCCGGACAAATCCTTTGATCAGCTCTGTCGGCTGGCTGCGTAACGTGCGCCATGGGGCTTTGCAGGTCCCCCCCCTTTGCAGGGCTGCCAAATCGAGAGTAGGATCGCCGCCGCTAGCGTGTGTAAAAAGGCGTCTTTTTGGCGGGTCTGAACACATCTTGGCGGGCTTAAAGCCCTTGTGTATTTTCTTCATGAGGCTTAAAAAGGTAAAGCTAAAAAAAAATAGTATAGACTTACTCTTTATAGTACTTAAAACGCTTGAAATTTAAAGCTTAAAAAAGATATAATAGACTTAATCTACTACTAGCTATTGTACAAGCTAGTTGTTTATAACTCTTAACTATCTAGCACTTCTAGAAGCTAAGTGCTTTAAGTGCTTAAAGGCTAAGTACTTAAAGACTAAGTACTCTAAGTGCTCTAGCTAACTACTTCCTATAGTAGTCTCTAAGCTCTTTGTAACTAAGGTAAGAATTGTAAAATTAATAGAGAAGAAGCTAGAGAGGTTAGAGAGAGTAGTAATAGTATAAAATGTAGTACTAGAAAGAAGTAGAAGAAGATTAGTAACTAGTAAAGCTAGAGAGGCATTATATAAGCGAGCTCTACTAAGCTATATTACTCGCTAAGCCTTAGCTTAGCGCTTCTACGCTGTGCAATGTAAAAGAACAGCTAGTATCTACGCTAACGAATACTATATAGAGTAACTAATTATATAAGTATACTCTTATAACTATTCTTCTCTCTAGAGCTATACTCTCGAGGCTTATATATATATATATAAAAATTACAACCTTAGCCGGATTCGAACCTAGGCACTCTAGGCACGCCTATTAACAAGCTATAAGCTACTCTAGCTAGAAGCGGCCTAGTCTATAAGAATATATATATATAACTAATCTCTCTAGCAAGCTCGAATTTTTACTTTAGCTATATATATAACTTACTTTAGCTATATATATAACTCGCTACTAGCTATACTATTACGTACGTAATTACTACCTTAGCTCCCTTATAAAATTACTACTTTAGCTCTCTTATAAAAACTCTATAGAGGCTAAACTATTAGGTATATAGCTAGAGTCGAACCTTCGATCTCTAGGGAGGCTCTATATATTACTCCTAATAGCGTTAGTATAGATATAATTGTAAGTAAGCCTTGCTAAGCTACGTTACTCGCTAAGCCTTAGCTTAGTACTTCTATACTATATAATGTAAAAGAATAGCTAGTATCTATACTAACGAATACTATATAAGATAACTAATTATATAAGTATACTCTTATACATTATAAAGGCTAGTATTAGTAATAGTAAAGGTTAGTATAAAGAAGAAGAAGATAAAGATTAGTATAAAGAGTTTACTAAAGAGACTACTAAAGAGACTACTAAAGAGTTTATATACTACTATCTCTTTTTAGCTAGTCTTTAAGTACTTAGCTAAGTACTAGATTATAAGGTAGATTATAAGTTAGATTATAAGTTAGATTACAAGTTAGATAATAAGGCCTTTAAAGACTTTATCTTCTTCTTATAATTATTATACTAGAATATAGTATTAAGGTACTACTTTCTTAGCTACTTATAAGTACTTTAAGCTATTTAAGTATATAAGTCTTAATAGCTAAAAAGTAACTTATAGTAGTAGAGGTGCTTTTAAGCCTATTAATGTTAATTATAAGTAATATAAGCCTTCTTCTCTAGCTTCTCTAATAGCTACTTATAAGGGTAGGTATATAGTAACGTATAGAACTACTAGTATCTACTAATTAGATAGGTAGATAAACTAATAGCTACCTTTATTTAATAAGGCTAGAAGCCTCGAGGAAGGTAGCTAGAGAAAGTCTATTACGTAATAGACTTAGCTAGAGCTATAATACTAAGTCTCTTCTATAATTATCTCTCCTCTATATTTAATTACTCTCGATTAAACTATATCCTTCGTAGGCCTTGTATTCGTACTTATAGGTCTCCTCTATAAGAGTAGATTAGTACTCTCGAGTATAAGAGAAGTACTTAGCTTCTTTATCTATACTCTATATCTATTATACCTTTATTTGCTACTAATAGTAATATATTATAGCAAACGTAACCTCTCGTTTAATCCTCTATTACTAAAGCACTTATTGCTATAAAACAACTAGTGCCTTAGTAAATGTATATAATTTGTTATTTACTACTATAAAACTCTCTTAGAGACTTCTAGTAAGTACTCTATTCCGACACTTTATAATGTTAAGTACCTTAATAACACTACTATCTTCTAGAAGATAGCGATATATATAGATTTACTTCTCGTGTTTATTACGCTATATAATAAATAGACTATGCCTATATAGGTATATCTCTTACTACTAAATACTTTACTTCTTCTACTATACTACTTCTATATAAGTCACTATCTTCTAATACACTTATAAGCTATTATGCCTCCTAAGTGTATTTAGGCTAGTTTACTATATATCTCTCCTTACTTTCTCTATAGTACTTATACTAGAGATCTTATTAGTAAGTATCTAGAGTTCTACTAGTATCCTATTAGAAGTATAGCTAATACTACTAGAAAACCTCTATAACTACGAGACTAGTATTACTAGATCTTGCGCTTACTATAAGAAGGCTAAGAGTGTCTATTATACTATTATAGACAACGTCCTCTTAGACTTCGTTAACGAGGTCTATACTACTATATAGAAGTATACTAATATATATCTTAATCCGACTAACTCTATATACGTCTAGAAGTAGTATAAGTATACCGACAAGCTTATAGCTACTATATCTCGCGTTATAGAGCGCAAGTAGGCCGTCGGTGTTAAGGAGGCTTATACTAGTACTAATATTACTTCCCTTACTAGTAAGGAACTAGAGTATACTAAGGTTACTAAACTTTGTAGCTTCTACGTTACTACCGAGAACCTCGCGAGTATCCTCTATACTATAAGTAGTCCTCCTTCTAGTCTTGATATCGCTAACTTGTTTATAGTACTTTACTAGAGAAGCTATCTCTAGAGCTTTAACTCTCTTCTATACTAACGTCTATAGTAGAAAGCGTTCTACTAAAGAGTCTACTAGATCTCTAGAGCCTAAGAAGACTACTAAGGCCGTCGCTATCTCTAGTAAGACTACTCCTAAGAAGCCTAAGACACCTAAGCCTACTACTTCTACTAAAAAGGCTATAACTCTATCTAGTAAAGTTACTAAGTCTACTACGTAGGCTACTTCTAGTTACTACTTGTCTCGCCTTAACTACGATACTACTATAATCGATACTAATAGTAAGGACAAGCTTAACCTTAGTAACCTCCCTAGATATACTCTCGCTAAGAAGAGTAACTTCTCTACTAAGGTAGGTCCGGCCTTCTACTATATAGCTCCTAAGATCCTCGCTAATGACTTTTATACCTCGGAGGTCTACGCTATATCTAGGCTTAATACTAGCTAGGCCCGCAACTGCTATAATACTATCGTAGGTAGACTCGATATCTCTTCTATTAGTAGCTCTACCTATAACGAGGCTAGGCTCTATCGTTAGGCTATTAGGGAGTACCTCGCTACTATTCTTACTTCTAGAGACTTTAGCGTCTTCTTCGCTACTATCTACTCCGACCTAGACTTCGCTAGCTAGGGGAATAAGGACTTAGAGCTAGCTAAGCTCGACACCTAGAATAGAACTAGTGCTAAGGATCTAGTCTTAGCTAATTACTAGAATAGGTACGCTATAGCTCTTGCTATAGTATTATCTCGTAGTTATAGCTAAGCGAATATAGTTAAGACTAGTAGATAAGGTTAATAGTGTCTAAGTAGATAGATTCTCGATAATGTAACGACTATACTCTTACTACTTATCTTCGTACTCTCTTCGTAACTCTACTATTAGTCTTCTAGCTAACGTTCGCCTAATACTTAGTTACTGCTTTAGAGGTATTCTCTAATGTCTCTTCTAGTTCCTAGGTTACCTCTACTAGAGTATAGCTCTTCTAGAGCACCTTTAGGAATATATCTTCTTTCTACTAACTATAGTCTAAGATTCTCTCTACCTTATATTCTATACTATTATCTACCTTAACTAGCCTAGGATCTACCTCGGTACTCCCTTAGAGACTATATAGCTTAAGTAAGGAGATATAGAATACATTATAGATATAGGACCTATCTAGCAACCGCAATCGGTAAGCCTAGACTTCTATAGCATCTATAACCTCGAATAGTCTAAAGTACTTTAGTACTAGCTTATGCTTTACTACCTTTAGCCTTAGGTTCTTAGTAGATAGGAGAACCTTATCTCCTACCTTAAAGGATATTAGCCTATACTATCTATTATAAGCGCTCTTCTACTACTCCTAAGCTTACTTCTAGCGCTTCTATAAGCCTTGCCTTATAGAAACTAGAGTAGCTACACGATCTTATATAGCTAGTATTCCTCTCTAAGAGAAACGCTCTTAGTCTCTATTTAGATCCTCCTTAGTATCCTTGCTAGTGTATATCTCGAATAGCGACATTTAGAGTATCTCGTTCTAAAAGATATTAGCTACGTAAGTAGCTATTTTTAGCTAGTATAACTAATCCGATTAGTCTTAAGCTCTATAGTAACGAAGGTACTAGATAAGAGATTAGTTCTATTATTTTATCTATCTATTCGTTTAAGAGTAGAAGGTAGTTAATAAACGCCTTATAAACCTTAGTTCGTAGGCGATCGTTTACTAATAGGCTGTAGTAAAGACTATACTATAGTCTAATACTACGCCTTCTAGAACGCTATACTCTAGTACGATATAGTCGAAAAATAGCTCGGCTAACTACTAGGCTATTATTGTCTTCTAGCACGAGATATACTTTACTATTTTAGTAAGGTAATCTACTACTATAAGTACTACATCGTAGACTACTCTATTAAGCTTACTTAGTAGCATATCCGTAATGAAGTCTATAGTAAGCTCTTTCTATAGCACTTTAGGTATTAGTAGGTTTATAAGCTTACTATAAAGTATATAGGTCTAAGTCTTTATAGTCTAGCAAATGTAGTAAGTCTTTATATAGTCGTTAACGTTATAATATATACTAGACTAGAAGTACTTTCTAGCTAGGAGCTTATAGGTCTTGTTATAGGCGAAGTGCTCTCTATTAAACTCGTTATAGTACTAGCGTAGTAGCTCTATATAGAGTACTACGTCTTTCGGTATATATATAGTATCGTTCTTGTATAGAAGATTCCTCTTCTAATGCTATACTAGAGGCTCTCTATTAGGTCTCTACTTAGGGAGATTCGCGTGCCTCTATACTAGCGAATTCTACTACTATAGACTATAGATTACTTCGAGAAGCTAGTCTATAGAACTCTCTCTCTATAGATTTTCCTCTACTATTACTACTACTATAGCGACTTAAGGTATCGATCTTAGTATTATACTAACTTAGATTAAATCTACCTCTCTTTGCTTTAACTATTTACTTTATAGCTAGTTAAGCTAGTTAGCTTCTAGAGAACTATCTCTAGCGTCCTTAGTATATTTCTTATTATCGGGCTAGTTATTAGGAACTCTCTCGGAGGTCTACTAGTTCTCGTTTATATCCGAATAATCACTTTATACTACGTAGATACTCGTATCTATATCTTCTTCGAAGGTGGCACTTCTTAGGTATTCTAATAAGGACACATAAATCTACTATACTATGCCTCTAATAGCTAGTTAGCTAGCTCCTAGCTTTAACTATAAGGTTAGTAAGCTATTCGTAAGGCTTATGTTGTCTATTATTAGGTCTAGGCGATATAAGAGAGTATCCGCTAGGTTCTTTAAGCCTACGTAGTACTTAATTACAAAATTAAAGACCTATAGGTATACGGCCTAGCGAGCCTAATAGCTATTTAGCTACTTAGTCGTTATAAAGTACCTTAGGTTATTATAATTAGAAATTACTTAAATAGGATCTAGGGTACTCTTATAGTAGTATCTCTACTGTTTAAATGCCTCTATAATAGAGAGAAGCTCCTAATTATAAGTCTTGTAGTTCTACTCTATAGATAGTATCTTCCGAGACTAGAAAGTAATAGAGTGCTACTTGCTAGTTTCCCTAACCGGAAATAGCTAAGAGATAATTACTCTAAGAGTAAGCTTAGATACGTTAGTCTCTATTCTAATTAGCTTAGATAGGTTATAGTGCCTTAGTACTAGCGCTTCTATAAAGGCCTTCCTAATTGCTTTAAACGCCTCTTGTTCTAGATTAGTCTACTTCTAGAGCGCCGATTACTTCCCTTTCTATAATCCTTTAAATAGAGCTATTAAGGGTTCTATAATCTTCGAATAGTTCTTAATAAACTAATAGTAGAAGTTAGCGAACTCTAGGAACTATTAAACGTCGTAGTAGCTATTTAGTATAGGCTAATCTATAATAGTAGAGACTCTCCGGGGGTCTATTATAACCTCTTCGATAGTTACTATAAAGCCTAGGAATTCGACCTTCTTTTAGAAGAAGTTATACTTCTTTAGGTTCGCGTATAGTATAAACTGCCTTAACTTCTCTAGCACTAGCCGAAGGTGCTACTTATACTCCTCTATAGAGTTACTATAGATAAGAATATCGTCTAGATAAACTATATAAAAGACATTAACTAGCTCTATAAGAGCTTAATTAATATAGGCCTAGAAGGTAGTAGGGGCGTTAGTTAGCCTAAAGAGTATTACTATATATTTAAAGTAGCTATAACAAGTACGAAAAGTAGTCTTCTACTTGTTACTAGCCTTAATCCTAATATAGTAATACGCATCTTTAAGATTAAGCTTAGAGTAAATAGCTACTCTATCTAGCCTATTAAGAGTCTTACTAATTAAGAGTAAAGAGTGCTAATTCTTAATAGTAATAGCGTTTAGGCTATAGTAGCTAATATAGAGTTATAAACTACTATCTTTCTTAGGGACGAATAGGATTAGTACGCTAGCTAAACTCTCTAACCTATAGATCTAGCTCTTAGCTAGTACGTTATCGAGGTACTTACGGAGAACTATAAGTTTCTTCTCTAAGAGGTTATAGAGGAGACAAAAGAGAGACTCTTTACCTTCTATTAGATTAATAGAGTATAACATATCTTCTATAGCGTATATCTATATAGGATCGATAATAAAGATGTTATAGTAGTCTTCTATATAGAATAGTAGCTTCGCTACTCTATTAGGTAGGACCTCTATAGAGGTACTAGCTACCTTCTAAACTGTAGTATCTAGTATTATATCTAACACTACTAGGGTAAATCCTTAGTTCCCTACGAGTAAGAGGTTATAGAACTCCTTAGCTTATACTACTCTAATACTAGTAATGTCGTAGCTATACCTCTACTAGTTAGTGTAACTATCTATTATAATACTCTAGTTATATCTCTATAGCTAGCTAAGAATAATAGAAAAGCTTATTTCTAACATATAGAATATGCCTTTTAACTTGTACATTACTCTAGTATTGTCTATAAGGCAGAGATTAACCTCGTAGGCGCTATAATAGTAAGCCTCTTTACTCTAGAAGCCTCTAACCTAAGGGTACTCTATATCCGCCTTCTATAAATTATACTAAAGAGCGAATACTAGATCGATAACATTAACATCTACTATGTTATCTAGTAGTACCTTAACCTCGACTTTACTATCGAGGCTAAGTACTAGACTCTAACGGGCCTATACCGGAAGTACTATAAGAGCTCTATAGCTTCGAGATAGACTCCTCTAGCGTTTAGCTATATATTAAGCAGATATAGATGTACTATCTTCTACCTTAATATTCTAGACTCGATTATCTCCTTTACTACTACTTCGGCCGGCATTGCCCTCCTTAGAGTAGGCCGACAAGTAGTAACTCTTCTTGTAATAATTATAGTACTTAACCTTAGAAAAGTCCTAAGTACCTCTACTGCCTTTCTAATTAGCTCCCTAGCTACTACTACTCCTATAGCTCTTGCCTTTACTCTTGCTCTTACTCTTCTACCTATCCCTTATCTCGCTTCGAGTACGCTTACTATAGTTACTACTAGAGGCTTCTAGAGAAGCTCTATACTACTTCTATAGCTTATAGTTATTACTCTTAGTAAGGTTCTCGAGGGTAGAGGCTTATATAACAAGCTTCGCGTATATAGAAGGCACATTAGAGAACTAGAGGATCTACTTATATAGATTAGATAATAATTTAGCTAAATAGTACTACGCTAGGTACTTACTATTATACTTTAGCTCGATTATCTCTTCTAGAGATACTAGTTAATCCGAGAACTTCTAGACACTCTTACTCTTCTTCTAGAGGTAGTTTTAGTAGGAAAGAACTACGTTTATCTCTCGATTAATAGAGTCTTTAACTTAGTTATTAACGAAGCTTAAGAAGTCTCCTTTATAGGAGAGATTACACTAGTTTAATGTATTAAGCATATAGAGGCGTTCCTATAACTCTCTAAGAGATAGAGATAGATATATTATAGCGTAAGTAATATAGCACTAATCCGGATAAGAGATATTAGTAAACTACGAAGGGTCGTAGTTAAAGACTATCTAGAGGCTCCTTCTAAAGGACTAGGTCTTATAGATAGATTTAGCCTTATACTACTCTAGTTCCTTAGCCTTCGTAGAGGGCCCTCTAGTAGGTAGCGTTACTAGCTAGTCTATAGTAGGTAGACCTATCGAAACTAGTACTAGAGGAGCTATAGGTATCCTCTCGGTAGTCCTATAGGAACTAGCTAGAGTTATACTAGTATTCTAGAGGCGATTACAGTCTTAGACTAAATTCTCTAGATTAGCTAGCTAAGCTATAATAGCCTTAAGTAATATAGTAGTATAGCTACTATTACTACTAGTTAGAGTATACCTTCCTTAGCTATCTTCGTTATCTTCTAGCTCTTCTAATATTCTCGACTATAGACGCGAAGTGTCCTTAATAATGCTACTATCTATCTAGATAGCTTCCGAGTCGATTTGCTCTTGTATAATCTAATTGTCTATATTAATAATTCTATAGACTACGACCAAAGAGAGCTATTAGAACTGTAAGAGTAGGTATATAGTAACGTATAGAACTACTAGTATCTACTAATTAGATAGGTAGATAAACTAATAGCTACCTTTGTTTAATAAGGCTAGAAGTCTCGAGGAAGGTAGCTAGAGAGAGTCTATTACGTAATAGGCTTAGCTAGAGCTATAATACTAAGTCTCCTCTATACTACTACTACTTGTATCTTTTAATAAGGTCTTCGATATTAAGTATATAAGTACTAGCTTAAGTTATATTTTTTAGCTATACCTTTTTAGTTCTTATCTACTTCTTTAATTTAGTAACTCTTTAATATAGAAGTACGTTAGTATTAAGAGTAAGACTATATCTCTTTTATAACTTCTCTACTATCGCTTCTACTATAAAGTCGATAAGGTACTATAGCTAGCTTAGCTAGTAGTTAAAATAGTACTATATACAAGAGGTAGTATTAAGAGTAAAGAGAGCTATATCTAGTAGAGAGCTATCGTTATAAGGTTATAAGGTTAAAGAGGTTAGATTATTAAGTTAGTTAAGTATATAATATAGATTATAAAGCTAGATACCTATAGTCTTAAAAGCTTTAATTTAAGTATTATAATCGAATATAGTATTATAAATATTTAAATAAGCTTTAATAAAATTAATATATAATATCTAGTCGACTATATAGAAGGCTTTAGCTTAAATCTCTTAATAATAGACTACTTTTAGAGTAGCAAAAATTAATATATCTAAAGGCTAGAGAAGATATATTAAATATAAAGGAAGTATAAGAAGGATAATATCTTCTCTTTAAGTAATTAATAGAAAGAGAAGAGACTTATAAGTACTATAGCTATCTATAATAAGGAGCCTTTTATAGTACTAGAGATTCTTGTCTTTTACCTCTTCGATTAAATCTAGATAATAAGGTCTTATATACTTACAAAAAAGATATAACTACTCGATAGTATACTTCTTATCTAACTATCTATTTTATAAGACTACTATTTTACCTTACTATATACTATCTTATAGTAAGAGTTAAACAAGTTAATAGCTCTAATTAATATTAATATTAGTGCCTTTAAGAATAATATATAGAGGAATCTAATAGCTAGTATTACTAAGAGTCTTAATAGTTATAGTCTATATTTAATTACTAGATTAATAATAAACTACTATATATATACCTCTCTTAATTACTAACTATACTACTCTAGTTTAGTCTATTATATAGCTAGTTTCGTCTATATTATAAATGTTACAAGAGTCGATATTAAAGCGATTAATTGTAGCTTCTAACGTCTTAAACTAAGAGGTAATTAATACTAGATCTTAGTTCTTATTTACTCTTTTACTATCTAGTACTTAAATATGCTTAAGGCTTAACTCTAGATACTACTTAAGGAACTTATAAGGCTAATTCTTGCTAATAGGTTAAGGCTAAGACTAGTAAGAGAGAGAGAAGTTACTTATCTAGTTATACTAGAGAATTTAATTAGTAAGCTTACTAATTATACTATAATTAGAAGAGTATCTACTATTAATTAGATACTTAATATAGCTAACTAGAGCACTTTCTTGCGTAGGAGTAAGTTGTTATTATAGTATAGCTTCTTCTAACTATAAGTAATAGAGATCCTAAATATAGTATAAAAGTATTATTATAATTATACCTAGATAGTAGTAAGTAAGCTCTTAAAAGCTTAGAGAGTGTTCACTAGTATAGTATTTATTAATTATAGCTTAAATTACTTCTTTATAGCGTGTGTTAGTAGTTCTAGAGAGAGGCATATTATAATATTTAAGCTAGAGGTATTAAAGCTATCGAGCAAAGCTATAGATTTTTAGATTGCCTATTTAAGCCAAATGTTAGCGAAGTTTCTAGAGCTCCGATTGGCATCGCTTCTCGGCATGACGCGGCTCGTCTCTATATCGAGTAAAATAAGCGAGATTGCTACAGTGGGCCTGCAAAGGGGGGGGACCTGCAAAGCCCCATGGCGCACGTTAACCAGAGCCAACGACCCTTGCAAGCGAACTTCTGATCTGCACCCGGGTGTCACGCCGACCCTGCGAAAGCGACGGGTCAGAGCTCCGAGGTGGCATGCAAGCCATGAGTAGATCTGCCGCAGAGCGATCTTCTCGAACAGTTCTTGGTCCTGCAGGCAATCATGCAATCATGCGCCTGTGCCGCCCGGTCACCCAATATACTTCGTCTGGAAGGGGCGCCGACGGCGGGAGAAAAGGTGCAACCAACTTTGCCATCTACTTTGTGATTCGCGTATGGCTTTACGGAGGTATACCCTAGGGATCTGCTTGCGAGACTGGTCACATAGCAGTGGTTGCTGATCAGCAAATGGGATCCATCTCTCTCCGGCTTGGTAGCCTCGGTTATCAATGGACCATCACTTTACGCAAGCGAGGTCCGACTGAGTGCGTACGGAGTTCACGGTAACCAAAGAAGAAGCCATGTATCACTATCTTTGATCAGACCCCCATGAAGCAGAACCATGAGATCATGGATACGGTACAAGCGCCGTGTAACAGCCCTGCAGACGCCTCGACCGCTATTTTAGACGTGGTTGGGCTGCAACAAGATGATGAGCATTGCTTGATTAGACAACCTGAAACATGACCATAACAAGCGACTTGCCTGCTCTGTGTGATATGCGAGGTCTGCGCGCACACATGCGAAATGGCAATCCAGGGAACTGGCTGATCGACCAAGTAAAATTTTGGTGGAGATTTCATGCAATGCTTGCAGGCGGTGGCTTGCTGGAGCGTCGACTCATTGGTCGTACGATTCATGTCGTGCATCCAGGGTTCGCTATTCCGCCCGAACGCTCGTAGTGCATGTCGACTTTTGGACGCTAGGTCAACATAGGCGACGGATAATTAGACGAAGCAGTTCGTTCGTCCTGAGGCAGCTTCACATGTCGCGATTGAAGTCGAACGTCGTCTCCGAGTCTTCATCTTTGGACTTCGTGTTCACTAATACCGCGCTGAGGAGATGCTGGCACAGAGATTGACAATTTCGGGCGTGAGGAGATTCTCGCCAGCCCTGACGTTGATCGACCTGACCCGCGGATGTCGATTCGCATGGGTCGACGTTGTTGCAAACACCGCTTTCCTGTGACACTTTCGGCTTTCCAGGTCAGACATGAGCGCCGTCGGCAATTTGTCAAAAGCCGAAAATCTCGGAGTCCATCTCCGCCGGCATCTAGACGCAAGAAGGCTTGATCTCAACCGCCAGTATCGTAGAAGGAGTTGGAAGGTTGTATGGCTCAAAGTAGACCAACGACTATCAACTGCTGCTCGCCGCGCGTTAGACGGGAAATGCCTGCCAGACCCCTCGGAGCAGGTGCAAGTATAACGAAGGAGCACTGCAGAACGGCTGCTTTCCGCTGGAGTAGCCGTTCCTGGAGTAGGCACTTCTGGGCGCACTGAGAATGCTGCGTGGTCACTCGATCATGCGCCTCGACTCTACTGACAAATGCATAGTAGTCGAACACCTTTTCGACTGACGTTGCGACTCCCGGAAGCCAACTGACAATACGTAGTGCTGAGTTTGAGATATATCGGGGTAAAGTTGGTACATATCTTTACGTACTACCAGATACAAAACTCTGTGGGCATTCGAGGTTCGGGCTGAATGCCCCGGGCGCGGCAAAGCTTGTGATAGACTAAAGTCGGGGTCGGCTCAACGCCTGACAGGCTGCAAAGCAGTTCCATGCATATTGGTCGAGCAGCCAGGGGCCGCTGCTTAGCCCGAAGGAGGCAACCAGGCCGACGAAGCTCCTGTAGCGGCCCGTCAATTTGGTCGTCATGAATCAGGGAGGGTGGTCTGTGGTACGGCCAGCGGGGCCTCAATAACGGAGAGGATCGTTCGTGACATTCGTTACAACCTGTTCGTATGCAGCGAGACATTGACCATGCAGGTTGGATGTGGTTGCGATATTTCTTGTGCACGGTGACGTACATGAGTGCTGTACCCGCCCGCCTATCGGTGACAGAACTGAGGGCGTGACAAGCATTGCAGGTTTTTGAGACCTCTGAAAAGCGAGGATATCCATGCTTGGTCCAACGGGCGCAGGGTCGATGGCGGTCTGGACCTGCGGGATCCGGTCACGTCTCGAAATTCAATTGGCTGGGTGCGACAGTGGTAGCGCATGTTCCACTCGAACGGTGCAGCGAACTCGGCATTCTTGCCTAACCTTGTCCGAGTGGAGGTGGGCGTGGAGTGTGCTAAGCAGAGACTGCAGTAAATAGTGTCCTTTTTCAGTGGGTGACCCTTGCTGAAGCCCGCCTGAAGGTGATGAAATTTCACGGTCCACAACCGTTCCCGTCTATAGCCTGCTAGCCTGCTTGGAGGTGTGTTGTGTACTTTCCTGTTCCTGCAATGCGAGAGTCGTCATGCATGTCGGATCGACAGCTCCGTACCTGTAGAGCTGTGGCTGAACGACGCGTCTTGTGCGCAGCGAGCCGAATGAGTTATGCAAGATGCGTATGTATACTGGCTGTCCTCGCGACTGACTGCATGGAAGATGACGGCATGGAATACAACGTGACCTTGTGCTGCTGCCTGCATAGTGCATTCTGTAGATGGACGACGCGCAACGTCTCCAAGCGTGGTTCATTATTCCCGCCAGCGTCCGAAGAGGCTCATGGAAAGCAACGCTGACTCGTCCCAATCCATGCGCAGCAAATAAATGGCGAGCAGGGACACCCACCCGTTGACGGCGCCGATGATCAGCTGTTCTGCGCCCAAGCAGAGAGATTTGGCAAAGCATCACACAAGACCAACCCGTTCATCCGTTGCCTGTCTTCACCGTCGGCGGGCATCGGCAAGCACGGCCGCGGCCATAGTTGAGCATCCTTCTCGATCCGTTGTATCGTCTCACGGTGCAGCGAGGATGGGTGTCACTTGCTGTTTGGGTAGCTTACGAGCCAACAGCGGCGAGGGCGAAGACGACAAAGTAGGGCTATGCGGCCATTATCATGAAACCGTCCTGGTCGACCAGTGAGGGACGTCCGACCAGTGGAGGACCAGACTTGGGGTTACGGCGGGAGCCGTTCACGGTCCTCGAGCTCCCGTGTGTGTGCGTGCCAGTGGTCTCTGGTTATTTTTGTCGGTTTGACCATTGCGTTGCTTGCCAAGTCCAAGCATGCCCGCGGTGGATTTTTCCTAGGGAAAATCAAGGGAGACAGAGAGTCATTCATCCTTAAAGGAAAGCTGGTCCACTGCCGTCACTGCCGTGCAGCCAAACTCACTTTATGATAGCCTTTGCGCTTCCGTTACTGCTTGTTGGCCTTGTTGCTTTGCTGCATATTGCTGTCACTCTTGCTTCTGCTGGCCGAACCACTCTGGCGGTACTGGCAGTCTGGGATCCTCGACCTGCCCCTCCCCACCAGTTGTCGCATCACACCGCGCACGCCTCTGGCCTTTACAGCAGCACCGCTACCGGACGTCCTTTACCATCAACCCCCCTCCCATCGCACTTGCGCAAAGCGTCCTGTCGACAGCACCTCGCGCGGAGATTCCCGGACCCAGCAGCAAGTCCTGGCGCAGCAGAGACCCCAAAAACAGCCGGCAAAAACGTCACTGCTGCGGATATTTTCTCTCTGCACCCTTTCCGTCAACAGAGACGAGACACGCGCGATAGTCGACTCGACTGGCACTGCAAATTCTGCATCCTGTCCTGCCCAAAGCGTCTCTCTCTCCTACACCTGGCGACCTCTCCCCCGGGACGACATCTGAACATCCTGCAGCTCCCGAATTAACTCTCGGGTCGACTCTTTTAGACTTTGGTGGCCGCCGAAGCTTCCGACCTGCTTGACTCGCCGAATCGAGCTTGGAGTGGGCCACTCACTTTGTCCCATCTCGCACCTTTTAGCAGTGCCTTAGCTTGCCGTAGACGACGCACTCTGCTGCTGTTACTGCTGCACCACAGCACACTACCACGCACCTCTGCCACACTGCTCTGCCACATACCCCTCTGCCCAGCGCCCCAGGCACAACCCGTCCGATTCTTCTTCTGCCCAACCGGCCACCCGGCGCTGAAGCTTCTCCTGCTGATCTGGTCTGGCTCATCTCCATCGAACGCCGCCAGCAGATACGCTTTGGGCCCTTGACCAACTCTGTCGCGACTATTAACGCACGCACGCACGCTCACACGCATCGACACGCCCACCGCCGGACCTCCTCCCTGCGGTCCCATACGGCCCCTACTCCCCCCTCGTCCCACTGATTGCTTCATCACAGGGCAGGGCATTTTTCTTTCGCATCCAAAAAGCACGGGCCACCTGTCTGACGCGCAACGGCTAAGGTTCCCTTTTTGCTTTGCCTCTGTGCTCTTCCAATCCAAATTCTTCGCTGGTCGCTGGTCGCTGGCCACTGGTCGCTACTACCCTCGCCCGCTCCCACGGCCCTCCACCCCACTGGCTCACCAAACTTTCCAACCATATCCCGCGACCACACTTGACTCTCAACTTCTATTCATAAGATCCGTGTCGCTCTCTGGCCCTCCCCCAGAAGCTTCACCGATCGCCCGTTGCAGCTCCCAGAAATTACCTCTGCGGGAGCCTGCGCTTGCTCTTCTGCCACGGCTCTACCCGCGCCTGTTACGGTCAACATACCCGCAACTTGCTCTCACCTCTTCAGAGCTCTCCCTCTTAACTACTCCTCGCTCTCAGAAAGTCTCTACCCTCTGTACTCTGTAACCCAAACCCCCAACCTTTACCTTCATCGACAAACTGTAGACATCTGCCAAACATGAGCGGCAGTGGCTCTGGGCCTCTGGTGCCCACCTTCTCCGGCTTCGTGCAGAACAGCATGGACGGTCTCGTGCTTTTTGAGGCTTGCCTTAGTGGGAAGCTTCATCACGTACCCAGAAGACCACACGACAGAGAGCGAGCAAATCTGATCAAGAGCGGCAGCATCTTCATCTACGAGGAAAACGCGTCGGGCATCAAGAGATGGACCGATGGCGTCGCCTGGTCACCTTCACGCATTCTCGGCAATTTCCTCATTTACCGCGAGCTCGAGAAACCTTTTCCTCCTGGCGAGAAGAAGCGCGCAATGAAACGCAAACGCTCTTCTCAGATTGGAGACCCCAGCAATCCTCGGACCTCGGAAGATCGTGACGGTGCTGAAGTCAGCATGCCTCCAACTCCACCCTCCCCGAAACCAATGCAGACACCGACTGGAGACTCGACGACACAGGAATCCGAGCGGGAAATGGACAGACAATTGATTGGCTCACTCGTGGACAGCTACGGCTTTCGCCCGGATGGGCTCGTGAAGAAGACCATGAGCGTCGCTATCAACGGAGTCTCCCATCATCTCGTCAGTTATTACAAGGTTGGAGACGTCAAGTCGGGAAGATTGTCGCGACCTCTGGAAGACGCTAGGCTCGCCAGTCTCACCATCCGTCCAGAATTGTATCTGAAGCAGAACTTCCGCACTCCCGTGGAGGATACGGAACATTATGTGGTGGATCCTTCGAATATGCACGCTCACCCTGGACAGTCGGCGTATCCCTCAATGATGCCCCAATACGCCATGCGACCAGGAACTCAGTACATCCCAGGCTATCCGGCCATGTACAACGTGCCAGCCTCTCAGGCAGGCATGTATCAGCCTGGGCTGCCCCCAGCTCACAGCTACCCGCAACAGTACCCGGACTACTACCAACAAAAGCACCAATATAACAATTCGACACCGACCTCAGCGGGAGCTCACTCAGCAGGTGCGCCTCCTTACCAACACACCAGCTCGGCAACATCTCACCATGCTCCTCCAGCGCAGAGCCCATACACGGGATCAGCGACAACGCATCATGGCACCAATAGCCCGGCCCAGCACATCCCATCGGCTCCAACGCACCATACAAGCCACCAGAACAACTATCACGCTAGCAGCCCGCATCAGCAAGCTACAGCTGGCAGTCCGGATGGAGTGAATAGCAGCATGCAACATGTCGGCTCTGGTAGTTACGATATGTACGATCGCAGGACGACCAGCGGGTACGGAGCAACCGGGACAACATATGCACAAACCGGCCCGTCAAGCTATACAACCAGCCACGGAGGCCCAGCCAGGATGTGGTAGAAATGACTTCGGGCAGGATGGATTACGCTTACGCTTAATGAAGTGTTCTGTTCATTGCATCGTTTACGGAAGAAAGGGGGAAAAGACTCATGTCAAAAGTATGGTGGTCTACGTCGTCGTTTCTAGAAAAGATTCGTCGTTCAGCGAAGGTGCTTGGTAGTTTCTAATTGATGCGATGGCAGGGCACAAAGACCTTGGACTCGCTCGCTACGAGGCCTCAGATAGGCCAGACAATGTAACACTACGATTACTCTTGCACTTTGTGTATCTTGCCCTGCACTTGACACGGCTCGAGACTGGAGCTCTGACACTGTCCCGACAATAATAGCTCTTCTATTTGATTGCAACCCTGAAGCTATGCCACCTGATAGACAGGTCTAGGTTCGCCGATCCGTCCCTCTTGCATCAACCTCGGACAACGCGTCTAATCAGAACCGTACGATAGGCCCCTATACCAAGAATCCGTCCCAAGCAATGTTTTTGTCGTTATGCAGCTCCTGACCTTGGATCGTGCTTGTGGCTCAGCCTGTGGGCAGATCTTGCCGACTACCAGTGACGTGTCGGCTCTCGTTGAGCGGCGGCTCTCATGTACCCGAAACATATGTTGAGAGATGCCGACGAACGGTAATGGACGGTTAGAGCATCCATTCGACCGGGTCACATCGTTCGACTCCTGCATTCAATGCCAGTGATACCATCGTCAACGCTGACGAGATTCTCAGTCCAATTTGGTACAATGATTCGACATTTGAATTGGCATAAAAATCAAGGTTAAAAGTCAAATTTGGCCTCAGGCTAGACGGTCTTTGCCGCAGCCATGTTCGTTTTATCCAAACCATTCATCGGCAACACGAGTCTACCGAATGAATGTATCCACTCATCCGGCGAATACGTTCCTCGATCTCTTTACAATCCTCCAAGCGCAGGAATGTCTCAATCCTGGAGGCTTGAAATGTAAGAGAAGAACAAGAGGGTGAGACCTCAATCCACCTCGTTGGAGCATCAATACCAGCGGCAAGCTTGATGTTCGTTTCGATGGCAGATATTACGGAGTATCTCACCGTCCGAGCCAATCTCAATGCTCAAAAGAAAGGTTCAACTGCTTACCTTACACCTCGAGCATACTCAATTAGAACTTGGACAATGCCTATCTTGACTCCGCACAAGCTTCATCAGCTCACAAGACAGGCGTCTCGGAAATTTGCGTGAACGCTACCAATGTTATGGGCAGATTTTTGTTTGGTACAGACCGAGCCGACATCTGCCCCCGCGGAGTACAGTACCACAAACAGAGTCAGGGACAGAGTTTCTCGCTTCCTGCTGGCACGGGAAGACAGGCCGATTACGCATTTGTGCCGCATCAGTACCAGCGTATGGATCTGAATGGCTGGCAATGCAAAGCCGGTGGCTTTTGACCCAGCAAACCATTCTTTCCAGTGGATTCGTATTCAGATCGTCCGCAGCACTGTCCCAATAGCGGATCCAAAGGAGCATTAAGCAATCCGGCGACTGGAACGTCGAATCCAGAGAATGAGAAACGGGTACATTCCTGGGCGCTTGATGGACAGAGAGGCGCACAAAACAGGCCCGATAGCGGCTCTGCAATGGCTTCACGCGTCGACTTGACCATTTGATACCAGGAGAGGATCATCAAGCAATCTGGAGGGATGAAACATGGACGATTAAACCAAATGGTGGCCGGTAGTGCTGCGCAAACCTGAATGGCGAAGTCAAAGCCTGCGCCGTTTCGAGGTTGTTGAAAGTGAGATGAGTCGACGCACACGTCTGATTGCTAAACGACACACCATGCCCAACCACGAACGCGCCCACGAACGCCCCGACCTTGGAGATGCACAATCGCTTGAACGGTTCCTTCAACTCCCTCAACGGCACGCTCACAATTCTACGTTGGGAACGATAGGGAGCAGACGTCACTGTCCGGTCGAGGCGGCTCCGTTCCCTTGTCAGACATGGCATTTGACATGATTTGCAAACGTGATTAGCATGACACGGTGGAGGCCTGGATCTACCATGACAAAACCACAGATACCAGAACAACAGCTTCGGTTCGTCCGGACCAAGGTCTCCGCGCGTTTGGGCTCCAGGAAATTGGAATTTGCACCCTCTTTTTTGATTAAGCTTCACTCAAGGGCGCTCCCGCGGCATTGCCATATCAGGTCAACCGCAGAGAGCTCGGACCTCTACCCGACGACTTTGCCTCACCTGGAACCAAAATACGAACAGCAACAGGCAATCAGGTCATGGAAGCAAGACAATAATCAATGTTCGTTGCACGTTGTCAATCGACTGCGAGACAATCAATTGATGCTCTACGAGTGAAAGGGCCGAGACTAGACCGCTGGCGTGCGGCTGGCGTGCTCACGTCGTCCCCACTCGTGACCAGCTCTTCTCCATCGCTTCCTCTTGGCATCGAGCTGGTTACTCATCCTCAATATTCAAAGTCTACTGGGACAGGATCAAGGGCTTGCTGTTCATCAGCTGTACTATCACATCATGGCCATGTTGCACTGCCCTTGAGAAAGACCTTGTTTCAGAGGTCAGCAGTCCTCCATTTCTCTTCGACAAGACATCCTCGAGCTTCACCTTCAAGCAAAGGCAATGATACTCCTGGCAAGCAGGATGGACAGGTCAGTCACGGTTCTCTATTCTCCAACGAGGGGAGTCATTCAGCATGGAAAGTCTACGACATTGCTCGATGCCAGCGCTGCAGGAAAGACCTACGATTGCTCGAGTATCTGTCAGAAGACTTCGATGCATTGTGCACACGCGTCAAGCCTCTGCTATCTCGCTCCATCGACTCTCCTCCTATTCATGACTTGATTCCCCTCTCCTCATATCACCACGGTTCAAGGATGTCTTGCTAACATGATGCATAGCCAGGTAACCCACGACCAACCGAACAGATCTCCCAACGAGTGAACGATACGCGTCTAAAGACCAAGGAATTCGCACAGAAGGTCAAATCATCCTTGCCCGGCATCACGTCCCACGAGAATATCTACAATGTGCCCAACTTCCTCACACTCACGCGTCTCGTCGCTGCACCCGCCGTCGGCTACCTCATCGTCCAAGGAGACTTGAAATGGGCATTGGGTCTCTTTTTCTATGCTGGTGTCACCGACCTTGTCGATGGATGGATGGCCAGAAAGTACAAGTTGCAGACTGTCGTCGGCAGTGTCATTGATCCGATGGCAGATAAGCTATTGATGACGGTCATGACCATTACATTGGCAGCTCAGGGGCTGATGCCAGGTAAGCACAACGTTCGCCTAGCAAAAAGCAAATGCAGGATATCACACCGCTTCATTTCGATCCCTGCATGTTACGTCCCTGTCGCTACACATCACCAGACCATTATTCTACCCCGCTTCATAATCTGCAAAGTCGCTAACAGACTCCACAGCATACCTGGCAACGCTGATTCTGGGTCGTGACATTACCCTCGCTTCGGCTGCAATATACTATCGCTTCGCATCACTACCTGCACCCAAGACACTTGCCCGGTACTGGGATTTCTCCCTACCCTCTGCACAGGTACATCCTACTACCGTTTCCAAGTACAACACTTTCCTGCAGCTTCTCCTCATCGGCGCCTCGCTGGCCGTCCCTGTCATCGCCGCTGAGCCCGCGTTACTTTCGACTCTGCAGGGGGTTGGAGCCACAACGACTACCATCGATCAGAGCATCACATATTTCCAGTACCTCGTTGCTGCCACGACGGCGTGGAGCGGACTCAGCTACGCCTTTCTCAAGGATGCTGTCACCATTCTTGGTACCGACGAGGCTCTGAAGCAGAAGCAAGGCAAGAGAGGGAGAGCCATCATCGGTGTTTGCTTTGGTACAATTGTGGTTGTATCCGCATGGCTTGCTCTCTTTCGAGATCAACAGGCGCCGGTCAAGCACGGGAATAACGAGCCGGAGAAGGTGGCGGTTGACGAGACATGAGGCGTGCTACAGACACACATTGTGATCACACGATCGATAATGCCTCATCTTGCCATGACTCTCTTGTCTTTGAGGTCTCGGACCGAGACCTGTTACAGTGTCTCAGGGCACGGTCTCATGTGTTTAAGAGATACCAGCCCTATGTCTATGTATAGACGGATCTAATTATGGCCACGTGGCGATGCAGCTACTGGCTTGAAACTTCCTCCTCACACCCAAGAATTGATATTCCCGACTGTCATGGTACGAGTGAATTGCTTCAGACATGGTGCCCATGAAACCTTGTCTTCGTAAATCTCGGCGAAGCGGACCGAGAGCCGCAAATTCCTGGGAAAGAGCTCCCGACGACTCTGGTGGCCGCTCGCATTCGAAATAGCATCATGCTTCACGCTTTATCATGGCGAGCTTCGTTCATGTCTGTCAAGCTTTATATGAGTCTCAAGAAGCTGTCTAGGACTGTTTTGACGGTCTGCCGGGTTGTGAGAGTGGAGTACCATCGACCGGCATGTGGCGCTCCCTCTGAAGCAAGGCGGCGAGGTGAGAGATCACGACACTGCCTGCAGCAGCGAGCAGAAGTAAGTACGTTGACGAAGGTCAGTATTGATGGCACAGGAGGAAGCGAATCATGATAACATGAGCAAGATCAAGGTATACATACGACTGCCAACACTCCATATCCGACTCCTGGCCTGTACTCAAGAGCAACAACATTGAGTCTTCACTGACTATCTCGACGATAATGAAGGTTCCAGATCATACAGACGGGCTGCTTCTACTGTTGGGAGCCACTCGAGTCAATGTAGAGCAATTCAGAAGCCTCTGAGAGTGTCTTCCCTCGCTGTCGCCTGGATTGGCCTTGCCCCTCCCGAGCTGCCAAGCTGACCAATCAGCTTCGACCTGGCGTCGACTCAGCCGCAAGAATTCCACCTCTTCGTCCGACGCGCTGCCCTTCATAACAAAGTTGCACGCCAAAATCCATCCTTCTCTTCTACACCATCCAACGCGCCCACCACCGACCACGTCAACCACGCCAAGTCGCATCAATATCGCATCGCATTACTTCTACGACTCTATCCCCGAGCTTCATCATCCAATAAATCCAAATGGCCGGCGGAAAAGGTATTATACGCGTCGGTCTCGGACTATGACAGACATACTAATGCATCTCTTCAGGCAAGACAGGTGGTAAGACCGGAGGCAAGGCCGGCGGCGATGCAGGCAAGAGCCAGAAATCTCACTCCGCAAAGGCCGGACTACAGGTACGTTATCTCAGTCCTATCGCGTCGACCCCTCCCTCCAGATCCTACGCGTCGCAAACCTCGCTCCCGCTTCCCATGTTCTGACCTTTACTTCTTAGTTCCCCTGCGGCCGTGTCAAGCGTTTCCTCAAATCTCAGACCCAAAACAAGATGCGCGTCGGCGCCAAAGCCGCCGTCTACGTCACCGCAGTCCTCGAGTACCTGACCGCCGAAGTTCTGGAGCTCGCGGGCAACGCCGCCAAGGATCTCAAGGTCAAGCGCATCACGCCCAGGCACTTGCAGCTGGCCATCCGCGGAGACGAGGAGTTGGACACTCTCATCAGGGCGACGATCGCGTTTGGAGGTGTCTTGCCGCACATCAACAGGGCTTTGCTGCTCAAGGTGGAGCAGAAGAAGAAGAAGGCTGTTGAGGCGTAAAGGGACGAATGAGATACCTTGGTTGAAATGAAGGTTTCATGACGGAGAGGCGTGTTTGAGGGAAAGGGCATGTCGCGTGCGCTTCTACCGTGTCGAAAGAGGCGGGTTTGTGCCGTGATCTGATCCGATTCTGAAGTCTTCTTGTCGCAGTGGTGGGAGAGATCTGGCGTTTGATGCGGGACATGGGCGCACACGTAGTCGCGGCACGAAGGGAACGGGTCGGGTCCTATATGACGCTCAGTCGGTCCTGTTTGGCTTTCTACAATCTGCTCTTTTTGAGAATCTCCTTTTTATTGGTCTCGAGTCGTTATGTAGTACCACAATGATGTTGAACTTTACCATCTGTTCGCCTGCTGTCATGTGCGCATGTCGCGCGAGGACCGGCGTCTCACGATTGACTCTGAACTGCCCCCGCCACTGTCTGCTTCACCATCCTCACTGCCCTCCATGCTCCCATCGTGACGCATGACCTCGCTATGGTTCTTAGCTGGTGCCAGACATGTGATGGACCTTTCCAGACCGGTAACATCTGACAAGGATCCCCACGTACCCCCAGCTCCTCCTCATTCCAACAGAGCCTTCTGGATGACGAGCTCAAGACAGTCAGACCAGACCGTCCAAGTATAGACATGTGCCGACGAAGCAAAAGGTACAGCGTGCCAGTACCACGATCCATCCCGCCATCATACCTCCTACCATCCAACCTCCTACCGTCCTGAGCCCACCACTCAGAAAGCCACTGAGAATATCATGCACTAGGAGACCTCCACAGTGATATCCGTACTCAATATCCACAGATCTGGCCGCTCACAAGCCAACGAGACTACGCTCAGAGAGATCAACTCCTCCACCTCCCAACCACGCATAACCCCCTCGTCACCCCCCTCAACTCCCCCAATGCCCTCGCCACCGCCTCTTCCTGCCCCGCCTCACTAGCGAATTCCACAAAGAAGATATACCGCCACCTGCGCTCCCCGTTGCCTTTCCTTCCACCCCCACCTTCAACCCCACCATCACCTCCACCATCACCCCCACCATCCCCACTAGCCGCACCTGGCCCCCCTGCAGCCGACTCCACGTCCTGCGAAAGCGCCGGCGTAGGCGGCGCAGAAGCAGACGGCTCAGGGTCAGGACGAGTATACATGCTGCTCAGACTCAGGTTTTCTTTCTTGAAAACAGCGAGAGCGTCTGCGAGAGCGCCGGGGGAGCCGTGGATGGGGACGCGGAAGTGGAGGAGGGTTTTGTGGGCGGTTTCTCCAGGAGGCGTTGGTGCTGGGGATGGGGACTGGGACGGCGCAGACAGGGATAGAAATTGGGGTTGGGGTTTGGAGGAGCCTTTTCGGGCGAGGACGAAGAATCGGGTTTGGTTGTCCGGTCTGTCTTCGATGTTTTCTTGGAGGATGTCCAAGTTGTTGAGCTCGGCGGCTAACTTGCTGGCGATGGCGGCTTCTGTGGTTGTGCCATCGGGGCTTTTTGTGAGGAGAGAGGCGATCTTCGTGGCGGCTGCTGAGGTGGAGGAGCTGTCGACTTTCTCGGCGTTGGGGAGAGATGAGAGAAGTCCTGTGCATTGGCCCCAGGCTTGAGGGTGGGAGTGGATGACTGTCAGCTTCTGCAGGTCTGGCGCGGGCTGAGAGCGGACTTGTGGTGTTCCACCTTCTGTCGTGCTGGTCTGTCCGTCATGAAAGCCGGAAGCGTTGATCTTGAAAGGTCTGTTTGAAGACGACGAGGAGGTGGAGGTGGGAACCAGACGTCCCATCAAGCAGTGGTGGACGTCAACAAACTGTTCGCCAATAATTGTGACATCTGGATGAGAGGTCGGTAGAGAGGCGAAGAGGTCGAGAGTTGGTAGTACAGCGCCATTGGATGAGTTCTCGAAAGGTACAACACCGTACTCTGACTCCCCGTCCTGGACAGATGTGAAGACTGATGCAATGCTCGGAGATGGGACGAGTGTAGCAGGAGATGAATGTGGGAATTGTTGAAGGGCAGCCTGAATTAGTGAGCTTCTTCATGGAAGTGCTATGTACATTGTGCGTCTTTGGATGAAGCGATGGTGTCTAGAGTGAATGGCATTTAGGGACGTCGATGGCCAGATACACGAGGTGAAGGGAGCAAGCAGGGCATCATGCAACACAAATGATCGATGAAAAATTGACAGTAACCCACTCACCTGATGTGTATATGTCGCCTTGGGTCCAAGGTATGCTACTCTATTTGCCATGATTTTTATCGCTCGATGTGAGTTGGCTGGATTGAGTTCGTTGTCAAATTGTGCAGGATGTCGGTGCCATGCTCTCGGCGACACAGTTCAAAGTCAAAGATCGAGCAAGATCGGTCGGAAGAACAAGATATATACGAGGGTTTGTAGGACATGTGTGTTTGTGCGACTGTCACAAAAGATGAAGTCCGACGTCGCTCGAATGTGGGGCGGCTCAGGCATGGTGAATGGGGAAAGCGTGGACGGATGTACATCAGATGATAGCTTGGGGACACATTGGACTAGTACACGACTTCAAAGCAAATGGCATTTTGACCTCGTGCCTGAACTAGACTACCCTTTCTTCGCCACCGAAGATCCATGACCCACCTCCTCAACCTCTTCCATCGCTTCCAACACTAACACCGACCACGTTTGACTGCTAGTAGCTCATTGTCATGGAGTCGCGCAGCGGACTCGGAGCGAACGGCGGGTGAGTGAGGGAGGAGCGTCTGCGCTGCATCGCTGTCTCAGCAGGTGTCATGCCGCACGGCTGCTCATACCAGGGGATCTAAACCATTTAGTGACAGGCCACATGTTAGGAAAGTCATGATTACTTACCTGTTCAGGCTGGTTGTCGATCATGGCAATACTCTCACCAAGCGTGGCGGCTTCCTTCTCGGCGGCGACTTCAGCAGCAGTCTCCTCCTCGGCGACCGCTCTGACGGCCACGTGAACCGTGGCGGGTACAGGAGTGACTTGCTCCTGGGAGAGGCGGGGTGCAGAGTTCTCCTCTTTGACTGGAGAAGAAGGCTTGTCGATTACTTGCACCTCACCGTGTGTTGTGGGGGCCGATTGTCAATCGTCGTCATAGAACTCATCATCATCGTCGAAATCGGCCAGCTGTTCAAAGTTGACCTTGTAGCGCAAGATGGCTCCGATACCACCGAAACCCTTGACGAACTGGTTGCCTTCGGAGGAGCGATCAGAGACGAATTCCAGAGTTGCACCAAAATCACGGTACTTCTCAGCCAACCATTCAAGGAACGGCATCTGGTCAACCACTTCCATCTCTTGACCAGTATCCTTGTCCATAAACATGGAGCGATCCTGTTCCTGCAACTTGCTGGTGTGGAGGACGACCTCGCTACCGGCAGCAGATTTGAGTGTCCAGCGGGTGATTTCCAAGTTCTCAAAGACGATCAGGGTCTCGCATGCGCCGAGCTCTAAGGCTTTGAGGGTATCCTCAATGCCGTAGCAGACACGACCGCTATCCTGAGAAATCTCCTCAAAGTACTTGTTGATGAGCTTCTTCTCCTGGATGAACTTGACATTGCTCAGGGTCTCCGATGACAGTTCAATAGCCTGATTGAAGCCGTTCTCACCGCCATAGGAGACATCGACGACCTTGATGACCTTTGATTGAAGACGCTGGTCGAACATGTCGGACATGTTGAGGTCGTTTTTGAAATCAGCACTACCAGCGAGAATCAAACCAGCCACATTGACCTTGTCGTTGGTGATAAAGTTCTGAACAGCCACTTCGGCGACCTTGCGAACGTAGTTGTGACGTTTCTCTTCACGAAGACGGGCGAAACGCAGAGCAGACTGCCCACCACGACCGTGCTTCTTTGGTAGATCGACCGAGAATTTCTGCTTGATATCGCGAGTGTTGCCGCTCAGGGTGCCGAACAAAGCTCCGTTACCGTCCATGATGATGAAGCCAAATGACTGATCGGATTCGAGGAGTTCACTGAGTGCTTCGGTGTGAAACTTGTTGTCGCACAGGTACAGCGAGGTGTTGATTGGCTTGAAGGGCTCGAAATCGATGTTGATCTTCCTCTCTTTTCCTTCAGCGGTGATGACTTCACCACAGTAGACGACCAGACCATTGGGAGGGACTTTGGAGTACAGCTTGAGACGCTGCTGAGTCGAAGTGATGGCGGACAGGACAGACTGTCTGTTGACGCGTGATTTGATGTTGGAGGCAGTGCCAAATTCTTCAGCCAACATTTTGGAGACACGCGAGATCTGGTCCTTGGGTGGGATGATGAGAGAGATCATGCTTGTACCGTTTCCGCGAGCCTGCTCCAGACGTTTGATGAGCTTCTTGATCTTCCATATTTCGATATTCTTCTCTGCCTCTCCTCCTTGAGGCTGCGCGCTGCTCATGATGGGCGCGGGGCGGTGATGCGCGCCTGGTTGTCAGATCTGAAAGATTCTGGTTAGCTAATGCTGAGAGTGATGAGCAGACCAGCACGAGACGTACATTTACAAGATGCAACAGTCAGCTCTGACCTGAGACTGGACTGCTGAGTGGTTGTGAATGACAAAGGGACAAAATTGTCAGGCGCCTGAGTGGATGAATGGCTTGGCGCGGTGGCCTTTCTCAGTTCTGCGAGGTGCGAGGACCCACTGACATCACTCAAAAAAGCGGGCGAATTTCGTCAAAATTGATATCCGCAAATGTGAACTCAGACAGGCTTTCACGATCCACAAAAGCTACCCGCGATGGTCCCGGAGTTTTGTTGACATCTCCAGACTTGTCATATCAACGGCCTATATCAACAATCGGATCCTTTTCGTGCCCATACCTGTCAATGTAGTCACAATGGCATATCCGAGGATCCAATCGGACGAGCAAAAAAAGACCCAAGATGTGGGTTAGCGCAGAGCAATCTCGAACGGACCGAGACGAGTGCCAGAAGATCTTGTCCCTCGTCTACCGCCGCCAAAAACCATATGTAGATAAGCTCCTTATGCTGCTTCTCTCAGCCTCTGATGTCAAGTTCTTCTTCCTTTTGTGACTTTTCCTTCTGCCGACGAATTTTGTCGCATACTGTCTTTTTTCCAGCGCTATATTATACGGATCAGGTCTTTGTGATTGACATTTGCTAGCAGGTGGAAAAGTTGCAGACAACAACATCGCGCGGGGTTAGCTTGGCTTCTGGATCCTCGACGTCAACAGTCCTATACCACCTATACCATGCCCTCGAACTCCAACGGAAGGCAGCCTTTACCCACTTCATGGGCTGACTACGAGCGTGGTGGGCGCCGGGACTCCTCCGACTCCACGACTAGCAGAGTACACTTCCCAGAGGAAGACGCTGTAGCAGATCGAGACTATGGAACAGTTCATAGGGATGGCTCCTTCTCCCAAAACCTGCGGAGGAGGAGGTCGTCCATGTCCATGCGAATCAACACTCTGAGGAATGCAGGTGGTGTAAATAGTATCGACAACTTTGCCAGGTCTTGGACTCGAGCAGGTCTTTTCCATGAGATCACACCGGCACCTCGCCCTTCTTTTCGCATTACAGACACCGACGAGGAGCAGTCCGAGAACAGCTATGACAGGCAGGATGTAGAGGAAGCATCACCACAAGAGCACAGATCACTGTTGAGGTCGGCGTTGGAGGCGGATGGCCGAAGGGCTTCGGACAATGTCATAGTTGAGGAGGACGGTCACCCTTCTAAGGGATCTTGGACAAATTCAGATGGCAGCACAACTCGGGGACATCCGTCTGCTCGAGACGACAGCACTTTTCAGGTTGAGCCACAGCTACAATCCGTCTTCGGAGGCAGCTACGGCACGAGTTACGGTAGTGTCGTGTCGCGCCTGGACTCCTCTATACGACACACCGGCCGCCTTTCACGCCCATCACTAGCACCACCTCCGACGAGTGTACCAGTCCATTTGGGTGAGGTCGGTGAGGCCGGTGAGCAAGAACCACTTCTCGTCAAGCAAGTTGAGGAGGAAGACGGCAAGATCATCAACGTCGTCGTTGGGCAATCGACTCTACCACAGACCATCTTCAACTCTGTCAATGTGCTCATCGGGGTTGGCCTCCTCGCTCTGCCCCTCGCGCTGCAGTATTCTGGGTGGGTGATCGGGTTGGTCTTCCTCCTTTGGGCCGCCATTGTCACGCAATACACCGCCAAGATACTCGCCAAATGCCTCGACGTCGACTCCTCCCTGATTACCTTTGCTGACCTTGCTCTGGTCTCCTTTGGCCACCGCGCCCGCCTCCTCACCTCAATACTCTTCTGCGCTGAGCTCCTCGGAGCCTGCGTCGCTCTAGTCGTCCTCTTCGCCGACTCTCTCGATGCCCTCATCCCTGGGCTCAACGTCACTACCTGGAAGATCATCTGCGGACTCCTCCTCATCCCGCTCTCCTTCCTCCCTCTTCGCCTCCTCTCCTTCTCCTCCGTCCTCGGTATCGTTTCCTGCACCACCATCGTGCTCGCCGTCTTCATCGACGGTCTCCTCAAACCCAACGCCCCAGGGTCACTACGAGATCCCATGCCCACCTATCTCTTCCCCGAGAATTGGGCCACCATCCCCATCTCCCTCGGTCTCCTCATGTCCCCCTGGGGCGGCCACTCCGTCTTCCCCAACATCTACCGCGACATGCGCCACCCCTACAAATACCGCCGCGCCGTCAACACGACCTACATCATCACGTCCCTCCTCGACATCTTCATGGCCGTCATCGGCCTGCTCATGTTCGGCGACCAAGTCCGCGACGAAATCACCTCCAACATCTTGCTCTCAGACGGCTACCCGGCCTGGATCTCCGTCATCATCTGCGTCTGCATCGCCGTCATCCCCTTGACTAAAATCCCCCTCAACGCCCGCCCCATCATCTCCACCGTCGAAATCCTCCTCGGCATCGACGTGCGCACCGACCCACCCTCTATCCCTTCTAGTGGAGCAGCGCTCACTACGCGCCGCATCGCACGCGCCTCGGTCAAAATCGCGACGACAATCATCTTCGTGCTGCTGGCGATTGTGCTGCCGAGTTTCGACACAATCATGAGTCTGGTGGGGAGCGTGGCGTGTTTTAGTATCTGTATTATACTGCCGTTGGCGTTTCATCTGAAGCTGTTTGGGAAGGAGATTCCGAGGGCGGAGAGGTGGGGGAATTGGGTACTGATTGTGGTTAGTACCATCATGGCGGTGGTGAGTACGGTGTTTAATTGTTTGCCTTTGGAGAGGTTGGGGTTGGTGAAGTAGACGAGAGCGGGAAGGAAATATGCAAGAGAAGGAAGGAAGAAAAGAAACGAGACGAAGAGAAAGAGGAAGAGGTAAATTGATATCGATGGTTCTGTCATAGCATGGTGTCACTGTAAGGTCAAACAAGCGTACATGTACATATCTGTTGCATACAATCATCAACGACTTCATCACCACTCAGGCACCTATCGAAATCATAGGATGTCACACTGACCTCATATTGCTTGCCACAATTATCGATGCTGGCTGCGACACGCTTGACGTACTACCAGATGCAAGGTCGACGGCCGACCAGTCCTGCTTTCGTATCGTACAGGTAGAAGCATCAAGTGTGGTACTACCACGCCGCCAACAGGTCATGCAGGACCTCGTATGTCACTGGCCTGTCTGGTAGTTTTCCTTGATGCATGTCGCTTGATGAGTAGGTATAGAGAGTGCTACCCCGACTTTGGATTTCTTCGTCACTTCCACTTCAGCAAGAAACACTACCAGCATGTAACAGTGTGTCAATCTCAATCTTCGGTGTAGTACTCAAGTTCAGAGCAGTTGAGTCTCGGATCCCAAGTACTACCAGATATGGTTCTATACAATGGCTTTGGTACGATCATTGGCAGCGAAAGCTCACCACTCCCGATCGCTTTTACACAAGTCAGGCCACACAAACCAGGCTGGCAGGAGATATAAGCTGTAGAGTGCATTGTACCGTCTAAACATCTACCATCTAATCGCAGGAACACACAGCTATCCACAAACCCACCACACCCCTCAGATGAACCTCATCCTCTTCGCAATCGCCACACAACATAACACAAACCCCAACATCACCCCTACAATCCCAAACCACCACCCCAACCCATCAGCATCCTTCCCTGGTACATTCACATTCATACCAAAGACACCCGCGATCAAATTCAACGGCACCAAAATCGTCGCGATCAAGGTAATCTTGCTCAGCATCTGATTCGCATCGTTCCCCTGAGCAATATTATCCAACGAAATCTGCGCCAAATAATTCGCGTGACTCCGGCTCAACATCTTCTCGAAATGGCCCAAGTTGCTCATCATCGTGACGACATGGTCCTGCACGTCGGACAGGTACAGACCCACGTCACCGCGTGGCGTGACAGAGTACTGTTCCGTGCAGCGCTTGCTGAAGCCCTTGATGACGTCGGCCTTGCCGCCCAGGAGCCGGAGCATTTGCATGACGCGCTTGCGGCACTCGCCGATCTGGCGGAGGATCTGCTGGGCGTCCTCGAAGCGTGAGATGAAGACTTGGTCTTCGATGGCGTCGGATTCGTTCTCGATGTCGCGGATGATGGGCGCGAACGAGTCGACGATTTCGTCGATGAGGGCGTAGCAGATCCAGTCGGCGCTGAGGTTGACGTAGTCGCGGAGGCGGCCGATACGTTTGCGGACGTGGCTGGCGTGGTAGTTGGGGCAGAAGCTGAAGGTCAGGAGACCTTCGCGGAAGACGACGGCGTAGACGTTGATGGGGTCGAGGTAGTTCTCCGACTTGGGGTCTTCGTGGTAGAACGACCGGAAGCAGACGAAGTAGTAGGACTTGAATAGCTCGACCTTTTCGCGGGTTTCTTGAGTAGTGATGTCCTCCCGAGTAAGGGGATGAATGCCGAATGCTTTGCAGATGACGGCCACTTCTTCCTCAGACGGGTTGAGCATGTCCAGCCACCAGACACCACCTTCAGGGCCAAGCTCGAATAAGTCGCGGAAGCCTTCGCCGGGCATGAGCAGGCCGCCAAGCTCAGCGGAGTGCACTGTCTCGTCAGCCTCGGACGAGAAGAAGGTCCATCGGTTCTGCTGTCTGGTAGGACCTGTGGCAGTAGCTGGCCGGGAGAGGCTAGTGGTTGAGCGGTGCACGTCATCGTCAACGCCGAGCTTCTCATCCAGCTGGTCAGAAGCGGAGGCACCAGAGTCGCAGGATCCCAGCTTGTCAGTCCTACCAGACTCCGGCTTGGTCCTACCAGAACGGAGGTCCTGGAAGATCTTGCAGTCCTTTTTGGCTTTCTGGTTCTCGGCGGCGAAAGGATGAGCCACAGGAGTCTTTTCATGCTGCTCGGCCACGAATTCATCCAGGTCTTCAAAATCGATAGTATAGGTCTTGCCGGAATTTTCTGGAGGAAAGCAGACATCGTCCTCAGCCAAGCTCCTCAGTGACTTGGTATCGCCAGCAAGCTCTGGAGAACGTACATCGCTGAAGGTTGGACGGCGGCTGAAGCGATGGGTGTCATTGGAGACGGTCCTCTGCAGGCTGATCATTGACTGGTTCCTGCTCCCAATGGTCCCGGCTCTACCGCGTCGGCGCGTGGGGTCTGCAAAAGCATCCACGGAGTTTGGTGGCGAGGATGACCTGGAACGCGAAGACTCGCGGCTGCGTCCTGCAGTCGGGTCAAGGGTTGGTCGTCTGAAGGTGCTTCGACGCGCGACGATGGGACTCTGCTGGCCAGATCGACCAGTTCTGCCTGAGCGAATACTGTCGTCATCGGCCACAGCTTGTTCAAAATCCCTTGCTACCATGCCAGGTGACAGATAATGGGCAAGAGGTGCTCGTGGGGTCGTAGACTGCTGTTGAAGGTCGTCTTGAATGCTTGCCAGTGTCCCGCGACGAGAGCGTTGTCCTTCCGCTCTCGGAAGGGCTTCAGGCTGATTACGGTGGTCATCTAACTCAGGTTCAGGAGTGCTGAACCTAGTCTGGGAACCAGAACGTGGGGTATCCGTCATTTTGTCGCGAGGGTAAAAGACTTTCTAGTGGGTCTCTTCCTAGCGCTTTATATTGGGTTTATGAGTGAGCGGCGCGCTTGCGCTCACTTTCTTACTTGAATCAACGTGATAGAGATGTAGCTGCTCCTTTGCTTCCCTGCCCGCTCGGACTGGTAGTGATTGTTCAATTAGCCCATCGATTGGTGGTAGTATTGGTAAGTTATGCTGTATGTCCAGAGGTAAATGTCGTACAGTCGGTCAAGTTATGGTGGCTTCTTGCAGCCTCCGCAGACGGCCCAGAATCTGGGACCGAGGAGGGGTCGGAGGGAGGAGAAGTGGTAGTAGAGTCCCGCCAACTTGGTGGTAGTTTGGTCAAGACGCCGGAGCGTCAGAGTATTGAATGGAAAGATAGGTCGAAGAGAGCCTGTCCTTCGGAATCAGGATTGCCTTGTAGTCACAATCGTCGTGGTCGACTCTTGTCTGTACTGGACTGCGGCGGTTTGCTGCTAGTATTTCGGGTTGGCTCAGGTGTCTGCTGGGTGTGTAGAGGTAATATAGACGTTGATGTCGTCGTTGTTGTAGGTAGAGAAAGACCAGGTCTGAGGAGGAACAGAAATCGTTGGATCCGTGTCCGAAAAAAACGCTGTTTGGGCGTCGTCGCCAAGTCGAGATCAGCAGGGCTTAAGTTTTTAAGATCGATCCCACTGGTCGGCTCTTTTCCTGGCTACCATGACTACCACATGGACCAGAAATGAATTCATCGCGAAGCATTTTATGTATATGGATATTTAGAGTTGTGGTCGCTCCATGCATGTCCTTATGATCAGTCTGGACTTTGCTTCTGGACCAGATCTAAGAAATTGTAAACCCCTTTGTGCCTTCTGCAGGGCTGCGCGGGCACGTCACTTCTGCCGTTCTGCGGCCTTTTTTGCTGCAGCTGCCGACTAGCTTGCAGCACTGTCCGGCTGTTGCCGGCCCTAGCCTGACGCAGTCGGAACTCCATATGAACGTGTCCCCTTGACATGTGGAGGGAGCTTCACTGTCCATCAATCGGTGGCAAGTCAGTCCTATCATTCTACACGGCTTCCAGCAATTTGGCTACAAGCAAACACGGTGCATTTTTCTCTTCACCTTGGCCATGGACGCGTACCTGGACAAAGCTAGGGACATCTGGGAGGGGCAGATCGTAAGCAGCTTTCAGCTCAGCTTGCCATGTGACCTTGACTAAACATGTATGCAGGACTTTGAAGGTCAGCGACTGGCAGAGGTACTGTCCAACGTCCTCCTATCAGTCGTGGGAGTATGTATGTCCCTACAACTTGATCTCTCCATTTTTGACGCAACAAGGTCACCGCATTCCTGGCTGGCTACATCTCCGACAACATCACATACACACTCTGGCTTCTGCTTGGAGGAGCTGCATTCACATTGCTGATCGTCGTACCACCCTGGCCCTTCTACAACCGCAATCCTGTCAAATGGCTGCCATCGACAAAGGCATCAGGGGGAACCAGTTTCAACATTGTGGTAGATGGGAAGAAAGTTCAGTAGTCATGAATCATGATTGATCATTCAAGCAAGCCGTCCTTGACTGCTAATGCATGCATCTTAAGCGATGTTGCCTCTCCTTTCCCTTCAGCCGCGCTGCCGGGTATCGCTGCTTTTCGTCCATCATGCCGTTCGGATGACTCTACGACGCCGTTACTGGAGAGGAAAGTGTCTCCTCTGGTCTGCAACAAGTCGTGTCCGTTCCTGTACTCTGCTCCTAGCCGCCAGCTCCTGCTCTACCGTCCATACTTCTGGAAATCCCAGTCTCTATTGTCGAGCGGGCACACTTGGCGAGTCTTGAGCCATCTGGTGATGCAGTGGAAGTGGAAAGCGTGCTTGGAACTTTGTCAGCTAGTTTCAGGGTATGGGGAGGTGTCCTTGACTCACGTTGCAGATGCCCCAGGCCACCGTACACTCCTCACTAGTGGCAGATGCTTGGTTGGCTTGACAGTCGATGCCTACATATGTATGAATTCAGCGAGCCGTCAATGTCGTGACTGTACTCACAGAGGTCCATGATGTGATTACGGCAGATGGCACAGTTGTCGACCACAATGTCCCAGGCCCACAATGCGACAGCGTTCCACTACAGCCTCTGTCAGTATGGTCTCTTAGCTCTTACGAACCATGGCTACCCACCTTCTTGACTTCGAAGCGCTTCTTCTCGTCTCCCTCTGCCGCCTTGCCGGCCTTGTTCTTTGGTGGGGCATCGGTCATCTCCACGTCTGCCATGATGATGGATGTGTGTCGGTCCGGTGTGGTTAGTGGCAGCCTTGGGAAAGTAAACAGGTGATTTTGGATTGGTAGTGTAGAATCGTGAGAGTGAGAGAAGGTCGGAAGATTTATAAGGTGAGAAGGTGAGCGCTGTGAGTAAGGTGAAGCTTCAAGAATGCCTTCAGATGTCTTTTGAGCCGCATCGGGCTTTGCGCAGCTAAGGTCCGATTGCGGGCAGCTTCGTGGCCGTGACATGTGATTGGGCAGCCTTTGCATTCCCAGCCGCACATGAAACTATGACATCGCAAGCCTGTCTGTCTCTCCCTCTCTTTCACAACCATGACTCTATTATCCATTTCCGACCCCATTCATTGCAGACGCAGCGCGGCCATCGCTTCAAGACCGCCGTAATTTCCACCTTCACCTCCTCTGCACAACCTCGATCTAGCTCACTCGCCCCTGCTTCGTCGCATCGCAAGCTGGTGCGCACGATAACGGCCGCTACCTTTGTCGACGACAATAACTCCCTCCTACACAACTCAAGCAAACCATGACTGCAGTACTAGCGCCGCAATCTCACATACCAAACATGCAGTCAGAAGGCAACGACATTGCCACTCCACACCCTCGGGCGCGGCGCCAGAATAACAAGCAAAATCGACAGCAATTTCAGAACCATGAAGCGCTATCAGACTCTAATGTCCCCAACGCCGGTACACCAAAGGGCAAGAAGACGCAAAGGAATAGTCAATACGCGGACCGCTCTGCTTCGGCAGCTCTTCCCAACAACAAGCAAGCGCATAATGGTCAGCAGTCAAAGAGTCGACCTGTATCTGTTGCAGCACCCAACGGTAATCTGACCGCAACTCCCGCCAAAGCCTCTTACGCTGGAGCTGCTTTCAATGCTTCGCCTGCCCCGTCATCCTTGCCAGTCCCAAAGTTCTTCAGCAAATCAGTCCCCGGATCTCATGCTGCATCTGGTCTTCAAGCGAGGGTGGAAAGAGAGGGTGACAAGTCGGATTCCAACGAGCCAGTGCCGCAGGCGACCTTGTCCCCTGGCCCTACTCGAAGCTTGGTCAAATCTCCTTTGGACATGTTCTTTGACGCTGATCGGCAAGAGAAAGCTCGGACTGGATCTGGCAGCACGTCTCGACCAGGACACTCCTCTTCACAGTCTCGCAGCGAGACTCCGACCAAGCCCAGAGACATGTTCATGCTAGAGTTGGATGGCACCTCTAGTCCAGCTGCCAGTCAATCCGGCACTCCCTCTTCCGCGCGACCACAACCTCCGATCGAGCGGTCCCGCACTGCTCCTGACAACGTACCTACACTGCAGCAGTCCGAAGACGCTCGTCGAGCTCAGCAGACGCAATCTCTCAAATCGTTCCTCAATCTCACCGCGGCAGAGTCTCCCAACAACTCTCCGTTCTTGACAACTCCTCAGAATAATACTTTCGCTTCCCCGGCACACACTCCCCAGCAAGACCCTAGTCTGCTCTACGGCAACCGCAATCTTTCACCCCTATTTCAAGCCGCCCGATCTCCTCCAGCTCAATCTTCTCCACAATATCAACGCTTCAATCAAGCTTCACCACATCCCAACAACAACAATTACGCTAATGTGTATTCGTCGAATCAATATGTATCTCCTGCGAAATCTCCGAATCCAACTCCTGTACACAATTATAACATGTACCAACCAAATTTTGCCGGATTACGGCCATCACAATCCCCGCACACCGGGCTTCAGAATTGGCAGCAGCCTCCGACAAATGAACTGCCGCCTCAGGCAAGCCCTCAACAAAGCGGCAACGACAATGTACGGGAGATGGAGGATAAGATGAGGAGGATGCTGAAGATGGGATAGCGATTACGATCCCTTCATTTTCAGTAATGTGCAGTCTTTCAGCGAGGCGTTCAGGATTCAATCATGGCGGTATGGAGTCATATGTTTCCATTCTGTGTTCTGGATGGATCATGAGACCCCACCTGGCGTGGAATCTGGTTGCCGTGGAAGGGTTCATCAGGAAGGAGCAGGGTATGGACGGATGTCATGATCGGTATTCACGTGGTCTGAAGTACATGATGACGATCTACAATGACACCCATTCATATGGACGTACGTAGTCAAACAAGAAAAGAATAAAAACAAATTTGTTGATTGACGAGCTGCAAAGCTCGTGGTCACAATACAAACCCTGCCCTCGGTCGTACTATGAACAGCATTGATTGAGGTCACCGATACGGCTTTCCCTCGCTTACATTTCATGATATGCTTCATTCGGGTATCACACAAATCCAACATCCCCCTTCCACCCATCCGTTCCAACCTCCCTAAACTCCACCCCTTCCCCAAAATACCCAGCCTCGCTCCAAGCCCGCATCGTCGGCCCGTCATACGGCCCATGGGCGTCCCCACCATCCCTAGCATCCGACCAGCGATACTCCCACATCTTCCCCTCCCGTCCCTCCACCCCACCATTCACCGCCGCCGGCGCCGTCCAATCCTCCCCCGTCTCCCGCTTATACTGCCGCATCAGTAACTCCCTCTCCTGCTCGTAGATCTCAGGCTGGTCGCGCGAGAACAACTGGTCTGCTGCACCGGTGATGGCGTCGACTGTTTCCCTCCGCTTAGTCTCAGCTGGATCTTCGGCTTCGTCTTTCGTGGCGTCGACGTCCATTTCGTCACCGCCACCGTTGGCGTCGAGCTTCTTGCGCTTCCACTTTGGAATCTTCTTCTCGGGTTTCTTCTTCTTCTTGCCGCCGAGGCGTTGGAGGGCTTCGAGGGGTGTTTCGCCCACGTCGAGGTGGAGGATGAGGGTGGAGAGGAGTTCGCTGTTGAGGATGCTGTCCATTTCTGCGTCTCGTCGGCGGCGGTCGGCGTCGCGTTGTTCTTGCGCTTCGCGGGCTTTTTTCATGTCTTTTTTGCTTAAGCCGTCGAGCCAGTTGTCGTGCACGGCGTCGGGGTCGGTGGCTTTTCTGACAAAGTTGCCGGACTCGTCGAATTTGCCTTCCTCGGCTTCATCTTTCATGTTGAAGGCGTCGAGCTTTGGGGCGTGTCTCTTTTTGCTACCGGCTCCTACTTCTGCGGCGTCCTCGTCCTCTGGGTCTAGCATGTCCCTCTCCTCGTCGTCCCCGCTTTCGCTTGAGCTCTCGACTTCGTCTCCCATTCTGCCCTTACCCTTTCCGTCGAGCAGCAGGTTTCCACTCACGTGTCCTCCGCTCTTACTCCGCAGCTCCTGCCCCTCGATGTCCTTCACATCTATAAATCGCACTTCTTTCCCCTTCTTCCCCTCTCTTTGCACCTCTTCGTCCGCATCCCCATCCCCAGCCTCCATATCAGCGAACATATCCATCTCCTCCTCATCCTTACTCCCTTTCCCATTCGCAGCCTTGCCCGTATCTGGACCATCGTACTCCCCCCCACTACTATCGCTGTCGAACCCGTCCAGGTTCACGGCATTGCGCTTGGTGTGTTGCCCCGATCGCCCAATCTCGTCCAGATCGAGCATGGTATCCTGCTCTTCGTCATCGTTTGCGTCCGGCGCAAGGGTGGAGGGGTTGCGGTAGTCGAAGCGCGGCTTTTTGGCACTGTTGAAGCGAGCGGAGGATTCGGCGGTCCGTTTTTGGCGGGCGGGATTGGGAGGCATTGTGAGCGAAGGATCCGGGGGGAAGAGAGTCGGACTGAATTGAGAGGGAGGTTTAGGGGAACGATTGTCGCATCCTTGTAGGGCATTGGAAAGATAATCGCAAACGTGAAGTCATCTTTTAGAGAGCTTGGAGCAGCTGTTCGCAGAGTGACGTTGAATGTGACCAATGAACTGCTTTGCGCGGCGAGCGGACCGTGAAGCCGTGCGAGCAAAAATATATGGTCAGAGCTGGCGAACTCTTGCTCTCACAACAGGGCAGTCTCATTTCGCTTACATTGCGCTAAATACACGTCATTGGAGAGTGTTGAAGAAAATGTGATAGGATCTACAGAATGTCCAGCTCGAAACGGGAGAGGCAGGATGCCACGAGTGAGAATGTGCGAAGGACGAAGGTGAGGAAGACGGAGCATGGATCGAATGGAGAGAGCTCGGTCAATGGAAGCACTTCTCACAGCAACAAACCGTCAAATGCAATCGGAGCACTTGATAAGCTGGCATCCAATCCACTGGCTTTGGAGATTCTGGGTATCGACGAGCTGAATAGCATTCGAGAGCTAAGAACCAGAGCAGCCTGTGGCGCATACGATGCAGCGTCTGCAACAGCCACGGGCACTCAAACGCCACTGTACCCGGCATTCGATGCGTCACATACCGGAGATCTCTCTAGGCCCTTTCCTAGCTTACCAGAAGTCAAGTCTGGACTGTACTCTTCTGCACCGTTCATCCATACCTCGGTCATTCGCGTGGATAGCGTATCTGGGAAAGCGTTCACCAGTAATGGTGTACCTATTGAGTCGACTCAGCAGGGCGCAGAGCTGAACTACGAGCGACTCGAGTTCCTTGGAGACGCCTACATAGAACTGATGGCATCCTCACTCATCTTCTCCCGATACCCTCATCTCACTGCTGGCCGGCAGTCACAATTAAGGGAGACGCTAGTCAACAACACTACCCTGATGCGTTTCTCTCTACACTACGGTTTCGATCGTAAGCTCGAAGAGCACGGTCTCGACATTGCACAATTCAACACAGCCAAGCACCCAACCAAAGGAAACAAGGGCCTGAACAAGATCCTCGCAGACTGCTTCGAGGCCTACATCGCAGCGCTCGTCCTCTCCGATCCCACCAATGGCTACACCACAGCTCAAAACTGGCTGTGGACATTGTGGAACCCTCTCCTCATCCAGGAGACGGGCGAAGGCGACCTCTCCCGCCTCCGACAATGGAAGCACCAATGGGACCTCCTCGGCAGCGATGTCGCCCCCGCCGCCCTCGCCCATACTATCCAACACAAACCCCCTCCGCGTCCCTCCCAACGGCCCTCCAAACCTCAACCACCTGCAGTCTCACAAGAAGACCCCACCTCCCTCCTCACCGCCATGCGCCAAAACCAATCCTCGACCAACCCCTACAACCCCAACGCCAAAGCCCTCCTCCAGAAACGCATTGCGCCGGGCCACATCCGGCTCGTTTACCGGGACTACAAAGCGCCTGTGAAGTTAAAGAAGACGCAGATTTTCTACCAAGAAGTGGCACTCACAGGGTGGGGTTATGAGAACTTGGTATTGGGGAAAGGGGAGGGGGAGAGTAAAGGGGAGGCTGGGAATAGGGCGGCGACGGACGCGATGCGGAGGAACGAGAAGGTGGTGGGGGAGTGTGAGGCCAAGTGGGAGGTGGAGAGGGAGAGGAGGAGGAGGGAGAAGGAGGAGGCGGAAAAGCTGGAGGATGGGAAGGTGGAGGTGGGGGCTTGATCGGTGTGGAAAGCGTCTGTCAGTCACGGTCGATAAGCGAGGATTCGGAGGACATTAGGCTTGGATAAGCACAGTTCCCACACATGCCTTCAGACGACCAAAGATACATTACACAATACCGAAACTGCAAGAACTGCTTGTTCTGCTATCAACATTCAACCCATACCCTGGTCCCTGCCTCCTGACTTTTCTGCGCAAGCCCATACTTTCATCATCCATCCAACTCATTCACTTTTACACAACCATACCCAACCCAACCACCGCCGCCAAAACCATCCACCCCACACCCACCATGCCCTTCCCAGCTCCACCTTCACTAGCCCCCCCACCCGCGCCTCCTCCCTGCCCTCCCTGCCCTCCAGCACCGGTCCCCAGCCCCTGCCCCGCCACATCCCCCGGCACCCCATTCGCAGTAGTAGTATTAACCTCCTGCACACTAACCCCCACCTGCCTGCCACCCACCGTAATCGTGCCCCCCCTCGCCTCCTCCAACGCACTCCCCCCTTCAGCCCCATACAGACTCCACTCTCCCACCGTCGCCCCGTCTTCGCCCTCAGCCTGACACCCTTCCACCGTCAGACTGACGAAATCACCGCTCCATACCGGCTGCGGGAAGGAGAAGAAACTCTGGTTCCCGACGTAAGGCTGGATGATGGCTACCGTGGCGGGGTCGTAGGGTTCCGAGATGGTGATGTTGAGTTTTGCGGTCGTGATGGGGACAGAGTCTGTGGCAGTTGGAGAGGTGGCGTTGAAGATGCTGATTCGTGCGGCGAGAGGGGGTCGGGCGCCCCAGTCGAAGGAGGCGCCGAGGAGGGGTTGGTAGGGTCGCGAGCCGGAGAGGGAGACGGTCATGGTGGAGGCGTTTTGGGTGGAGGGTTGCCAGCGGGTGGAGGAGGAGCCGTCGATTGCGGCGAGGGGGTACTGGCCGGGGAGGGTTGTGGTGGTGGTGCTGGCGGGGAGACATTGGAGGATGTTGCCTGCTGAGGTGGTGTTGAGGGAGTATTGTCTGTTGGTGAGGGTGAGGGTGTCGCCGAGGGAGATGGTCAGGTTGGTGCCTGTTGAGAGGGAGAAGCCGAGGGTGAAGGGCATGGCTTGATTGGCGTACCGGTCAGTGCTGTTGGTGGGGAGGTAGCGGGAGGCGTCGACGCGGGTGATGTTAGTGTGGGTGCTGTTCATGGTGGCTTTGAGGCCAGCACCGCCGAAGATGATGGTGCGGAGGGAGACGTAGTCGATTTGAGGTGGGAGAGCGGGGTTGAAGATGAGTTGCTCCTCCACTGCGCGGGCTCCGAGCCAGCCCATTGGACCAACTTGGTGCCATCCACCGTGACCGGTCATGAAGGGAAAGGCAGGGTTGGTGCCTCCGTTAGTGTCAAAATCATCGACTTGCTGCTCGGAGAATTGGTACCATGGAGCTCTAGTGTATGGTTGGAAGCCCGCAAGTGCGTACGTGTATGCGGCACATCCACTTGGTGATAGAGCATTGGCCGAGATGGAGTAGAGAGAATAGGTCATGGCGGGTCCATCCGGCGACTGAAGATTGGTGTACTGTTCAACGTCAGTATTGCAGGCATGACAGGCGATGCATGGCTACTCACGTAATTCAACGAGGTGAGCTTATCCTCCTCAGTGTAATTTTCAGAAGAGTAGTCAAAGGGGTAGTTGATAAGGTCCACAGCGTTTTGCTTGATGACTGCTGTATTGTTTGCTCCGCGGTATTCTGACAGCACACCCGATTCTGCGAATGGAAGTGCCGGATTGCTAGCGATATCTGAGTAATTTGTCGGGTAGGAAAGGTTGAATTGATCTGAGTAGCCTTCCGCGAACTCAATGATCTTAGCAATGGAGGCCAGAGTGAAAGCACCATCCGGGACTTGATTGGCGTATTCGTCAGGATCAGTCAGATTTCGGATAGAGAAACCTCGTACGGTCTCATTGTAGTAGACCAACTGTGCAAACGCTTGCAAGATACCGTCGTTGATCGGGACAGCTTGATCTCTGAACCACTGATCATCACCAGTGATTCTCCAGTATAAGAGGTTGTTCAAGAAGATGTCGCTGTTGAGATGATACTGGTAGTCCGCACATGGGCCAGTACCAGTGCAATTGCCAAATCTACCACTTGTCCAGGGATAGAGGATGGACCCTTCAGAGTAGCCATACTGCTCAGCATTTCTGCCGGCCTGTCCAGACAGCTGAACTCGATAATTTGGTATCTGGAAAGCATACTGCGGATGCGAGATGGATAGACCCGGAGCCATGAAGATATCAGCGTCCCAAAATACCAGTCCAGCATATGAGTCAGATCCAAGACCTCCAACACTAATGGACCACTTGGCGAGATCAGAGAGATTCGAAGGCAGAGTATTCTGGAGGAGGTAGTGGGCGTTCGCCTTGGAGATGATGTGCATGTTCAGCACATTCTCGTCTTCTGGAAGTGAGCCGTCTGGAAGAGCGTAGTCATCGATCAAGTCGTCATCCATTAGCTCTTCCCACGCTGCAGCACTGCTTTGGAAAAGCGCATCGAAAGTGGAATTAGCAGCTTCGAGCGATGCACTTCTGGCGACTTCTTGAGGATCTTCGAAGCCGTCTGACGAAGCAATACCAACATACTTTGTGACGGCGACTGGTGTGTTCGCTGTCAAGGATACTGGGAATGATTGACGCCAGGTTGACTCGTTGACATATCTGATGTTGGAGGTATCTTCCCTTTGTCCAAGACCGTTGCCCTCAAGTGTGGAATAGATCCAGGCAGTGATGTTACCAAGCCAATTGGGAGAGACCGACGTGAAGATAGTGTTGCTGTCACTCAGCTCACCTCTTTGACCGCCATTCGATCGGACAGCACCACGACCGTCCAGATTATCGATGACTGTTGCATTGAGGTTGGTGGCAGACGAGACCGTAAGTCTGATGACGGCAAGATTTGGGTTTGACCTGTCCACAAACATGTCATAGCTGATGCTGACATTGACACCATCGGCAGGAGCCCAGGAGTACGACCATGTCTGCAGACCATTCTTCAGCGATCTGGTCGATGAGAAATTTGAGATAGTTGCAGCATTCACTGTAGCATCCAGCACTGCATCTCCGATCTGCAAGTGAAGGTTCGGCCAATTCGGGATACCAGCGATGACACTCTCGCCACCATTCACGAGATTCTCGGGAAAGTTTGTACGAGTAGTATTTGCCTGAGAATTGAAGAAGCCGGCGACAGTACAGAAGGTCTGGCGAGGATTGTCCAGAGGCCAGCCATTGATTGGTAGATCACCACCATCTGGCTGTGTAAGGTTGACGTCGGCCTCAAAGAACGGTCCAGCAGCAGCAAGACCGCATCCGATGTACCTTTGTATGTCAGCAATGTTCACATGCAGGGGTTGTGTAGATTGATTGCTCACCCGTTCCCGATTGGTGCCCTGGACTGATATTGCCCCTGGATGAGCCGATTCGTGGAGAGGACCCAGTTGTCGTTGTCCCACGTTGTATATTCTGAGGTTATGCTGAAGTCATCCTGTGCCGTACTGGATCCAACAAACAGCGACAGACCCAGCAGGGAAGTCGCGGCGAGCCGCAAAGATGCCATCATCGAAGCGTTTCTTACACTCGATCTGTACATCAAGATGTTCAATGTTCGTAGTACAGGCCCCAACAGCGATGAAAGACTAATTACCCTCCTTGCCTACCGTCGGATATACACAGGCCAGGCAGAGGTCGACTCACAACCAGGCACGTGGCCGGGTGCAACCTATGACTTATACCGGGCATCTGATCCAATGAGTCCAACCAGGCCGGCCAGCAAAGTTGAAGCAGAAAGAGGGGATGACGTCCGCGGCGTCTGATGGAGGAAGCGGGACGAGCCCAAAGGGCCCAACCGCTGCGGGCCCCCGCAATATGACCACTGTGACCTGCATTTTGACTCGGAAAAGAGCCATTTGAGGGAATATTGGTGGAACCTTGCCTGGTGGACCGAGTATTGCTGACGATCGTTTGCGTCTTGGCCTAATTCCTGCTCGCTTGTTCATCTTCAAGCAGCAAGTCCGGTGTCGCTCATTGCTTGTCAGCCATCCCGTGCCCTTGGACCAAGCTCGAGCTCCAGTACCCCACCATTCTGCATCGACGTTTCTGTAGAGCCTCATCCATCATCAACAAGCAATCTTTCTCAATCCTGCCTGATTCCAAGCCATGGCGACGGCAACAGCCACCACCACCACCATCACACCCTCAACCCCCCCTTCATCCTCCCTCCGCCACGCCCTCGAAACAAAAGGCTACATCCTCCTCCCCTCCATCCTCACCCCCTCCGAACTCTCCACCCTCCGCGCCGCCGCCTCCTCCGCCACCACTCTCGCCCGCACCTCACAATGGCCCCACATCCGCACCCTCCCCAAACAATTCCCCCCCTGGCCCAGCATCCCCGGCCGCTCAGGAATATGGGGCGTGCAACACCTGCTGCACCCGTCCCTCCCGTCCTCCCCCGTCTTCGCAGCAAGCTACTTCCACCCCCGCATCCTCTCGGCAGTATACGAGATCCTCTCCTGCCCTGCCTCCGGGGACGACCTGGTCATGGAGCTGTATAACCTCCTCGTCACTCCCGACCAGGACTTTGCTCTGCGATGGCACAGGGACGATATCCCCCCCTCTGCGTCTCCTGAGGAGGAAGAAGAGCGTCTCAGCAAACCCATCCTGCACACGCAGTGGAATCTCGCGCTGTACGACGACGAAAGCCTGATTGTTGTGCCGGGGAGTCAGAAACGGGCGCGGACGCAAGCGGAGCGTGACGCGGGGCCGTACGAGGAGGAGATCGAGGGGATGGAAGTCGTGAGCATGAAGGCCGGGGATGTAGTGTTTTATGATAATAATATATTGCATACGGGACGGTATAGGAGGGACAGGGAGAGGGCGACGTTGCATGGGAGTATCGGCCTCCGAGGGGGGGATCGGGATCGGGCGAGGAATGTGTTGCAGCATGGGGTGGGCAGGTGGGTGGGGGAGTGTGATTTTGGGGGTTTAGAGGGGGAGTGGGAGGGGAGGAAGATGGGGGAGGTGGCGGAGGGGATGAGGAGGGGGTTGGTGGAGATGGGAACGGGGGAAGGGGTGGGGTGGAGTCAGGGTGGGGAGGAGTGAGGTCCAATTTGCTAGGGAGAGTATTTGCATAGCGTCGGATGGGAATGACGGGATCACGGCAGATTGGAATGACAAGTGAGTCAATGGTAATATTCCTCGTTGCATTTGCAATCTATTTCCTCTACTTCAAGCAAGACGGCGACGTGCATGATGCAGAACAACAGCCTGGTGAAAGGCAGGTACGCTCCGCATCCGCTCATCAAGCCAGTCGAGATCAGAGAAGAGAAGACGGCATCTCATGTGCATATTGTCCTTGGAGGTGGCCTTGTGTCTCTTTGGCCGGGTATCATTAGGTGTCTGCGCTGTAGTCCGCATTGAGGGCGACGTGTACTCTGTACTCCAGATGATGCGTGTATTAAACTCCAAAAGGGGCCGACCCGTGCAGGTAGGAAAGGTGGAATGAGGTTACTTGGGTTGCTGTTCTAGTGCTGGGGTGGGGCGTCGGGGTAAGTGTACAGATGGGACGCTGGGTTGGAGGTCGTGATTCGTTACTGCGTGATGTGTTGGTGGTACAGATTGGTCGTGGCGGCGTGGGTGAAGGTAGGGCGGAGTGAGAAGAAGAGATGGTCCGCAGGTGGATCAATTGGAAGATGAGTCGTCGTTGCATGAAGCTGACGATCTGCTGAGGCGATCAAAATCCGGAAAGGAGATGTAACCACATTGCGATGGGTCAGAGCCACGACGACTGAGAGTCTCCCACTCAATCTTCTCCTCGTGAAAGGATGGAGCAGTCGGTGAAGAGACCTCTGGCTGGACGACAGGCTGTCGCGTTGCAACAGCGACCATGCGGGCGAGGAGTGAGCTGGCGGTCATTGGGACCGAGCTGGGCTGCGCACGACAAGGATCCGAGTTGCGACGGTCGAGAGAAGGAGGTGATGGCGAAGGTGGAGTGACTGGAGTCGGTCTGAACATGGCGAAGATGTCAAAACCGAACATCAAAGGTGGTGATGGTCTGATATGGCGCAGTCCGGTGAAATGGAGCTGTCCTTCGGATAAAGTTCACAGTGGTGGACACGCGACGGGCGTCGTCCTTGATAATGTCGGTCGAAATAGGTTCAACTGACGTCTTTAATGGTTCGATTTAGTTGTTGATGATTGTCAGCAGGCATAGAGTCGATTGAATGTGGTTGACTGAAAGAGTGAGTGCTGATCTGACCAGAGAGAGATGCGTTGGACGTGTAGGGGCGAAGAAAGGGCTGCGGAAAGACAGGCGGTTGGGCTGAAGGGTACATATAACAAGGTACCAGGTCCCGCAGCCAGTCGAGTTTAGCAAGGTCCTGAAGGATCGGGCTACGCGAACAAGGGGTCGACGAAATTCTTTTGTGCGGCAGCTTTTGGACAGAATCGCGTACACACCGTTCCGTGCTGTTGCTGGCACGCACTGGCACGCATTGGCACCAGTCACGATGACGCCGGGGAAGAGAGGGAAACCAATATGTTACCGGCTCATCCGTGCGCCACTTGAAATCAAGAAAATCGTAACAGATCCGGCTCCACTTTGCGAACGGAAGAGCCCTGCCAAACTTCCATGCGTCGCGCTAACGAGGGAGAGCAGAAATGGGGCTCGCATGGATCAATTCGTTACCGCTTGCTGATGTCCGAACGTGTTCGTCTCACTTGTGTAACCAACACGTCAGGTTAACCACCCGCTGTAGATAGGTCCAGGTCATGCTTGCAGCCTCAAACAGGTCGACTGCCATCCGAGAACCAACAGATCGAGCAGTGTGTCTCTCTGCCAGCAAACAGCGCTTCAGGCATCAACCACTTCCCGGTCAGAAGACACAAGCCGGGACAGCGAGTCAGAGGCCGCTTTCAGGCTGTCGCAGGCACATGGCAATCGACGGCCAATCCGGAGCAGCGGGTCGAGTCAAGCAACAGAGTTGGAGTGGCCGTCAATCGCTGCCGTCGATCGCGAGGTACAGAAGACTGCCACACAGCAGTATTCTTCCGACCAGTCACTCGAGGCGGTGCGCAGGGCTTCTAGCGTCCACGGGTGTGTTCGCTGTCGCAGCCTCGGGGAAGCAAGATAGCAGCGCTCGTAATAGCTCGTGTGATATGGCGAGTCAAGCCTGTTTCTCATAATTTACCGCCTTTTATTACAAGGACTCACCACAGCTAATTTCACGATCTGGCCTTGTCCGACGACTCGACATGTTGGCGGTGAGCAGACATGATTTATCGCTACGGCGAAATGACGATGCACGCGTTGTGTCGCTTGACTCCTTTGTAAAGGTGGATCGGAGATTGGGATAGGTCCAACTCACTTTCCCTCCTTTCGCTGTGAATTTCGCTGCCGTGCGTGCCTGCTGGGCAGACCTCGTACGTTCTTGTGAGGTAAAATCCCCATCTCAACCCCTCTCACCGGCTTCGAGCTGAGCTTGGGAGCTTGGGAGCAGGTTTCTCAAAGAAGACCGACTACGACCGAGCTATTGCTTCTTGAACCTTGTATAGCTTCCGTCTGTATCCCCTGCCAACGACCAGGGAAGCTCTCCTCCTCGCATCCAAGCGGGGAACCTCCATCTCCACCTTTGCTTCTGTCAGAACGGAACATTTGCGTCGGCCCGCACCTCGCTGACCAGACGATCCTCCAGGCACGATCATCGCGCTGCTGCGATCCCTTTCGTCCCTCGTCGTTTCCGCGCGTCTGTTTGCTTCACCTGGACAGCCATGTTGCACAAGGCCCACAATCACGCCGTTCGCCCTGGCAGGCCATCTGCAGATGTGCTGGAAACACTGTCAATCTGTACGACAAACAATACCCATGTCGGCGCACTTTCTATTTCTGATTTGACAAAAAGTCTGCACGACCAATGCACTCAAAACGCCTTTGCATCGCAGAACAGCCACATCGACCCGACGACCTGGGTTCTTTTTTTCTCCTCTTCTCCCCAACGGTCCTCCTGTTCCTTCCAACGTCATGATTTTTAACATGTTTCCCCAAGCGTCGCGTCCGTGTCGCGTCCGTCTTGCAGTGCCGGCGGACAGAGGGTGCGAGGCTGCTGCAGCAGAAAGTGTCTCAGCCAGCACACGAAAACTGGTCAGGAGCTGGTAGGCTGTCCGGATGATGGACTTCCTCGGTTGACTTGGATTTCGAGATCTCTCAGATCTCTGATGGATTTTGACACCCTCTGCCTTTGGGCAATCTCGATTTTGTGGCGAGTGACCTTGCCTTGGCCGTCGTTTGTCGCGCCACATCTTTGTGGTCATGCGCAACACTTCTGCGCGCACAGCATCTGTGACAGATAACAACCATTATCAGCGTCGTTGTCGCTCAACCGCAGCCATATGACCTGTCATCACGATGCAGCTCGCCCGTGTGATGGAGCTTGCCAACATTACGAAGGGCTGGACCATGTGGCAACAGCTTGGGTGTCATGCACAGCGTGGGCGTTCGACGATGTGTTGTAGATCTATCTGGCGACAATTTTGACATTTGTTGTGCAGACCCATCGGTCGACTGCTCCATTCTACTCGAGACAAAGTACCTGCTCCGGTCCCAAGGAATACCACATGCAGAAGGACTACCAAGTGGTGCAACAACACCAGCCTTCAGTACCCAGATCACTTGTTCCACGATCCTCCCCTTTCTCACGGTCAGTATCGTGAGCGGCAAATCCATTGCAAAACACCCAAATCTGTTCACAACAGATTACTCTGCCTTCTTCCTTCGGGTTCCTCCACCGTGACATCTCAGCGGAGGGCAGAGATCACTGTCCAAGATCATAAACATTCAAGCGCCGCTCGCCCTCTGCTCTCAATCAGGATACAAGCAAAGCTTCCTAGCCTATCTGTGAGTCCCCTAGTACGCGAGTTCCTACGCGACAAAGTGACAGGACTCAGACCCCATATCTCGACCGCACACCGGGTGGACTGCCACCGCTGCAAAGAAGAGGTCGCTTGTAGACCTGACTAGTACCATGTCCGATCAGCTTACCGGCATTTTGCTAATTGGTCTTGATCACGGATGCTTCAGGCACCCTGCTCTTTCCAACCGCCATTGCTTGCCAAACCAATGGACGAGCTAGGCTACGTTTCTAGGGTCTCTCCAAAAGATCTAGCAAAGCAGTCGGCACCTCTCAACCGCTCATCCAATCCCTTCGAATTGAACGCAGTCAGCGATGCTCTGGCAGAACTCAACGAATCCATCAGAGGGATTAGTTGGATGGTTCAACAAAATCCACATCGAGCAATTGATATCGCTCGGGAAGCAAAGAGAGTGGAAGAACATCCTCGACGATTCGTCCGACACGTATAACGGGAGAGGCAAGACCAGATTCTCCAGATCTATAACTCTGCTAACCGTATCAGCACTGGACAAATACTTCAGCTATCAGGAGTAATGGATCACGAACACCATTAGCGTCTTTGCCCACGAATACGAGTTGTACCAGAAGATCTATAGCACACCTCAACTGATCTGGACACTATTCCGTGGCAGTAATAGCTTTTCTAAGAAGCAAGAAGGAGACATGGTAGAACAAAGTCGAGCATGGATCAAGAGCTACATCTATGTTATGACCGGCAGACTTCAAGAGCAATGGCTAGGGGAAGAAAACCGTTGCAGGGAAACCCCAATTGAGACTATCTTCATGGATAGCACCAGCTCACATGCTAGTCAGAAAGGTCACAGGGGATTCGACCCTACTCTGCCGCCAAATCTCAGTCCGGCATCTAATAGAGCATTCGCAAAGGTCAACAAAACGGGATCCTACATCGTCCAGTTCCTCGTAGCTGGACTGGACGGATTCTGCACCGACCTGGCGGTGCTGGCGGAATGGAGAGAGAAGGTAAGGGGGGCGTTCAAAAAGATTTTCATTCAGTTCCGTATCTGCCGCAAGAACGAAGGAGAGCGCGGTTATACGCCCACGATCGACATCGACAATCTTTTGAACCCGGAGTTCCACGATGACGGCTTTATCAACTTCTACCGGGATTAGTGTGCCTGATGCTCGCGAGCAAGGAGGGCAGGCAAACTTCCTAGGTCGTGGAGGGATCACAAGGGAAGATGGACCGCATTTACTCGAAACTGTCCATGAGATCAAGTTGCATAGACCACGGAAGATGGCGGTGTAGGGACAGCATGAAGTAACGCCCAGGCCGACACCTTGAACCGGGCCTGGATTGGGGTGTGCAAATCTGCTAGACCAACTACCAGGTGATGGATTGGATGAGAGCTCCGAGGCGGATCTAGGTATCCCTGGCTGGTAGTGCCGTCATGGCAAAGTTGCCGATGAACGCACAATGGTAGGTACACAGCTTGTTGCCAAAAGGGTCAGCTCTTCTACTCCAACGTCACTCACAGTTAGCATGCCTCGTTGCATCTCGTCAGGTGGATGTTTAGGCGCTGATGCGACCGATAAGTCAGTTGCTGATAGTTTCATCGACAAGCGGGCTCTCACATTCGTTACAAAATCGGTCTCAGGTCTTCACGTACTTACGCCAAGGTAGCGCTACAATAGAGGAAACTACCAGGTGTCCATCAAGGGTGTCTGCGACATGACCAATAGCTGGTAGTATAAGCAGGCTTGCGTGATAGGTGCAATTGCAGCATGGCTCGATCAACCAGCTTGGTCACCATCAAATGGCTTGTGGTAGGTATTATCGCGAAGTCAAATGGAGCCAATAGTGTATGATGTGCAAATCTTGATTTAGCATTTGCTGTTGAGTAATTTGACCAAAACGCAATGCTGATAGAATCTCTGACCACACGCTCAATCTCGTCGACAACATCAATGATCCACATCCTCCCACGCACGACCTTTGACACTGTCCAGCTCAGCCATAGTCATGACTTTGCCCGTGGTGACTGGGAACAGGTCAGTTTCGAGTTCGGCTTCCAGAAGTGGATACCTACAATAGCCGGCATGGATCTTAGCATCAATCTCGACTCTGCTGTCCTCCGGGATCATATCATCTGGAATAGGCACACGCTCATGGATGGGGATGCCGGCCTCCACAATCGCGTCGTGCTTCATGCTGTTTCCCGTCAGTCACGTGCTTCGAGCCCCCTCGCCACCCAAACTTACTTGCTCATGCTCAACATCCTATCGATCTTCGTAATCCCGAGCCAATGCAAGATGTCAGAGGCAAGGACCTGGTAGCGTTGATCCTTTATCCCCGCTACGTCCTCTGTCCGCTGGAAGTACTCGCTGGCCTTGTCGCTGCCCCTCTTACGGGCGTTGTACACCAAGTATTTCGTAACTTCTCCGAGTGCTCGGCCCTCTTTTCGGAAGTAGATAACGACACCACTACCACCGTTCTGCGCTTCCTTGACCGCCTCCTCGATGCCGAAGATGAGGTAGGGTCGGCAAGTGCAGATGTCAGACCCAAAGACATCGGACCCGTTGCATTCGTCGTGAATTCGGAGGGCGAGGCGAACGCTGGCATCGCTCATCTTAGCCGGGTCTCCGAAGCAATACACAGTGAGACCACCGATAGGAGGCAAGAAGACCTTGATGTCGTTCCTTGTGATGAGCTCCGGAAAACTTCCGCCAGTTTGCTCGAACAGGGCTCGTCGAAGTGTTCCTTCGTCCACGCCGAAACGCTCTGCGACACCAGGAAGATACCAGACAGGTTCGACGGCGAACTTCGTGACGGCTAACTCGCCCTGAGAGTTGAGACAGACCTTGCCGTCAGGTACAAGTCGGCCCTTTCGAACGGATTCCTCGATTTCAGGGATTTTCATATGTGCCTTGGTCACAGCGATGGTGGGACGGATGTCGATGCCCTCTGATGTGATGTACTCTTTGTAGAGCCATGGTGCCAGATGTCCAAAGGGGTCCATGGCAACGATCTTCTTTGGATCGGACCAAGCCGGGAAAGGGCCGATCTTCACCGCTGGTTCCGTATTCGTGAAGTCCGGCTTGTGATCGAGAGGCACCTTCTGACTGGCGACTCCGAGGGCGTGGTATATACTATACGAGCCGCCGTGAGCACCGATGGCATTGCGACGGCGGACTGTGGCAGGCTGGCGTCCGACAACGACCGGTCCACGCTCGGCAGCGTCGCTAGCGCCCCATTTCATTGGAAGCGGATCGACACCAGCTTGACCTGGATAGGAGGTGAGGATGATCTTAGACGTCAAGCTGGATCGACGGGCATGAGTTGGTGGAGGTGAAGTAGATTGCGGAATCGACTCTTCAGAAGGCTTACGCTCTTCTACGAGAGCTGGAGGCTTCGGTGTCACCTGAGTGCCATTGGTGCCGTTGGTTGCCGTACCATTTGATACCTGCTTGACGCCAGCAAGGACATTGACGCGACCATTGATGGCGTCTACGGCAGCGGCGAGATGTGAATTCTCTTGTTGAAGGTGCTTCAGATTGGCAAGAATCTCTTGCAGAATGGCAGTGTCAGACATGTCGAAGACTTGAAGCCCGCAGAAATGATTTCAAGGGATGCCGCGGATGACGAGGTGAAGTGTTGCCCTCTGATATATGTCAATGAGAGCTTTATGGTCTTCGTTGCATGGATTCTCACGTCTGTATGGTTGTAATTATAAGTTTCCGCCAGATCCCTGCTATACTTGTGGACAGAATAGAAAGGGGAACGTGAAAGGGATTGGGCAGCCTTGAGGGGCAAAGCCGGATCGATGTGAAAGTGGTCTTTGGTATTTTGAGGAGTAAGGAAGACAATTAGCTCCAACGAAGAAACCGAGAAGATACCTGGGCACGATATGTCTCACCGCAAGTCGTTCAATTGTCTTTTGTACTCAGGTGGGCGAGCTCGTTTCAACGGCTGGGTCAGAGTGCTCGGCATATCAAGCGAGATAAGCTAAGCTCTCAGCCACAGCTGTGTTCCTGCAGCTGGAGAGCTTACCTGGGACATGTATCAAGTATTCATTTCTGGATGTGTTTGAGAGGTCTTCAAGTTCTTAATAGAAGTCTTACTGAGTCTTCTATGTACATATTGCATCAGTATGATCACTTGTCCGGAGCCATGTCCATCAAGCATTAGCAAATGGACATGGTTGCGCCACATCGGAACGCGCCGACGACGACTCTGCAGGGCAAGAAGTGGCTTTGAATTCCGGCCCTCGAGTCATGCTTGTACAGACTGAGCGCAAGCGTGTCGGAACTTCTCCGACTCCTTGCTTCGCGCATTACATTCACGTCTCACTCGCTTCGAAACCTTTCACAGCGGTTTCTCTTTCGCTCACACCATCATGGTAGATATACCCATCTGCGCGCACCTGCGACGAATCTGACATGTCAGGGCAAACGAAAATCAGCAGCAAAACCCGAGGGAAAGAAGAAGCGTGAAGGCCTGGCAAGCACATTCCAGTGTCTCTTCTGCAACCATGAAAACTCGGTCACTGTCAAGCTTGACAAGAAAACCAGCACGGGCGAATTGACCTGCAAAGTATGCGGTCAATCATACCAGACTGGAATCAATTACCTGAGCGCGCCGATCGATGTGTACTCGGACTGGATTGATGCTTGCGATGCTGTCGCGAAGGAAGCTGCATCAGGAACGAGCAGACCCGCACCGGCTCGCGGAGGACCAGCGCCGGCACAAAGAGCGGCGCCAGGAGAGAAGAGGACAGCCGAAGATGATGGTTTCATCGAGGACGATGAGGGCGACGCCGAGGCGGACTATGGAGACGAGTAGACAAAACAGGACATGAGATCACGACAGTCATGAGCGCGACGAGGACGGCAGAAACGCACCAGTCACGGGGTCGGCAGGAGGCATTCAGCCAACGCTGCCATGTTTTGGAGCTTGTCAGGCACAAGTTCACACACGATGCGGTAGCTTCTGTCGTCTTGATTTGGTATCCTTTTAAACAGTAAAGAAGCGATCGCCAAAGTCGCCCAAACCCGGCACGATATAATTATGCTCGTCCAGGCCAGAGTCGACAAAGGCGGTCACGATCCGGACCTTGGGGTATTTTTTCGCAAAGTTCTCAGCGCCTTCCGGACTGGCGATTAAGTTCAAGAAGAGGATGCGTTCTTCAGGCACTCCCTTCTTGAGCAGCACTTCTACCGCCATCAGTGCAGATCCGCCTTTGAGTGTCAGCATAACGGCAAGCGTATCATGGGTAGACCTTACCAGTCGCAAGCATGGGGTCCAACAACAGCACCCATCGATCCTTGATATCCTCCGGTAGTTTATCATAGAACAGACGTGGTTGGCTGGTCTCTTCATCCCGTTGTATCAAGATCTTGCCAATTCTCACGCTCCTACAGCAGTCTCGCAGTCCCTGCTCCATCGATTCTCCTGCTCTCATGATGCTCACCCCACATATTTGTCCCTCAAACTTGACACCATCGTATGTTCTTCCCACTGGCGTAGTGATGGTCTTGGGTATCACCGGGAGATGGTTCAGTCCTTCCTCGACCAGCAGCCGTATGATGCGATTCGAATAGAAGATGAAATCTGCCCGCTTGGTGTTCTTGTCTCGAATCATGCTAACCATGTCAGCTCTTGCTCTGCTTGCCCTTTCATGAGATCCTACGTCAAAAGAGCAATCAGCTGCGGAGTCTGAGGCAAGACATGGATGTTGTCAAAGTCCAATTGCTTCGACACCGTGGCCGTCGGCTTCTGACTCTCCCGCCTGTAGTCGGGACCGATACATTGAGACGGCGTCTGTTGAAGAGTAGGCATCCTGACGAAAGGGAAAGACTGTTCTCGCACCGAGTCTGTCGATGGCTCGTATGTTGAAAGAGCTCAATTGACTCGACCAGACTCGGATTGATAGCTGTTGGAGGCAGATAGACAACGGCGGAGTTGACCGATGATGATCAAAGCTCACTCATGGAACTTTGTCTCAGGGCCAAGGGTTCTCCCCCTCGCGTCCCTTTGCCGTAATTGATCTCGTGCCCCTCCTGAGCTGTGGCTGGCGAGCATGTGGCGTTTCGTCCCTGTGGCTGTATCGGGCTTTGCGCCTCTGTTTGGGGCGAGAGCAATGTGGAATCCGGAAGTTCATTGCGACCCAAACCTCACCTCACTGAAAGGGACTACTACTGCTTCATCAAAAGCTTGCGCTACTCTCAGAACGGAGCATGTGCATACATACGATGCCCCTGAAACAATAAATCAACTGTTCCGGCAGCACTACTTCGCCAACGCGATCGCTGCATTATACAGCTTAATGCCCGACGCGCTCTTGTTTGACGGTGCAACCCCTAGGAGACACAAACGCGATCCAACAAACAGGCGAGAACACTCAAATCGTGAGCCCGGAGCCATTCCTCTTCCAAGGCTACGATGAACTGAGCGTGGACTCCTCCTATCAGTCGAAGATGGTAGCAGCAATTTTCGGCGCACCGCCGCCTGCGGAAGGTAGAAAGAAGATGGTAACATACGGACGACAATCAAGATTGCCAAAGCAGCCGAAGCAGAAGACTCTCACTCTGGAGCGCCCGCAGACCTCACTTGCACGACAGGACACATGGCACAAGGATCGCAAGCCATCCTCACTTGCCAATGCGCGCTCAACCAACAAGCACGAACAATTGGACGATTTCGATGTACCTTCCTCCGATTCCGATCATATTCCTGTCCAGCGGCCGGCGGCTATTCCAAGGAAGGCACGTAATGAGGCCAACACCCCCCCAGCAGGTGTTAGAGAGCAAAAGCCAGGGCTGGGCATGACAGACGTCGCAAAGCAAAAGGATACCACGCGCTTGAGGACCAGAGCTGCATCGAAGGAGCCACAGACAAGGCTGACAAATACCACATCTATACCGGAGCGAGCGAGCGAAGAACAGCCTTCTAAGAAGAGGAAGAGGGTTGGGAGCCATGCATCACAAACTAAGCAAGTGGCACCAAAGACATACGGTAGAACCGGTGGACCTGCCGATCCAGAGCGACCTCGTGCTCTTGTTGCCACTGCTGCAGCACCGCCATCGCAACAGCCGTCCTCAACCAGAAGAACACTGCAGGAGGGTGTTTCGGCGCCAGCGCGACTAGCACACATGGTTGACGAAACTATACTGGAAGAAGACACACCCGTGGAGAGTCCTCAGATACCACTCCGTAGACGTCCCCAGCCAACCGACGCTCAAACACCACCGCGAAGCCAAGCTCGACCGCCACTTCTCAAAGCTTCATCCTCGATCACGCCAAAGCAGACAAAATTGTGGGACCAATTACTGGAGCCTGGACAGACCGACAGAGGAACAGGAGCAGCAGCTAGCCAGCATCCGAAGGACCAGGCAAGGTTTCGCTCTGACTCTAAAGACCCCAAGGACAAGAGGTCGACACATCCGCAACTCCATTCTCCTCCATCACTCGGATCAAGGGGGATGAGACTAGCCGATCGATTGAAGCAAGACAGTCAGGTAGAAGAAGACGAAGAGTTGAGCTCGTCAGAAGAAGATGATCTTGAAGCAGAAGTACCGGCAGCGATGAACGCCAGTCAGGGAGCGGCTGCAAACAGCCAGGGGACTGCCGGTCAGAGGACCACCTATGCGCAGACGCGATCATATCTGCAGGAGGTCAGCCTTGAAGACAGTCTTCTTGCGCCACTCACCGACCTGGCGCCCAAGCCTATCAAGAAGGCCCCTGACCGGGACGAAATGGATCTGGAATCAGAGGATGAACCCTCGCAGGGCATCCGTAGCATACATGAGCTACGTGCTGCAGGTACTAAGAAGCGTTTCCTTGACGATGTGGAGATACTGCTGGATGACATCAAAGACGCATCTCGATCTGGCTGGTCCAAACGCCGAAGTGCTTTGATGGATCTGTCCAGTAAGCTGGAGGACCTCGACTTTGCAGCACGCTTTGCGGATCACGGATTCATCGGTGCCGTGGTTCAGACATGGCGACCAAGCAAGCCTGCGGACCTTGTCAGCGATTCTATCTTGCTGGTGATCCTTGCTCAGCTCGCCGATCTAGACTTGCCAAGACACACTGTCGACGAGTTGACCACTTCGACGAGCTGGATATCGGATAGTGGGAGCATATCCAACGGTCGCCCTGTCACCAGCGTGGCAAAGGATCGTGAGAGCAATATGTCTCGCATGTCCCGTGATTCATACATTGACTTCATGGGATCTTCGGGGGAATCGTCATTCTGGAGATCATCGAAGCCAAAGACTACCACCATGGATGTTCTAGCGCTCAGAGCACTCGAAGCAATTGTTCTCAAAGCTCGAAAGAATGGGCAGCGCCAGTCTCTTCTTCCAAGTGCATCCAAGCTTCAAGCTGTGGTAGCTCATGTGTCCGGCAAGACTGATGATCCCGACCAACTTCTGAAGCGAAGTCTTGCGCTCTCAACTTTGGAAGCTGAATCAATCTCGATTACAGTCTCCGCAGCGTCTGCTGCAAAGTGCTGGACCTCTTCGATCCTCAAGGTCTTGATCGGATTCTTCGCTAGTCTTCTGGCATCTCCAGCACCACAAGCGTCTGATCTCACGCTCACACTTCGTCTGCTCCTCAATTTGACCAACAATCAGCCGGCAAATTGCCCGCTCTTTGCAACCACAGATTGTGGGTCAAACCGCCTGCTCCAATACATTGGATCCGTCTTCACTTCCCAGTCGAGCCTCGCAAGTGTTGATAACGCTACGCTGGATAGTCTCTTGTTGTCTCTCGGGTTGGCCATTAATCTGGCGGAACACTCTGACACAGTTCGCCGTGCAAGTCTACCAGGAAAGGAGAGTGATCCTCTCGGGCCGCTTGTACAGAGCTTCCTACGAGGACGAGAAGCTTCAAGCCAGGCAGACTCGATGGAGGAAAGCCGAGGGAATGTTGCCTACGGCTACCTTGCAGTCCTTCTCGGTAACTTGTGTCTGAATGACAAGGTCAAGGCAGTAATCTCACGGCAGATGGGCGGCTTGGAAGGTCTGATCGGAGCAGTTGAGGAATTTCTCGGCTACCATAGAAGAGTCGACGACGGACAGGAAGGATGGGAAGGTTTTACGGACAGACTGGGAGCTGTCTTGACCAAGCTCAGAGCATGAGGCAGTGCTATGCCTTGCTCCCACCACACTAATTCCACTGCATGACACCAACCAGGCATGAACGCACCACGACCATAGCATATCACAATCGATACCCAATCCACGCTTTCCTACCCTACTCCCTCCTCGTCCTCACACTCCCCTTCACCTTGACCCCGCCATCCCTCCCTTCAGCCCAAACCTCATACCTCCCCTCCCCATCCTCGGCCCCACAGAACGTCACCTCCTCATTACAATACAGCGGCGCCAAATTTCTATACTCCACAAACCCCACCTTCTCCCCCTCCCTCAAGCTCCGCTGCAACAAAACCATCATAAACGTGAAACTCAACGGGCCATGGAACAGCAGATCCCGATGCCCTTCTTGCTCCCTGCAGAACAATGGATCGAGGTGGATAGCATGCGCATTGAACGTCAGCGCCGAGAAGCGGAATAAAAGCCTCGAGTCAGGGAGAATCGTGTGCCGGAACAACGTCGCCTCGCGGTTCGGCTTGAGGATCTTGGGCTTGGGGTTGGGCGCTGTGTCCCCGGCGCCTTTGCTCGAAGGAGCGGGTTTGCCGTCCTGCAGGAACACGATATTGCGTCGCTCCAGCACGCCCGCGGGGCCGAGGTCGGCGTCATTGTCCCGCCATATCCGGCCGCGGATATCGTCTTCGATCTGCGCGATGCTGGCCTCGGAAGCCGAGGGGGAGACGGTGGCGAGGGCTTGGGTTTCGGCGGGGAGGAGGGGGGCGAGGCGCCGCTCGATGCTAACGAAGACTTTTTCTTGGCCTGGGAGGCCTTTGACGGTTGCGGAGCGGATGCCTTCTATGCAGACTGCGCGGGTGCCGTTGAGGAGGAGTGGGGAGGTGGGGGAGTAGGTTACTGAGCCGCCGGCCCACATGCGGCGGTGGAAGGGGGCGCCGGGGGAGTGCGCTGGGTTGGTGCCGTCGGGGAGGAGTTGGGGGGCGGGGAGGGTGGGTTCGAAGTAGAGGAGGTGGTGGGGGATGGGGAGGGGGGTGGATGAGGGTGGTTGGAGGATGTTGGGGGGTCTGGGCGGGGTCAGTAGGTGGAATTACATGGAGATTGATGCAGGAATGCTAATGTTATGGTGAGAAGTAGAAGAAGGGAAAGGATGAGTGGAAAGATCAAGGAAGCAATGCACTGAGCTTCTCGGTACTTACTTGGCTTTTGGAATGAAATCTGCTAATGAGACGTCCAATCGGTATGAATTGAGGGGTGTCAGATCGTCAAAGATGGGCTTAATCTTGCGGGCTTGCATCTCTGGCTCGAGATGAGCATAAGAAGATTGCCATCGTCTTGCAGTGTGCCCCAACGTGGCCACACTTCTGTTTACTGCACGCAAGCCCTTCATGATCATGTACAATGAAGAGCAGACTGACTGCTTAATTTACATTGATATCATTGAGATGAAGAGAGATGCAATGCATCTTCCCCGCATGTAGTTGTCCCGCAAAGATGAAGCTAGCTGAACCTAAATAGCTGTATGGCCAACGTAACCGGTATCGGGGGCGATATCGGTCTTATCACAGCAACTTTACTCAGGATGTGCTTCCCAAGTCAATGTTCGTCAACGCTGCGGACTATTCGGCAGGACTACGGAACCACCATGCTTGCATAGAAACGCGACTCAGTATACGGCGGCTTCCTGCTCATCTGCATGTTGAGGCAGTAATGCTTCGTGCTGTCTGCCCCCTCCTCAGGAAAACTGCTATCCCTTCTGCTATACCTTCTGCTATGCCTTCTGCTATACCTTCTGCTATGCCTTCTGCTCTGCCTCATGAGATCTCTCGACCTTCAGAATCCGCACCGCTATCTTTGGTCTCTTGTTTCGTATCTTGGTCCATCCTTGCCAACTTGCCTGCCTCGTCCTTGAATACCAACCCCGGATGACCAAGCATCAGGGCGTAGACGGATATGATAATCAAGCTGCGAGATACTTCAGTACATGTCATAACGCTTAGACAGAGATACTAACACTCCCTCAAACACAATATACAGTGGCTCATCCCTCACCAGCTCTCCACGATATCCCTCATGCAGCTCGGCCAGACGGTAAGCACATCTGGTAAGAATGAGCAGGATTGAGATGGCCAGAAACGTCAAGAATATCTTGAGACGAGCGCCAATCTTCTCCTTGTTTGCCTGACGGGATCGGGAGTAGCGCCACAAGAAGTCGAGCATGAATCCACAAAAGGCGAGGATAGCGGCAACCTGCAGAGCCAGACCAGCTAGAGCAAGATCCACACCCATCTGGCTCTTGCCTTGACTGGATGTTGACAACCCCCCTCCAGCAGCTTGGATGACCAATGCGAGTAGATCGCAAGGTATGAAGATCCAGTAAAAGAGCTTTGGCTTGAACCGGGATAGCTCAGGCGAAAGGTACTCGACGGTGAGAGCAAGCGTGACGTAGATTGCGGCACAGAAGTAGATTGGAGCTGTAGTGACGCATGCTGGTCTGGAGTCAGGGAATGAACGATGCTAATATGAATGCTACCAACTCACTTGTCTGAACCAAGAAAGCCCGAAAGCTGAACGGGTTGTAGTGCAGCAAGATCCTGCCCGCATATCCTACGATTCCACTGATGCAGCCAACGATCATACACCACATGAAGAACCATGACTTCCATCTCCAGCCCAGGTAGAGATGTATGGCACCTGCGATGGCGAAGAGGGCGATGAAGAGCGAATTGGCTGCGAGACTGGGCTGCAAACCAGGGACTGAATATCGTGGATCACATATCTCGATTGTGCAGTTCGTTTTCGGTCCAAAGACAATTGCGCCTTTCGGTAGTGGAGGGAGTCCTTGTGGTAATGACATCGAGATGGCCGTTATGACGCTTGGCTATGCCCTTGATGGGTCGTTATTGTTCACCTTTTCAAGCTTGCTTGTGCGAAGGGTCATGAGGTGAACGAGAAGGGAAACGGCGGTGAAATGCAGAGTTCGAGGAGATCAAGACATTGCAATGCCACTACATAGCTCTGGACCATTGAGTCGCACCAGCAGTACAAGGAGAGGGGTCGTCTGCCGCAGCTCTACAAACCTATGGCCCAGCATCGTCCGCATGCATGCCATGTGCTTGGCTCTGAGCGCTACAAGCATGCCACTCACCGAGATCTTCTGATGAAACGCCCAAGCAATCTGCATTCCGGTTGGAAATTGATGGTAGTGCATGAGACGGCATGGTAGAAAATGATTTACGTCCGTATCGATGACAGCTGCGGCGGGGCACGGAATGGACGCCACCCAGCCAACCACCGTCTTCAGCTCATCACCTTTCACCCAATGCGTACATGAATGCATCCAGATCTGCCGGAGCTAATCTGCAAGAATAGCTGCCAATGGCTGGGCGATTCTAAGTCGCCGACACTTGTGCGGGCCGCGCTACGTACGTTAGCTGACATCTTTCGATCATCTTGCGTGGTGATGCAAGTCGCCGATTGCAGCTCGTGCCTCTGCATGTCGCACACCGTCATGTGTCCATTCACATCCTGGTGAGCTGGATTTCGTTCAGAGCTGATTGACAACGGATGGTGCGCTATCGTTTCTGTATGTCGGACATGTTGTTGTCTAGATAGGTCGTGTTTCAGAGCCGCCTCTGTGATGGACAGAGATGTAGACTGCAATGCGTCGACGCCGCCGGTCACTCCTAAGCCCAAAAATGATAGGCCTGGTCGAGAAATCCAGACTGCTCACTTGGAGTTGATGATAGGTTGGAGACTATGGCTCACTGTAGGATGGTGAGTACTGTCCCCCTCATTTCACGAGTAACATATCACTAACGGGTGTCAAGTCTTGCCTTTGGTCTGCTCCTGTCTGCTCTGGAGACCACAATCATCGCCACCGCGCTTGTATCGATTACTTCCAGTATGGGAAGTTATGACAAGGGCAATTGGATAGTTACGGCATATCTGGTTACCTACGCTGGTATGCAAATACCATTGCCTTCCCCACCGCTGTCTAGTAAGATTGACATATGCAGGCTTCCTTATCGTCTTTGCTAGGCTGAGTGACCTGTTCGGTCGCAAGGGCACTCTCATCACTGCCTACGCTCTATTCACAACCTTCTCGCTGGCATGCGGTCTTTCACGGACGATCGATCAGCTGTAAGCCTCTTGCCTCCCAAGCACGGGCATAGCTAATAGCTCAAGGATTGTGTTCCGAGCGCTTCAAGGTGTCGGCGGTTCAGGATTATACAGTCTGGCTTTGGTCGTCATGACCGAGATCACGCCAATGAAGCACATCGGGGCAGTGACAGGTCTGATGGGATCAATCTTTGCAACCTCAAGTGTCCTTGGCCCTATTCTAGGTGGTCTGATTACCAGCAACACCACATGGCGGTGGGTGTTCTTGTTGAAGTACGTGTCCTCCACGCATCAGGAGTGTCTGAGTGACTAACTTGTTCCAGCGTCCCACCTGGAGTCACAGCCATCTGCATACTCATTATATGGTTCCCACGCAATTGTGGCCCTCTACTAATCGGGCGCAAGACATTCAAGGCTATCGACTCGCTCGGTATCATAACATCCCTAGCAGGCTCAGTCCTCATCCTCTTCTCACTCGAGTCAGGCGGCGTGGTCTACTCCTGGCAATCAGCGTCCATCATAGCACCACTAGCCGTCGGCGGAGCATGCATGATCGCCTTCGCCGTCTGGCAATGGACACTCTCCAAAGAACGAATCGGCCTTACAATCCTCCCTTTATTCCCCGCCGACCTCGCCACCCGCCGAGTCATCGGCTTCACCATGCTGTAAGCCCCCCTTCCCACCCTCTTCTCCACACCCAGCTGACCATGCCCAGCACCGCCTTCCTCCTCGGCTTCCCCTTCATGATCACCATCGTCTTCCTCCCGCAACGCTTCCAGCTCCAGAACAACCTCTCCCCCTCCGAAGCAGGCATCCGAATGCTCGCCCTCCTCCTCGCCTCCGCCATCGGCGCCGGCGTCAGCGGCCTCATCGTCGTCAAGCATAATATCTCATGGTACCTCCTCTTCCTCGCCATTTGCCTGCAGATCATCGGGTTGGGCCTCATGTCCACTCTCCCCGTCACCTCTGGGTCGGTCACGACGGCGCAGTACGGGTACCAGGTGCTGCTTGGGACCGGGTTTGGGTTGTCGCTTAGCTGCGTGGCGATCATTGCGAGAGTAGAAGTTGAGGAGTCGGAGATTAGTATCGTCATGGGGGCGATCACGCAGGTTCGTGTAGTGGGAGGCGTGATGGGCATTGCGATTGGGCAGGCTATCGTTTCCTCCCGGTTGAGGTCCGAGTTGACGCCAGTGCTTGCGCCGGAGAAATTGGCTGCACTGCTAAAGTCCACGGCTGTGGTGCGCAACTTCACACCTCAAGAAGCCGCTCTTGTAGCGGAGGTGTATGGGAGGGCATTCACGCTGCAGAATCACGTCGTTATTGGGATTGCCGGTGCGTCGTTGATAGCGTGTGCTTGTGCGTGGAAAAGGCATTTTGTTAGTGGGAACGAGTTGGAGAAGAAGCGGATGGAGGCGAAGGCGAGGCGGGTGGAGAGGGTGGTGAGTCTAGTGAGACCGTCGAGTTGGATGCTGGCGCCGCCGCCGAGGATCGAGATGACGTTTGGGGAGAGTCAGGATACGTTGATGCGGGAGTGGGAGGGGGGGATGAGGAGGTTTACTGCGTGAGATGGGTTCGATTGAGAATACTTATCAAGCAGATATAGAAGCAAGGGAAATGCGTTATGATGGAATGAATTCACGTTGGCTGGTTTGGCACTTGCGGGTTTTCAAGTGAATACAGGGGCAAAGGAGCGGAGGAGGACAGCAGCCCATGTGAGATGCGTCCACATCGTAGACGTACGGTTGATTGTCGAGCAAATAGTGTTTCTTTCGCTATCTCTGAGCTTTGCAGAGATGCGGCGTAGCCACGTCCAATGGCCTGACGAAGATCAGCGACATCCCACGCAGTTGGGACGAGGACGCCTGCCCACTCGCCCTTGACCCAGCTCGGAGAGAGGTCGTTCCACTACCGCACGTGGCCTTCTCCCCTTCCTATGATCGGCAATTGGTAGCACGATCCGTCCTCCGGGAACCCTGAGCTGACATGCGGCTGAAGTACGCGAATATCGGAGGCTTTGCATGCTAGGCAGCACGTAAGCCACTCCATTTCCTGGATCTACGGTAAGGAGGGACACGTACACCACCCCCAATCAAACGAAGATAGAAACAAGTGCATTCGATTTATGTACAAGCTGGGTACAGATCTACATCAAGCTCAATGGCACAGCTACAGCCGTCGCCACAAGCCCTAGAATTCCCACCACAGCGAGTAACAACAGTCCATAGAGATCCCAATTTCGTGCTTTCCATATCGGCATCCGGGCATCCGCAGGCTGGAGGTGCATTGCCCTTGCCTTGCCACCGGGGAGTGCTTGCTCTTTCTGACGAAACTTTGCATCGGCAAGATGTTCCTCGATGAGATCTGCTGCGAGATGTTTCCTGCGGCTTGCAATGCGGGCAATGGTCTTGATGCGCTCCACATTGATGGAGATGGAACCTTCGGTGTCCATGTCGTGGGTGATGTGGGCGATAGCGCACGTGACTTGTTCTGCGCGGAGGGTCTCTTTGTTCAGAGGGACCGAGACGCCAGCGTCACGAAGGCGCATGGCGTTCTGTATCTGGTCGAAGTAGGCTGGGAGAGTAATGAGTGGTTTGCCGGCAAAAATGGCCTCATTGGTGGAGGAAGCGCCAACGTGACTGAGGAAGATGGATATTCGAGAGTCGTGCAGGAGAGATCTTTGAGGTGCAAAGGTCGTGAATTTGATGGTGTCCAGCTTGCTTTGGAATAGCTCTGTCAAAGTCATGGAGACAGTCAATCGTGGTAGTTTCGAGGTTGCTGCTGATGGTACTGGTACAGATATAGTGGCCGACATGTCCAACTGCCGCCTTGCTGAATGGCTCGCAGACCAGATAATGCCATCTATCGATCCTTGGGATAGTGAATTGACAGCTCCCACCAGGATCTCCATGAAGATCAGATGCGAGAAGAGGACATGGGTCCCAAGTGCAATATACAGCACCCTCGATTTATTTGTCAAGAATGTCTGGAATTCATCGGACAGAGGTCCGATCGTGTCAGAGAGAACAGGTCCAATGGCTGCAACATTCGGAGGAATGTCTTTGGCAACTTCGATGCCGAAGCAAGAGTTGACCAGGCAGAGGTGATCCGGTTTCTGTCTCGTTGGGAGTGATCTTGTGACACCAAGACTTGCCCGCATCCGCTTGAGATTTCGTAGGTACCTAAGATAGTAGGGCAGCGAACTGTAGATCACGCAGGCATTCTTTATGCGCTGCTTGATGGTCGCATGCTCAGACGTGAGGACATCAACTTGTAGACCTGGAGTGCCGGGGATGTGCGGCGCAGGCAACAGACCGACCGGCATCTGTGGATGATGCAAAACTAGCGGAACACCATATTCAACACTCATGTCCTTGGCAGAATCAACGAGGTAATCGGCGAGTATCAAGTCTGGTCGAGTCATTGCGTTGTCCATGATCGCTTTTAGCCCGCGATAGACACTCGGCCATGTCGAATCTAGATACGTCTTTGCTCCAAATATCGTTGGCCAGGAATTTGTCGGGTCACCATGCCATTTTGACATATCCAGATATGCTTGTTCCTGGACATGTTGTGGAATTGACGGTCCTACCGCGAATGTATCCGCGATGTAGGGACGAGAAGTCGTCCATGAGGCCCATCCGTCCAAGGTGGCAAAGTCGACGACGAGACCTCGTGAGGCTAGTAGAGATGCTAGCTCGAAGAGAGGCTCTAAATGCTATGTGAGCTTCGTGTTCTGGGAACCTGACACCTCAGCAGATCCTACCGGCATTGGTGGAACCACCTGCCGTGACAACTACGAGTATGCGGGATGGGTTCCCCATGCGCAAGGGTGGAGCTGTCACAGCCTCGTCGTCCACGTGTTCCGTCCCCGTCTCAGGAGGCATGACTTAGCAAGTACCCTGTGTCGAGATCTCTGGTGCGTACATGACCGTACGGCGGGATGTCCCGAAGAGTTGTACTTATCTTGATCCGTAAGGACAGTGTAAGTATAGCTTTGACACATAATGTGCCTTGTAAGAATCCATGCCGCATCAACCTCTTACTGTTTCAATCCTAAAAGCACCCACTCCTCCACCGACACCAGTCTCGGTGACTTACATGTTGTGATCGTCTCACTGGCGTTCTCATGCTGTTGGCAATTGATGAGGGTCGAATGCCACGGTCAGGCATATTGTTTGACTGACACTACTGCAGTCTTATCGTTTTGGACACGAGAGTGGAGACACTACAGATGTTGGAATTGCATGAAAAAGGATGCAGGTGATTGAGGGTCGAAAGGGACATGTGAAGGACTAATCAGCCAAGGCGGGATGATCTGCTCTGATTGGAGGAATCTTCGTCTGTTTGGCACCAGATCTGCCGCAGCAAAATTTAGCCGGATCCCGCCCTAACATCACCTGAACGCCTCTCCGGTTCTCACCCTCCTCCATCTCTCTCATTGGCACATCTGACGAGGCACATCTCAGCCATGCCTTCTTTTATCCGCCTGGCAAGACTTGGTCCAGATCTCATTGGCGCCATCGTGGAGAAGGATCTTGCTGATCTCAGTCGTGAGGCGTCCTACATCCCATGGCGCCTTCAGGAACGGGCCTGTGGCATCGTTCACAACTGCCTGCCTCTCAGCCGTGAGGAGTGGCTTGCTGGGCCGCAATGCTGAGAAAAGTCCAGCAGAGCATGCAGGCTCTGGCCCAGCTGCAATGCAGTATCTATTTAATTAAGCAGTAAGTCGCCGCTTCATCGCACCTCGGTTCATCCGATCGACGATGTGCACAATACTTCGAGATGCTTGCGACAATTGTCACCGTCGGAAGACAAAATGTACAACGACGGCTAAAGGGGCTTGCGACGTGTGTCGCGACAATAGCTGGGTCTGCACGTTCAGCCCGCGTGGGCCAATGGGTCGTCCGTGGCCAGAACGGGGTCATCAATCCAAGCCCAAGAGGAATCGCACTACCTCGGCTGTCAACAAGTCTAGGAAAGGAGCCGATTCAGGCATTCAGCGCGTGTCTGGTTCGATCAGTCCCTCATCGCAACCGCAGTCGCAATTGACTGATGGTCTTATGGCGTCCTCGCTTCTGGATTTTGAACAACGGCATGTCGAACACACCTCGACTCGTGCTCAGTATGGCTTTGAGGACCCCGGGTCATCCGGATTGTTCAATGCAAGCGATGATTTCTCCGCTTTAAGGTATGTAGGTGTCGTCTCCTTGAAAAGTTAGAGAATTGACCTGCCCAGTGATGCCCTGTTCGATACCAGTCTCCTTCAGAGTCCTGGAACGCATGGAGAGAATTTTGACTCGGCCATGTGGTTCCCCTTCGACAACATAGATCCTTTGCCCATGAACACCGATCATGATGTGCTGCAGAGCGGGTCACACCAGATGCCATTAAACAACTCGGAACACTACCCTCAGATATTTGGACAAGCATTATGCCCACAGGTCCGAGCTGGAGTATCCGCCGCGTCACAATGCTCGCAGATTCAAAGTATGATGGCTGCAAATGGTGACTCTTATGCCAAAGAGCTTCAAGATCAGCTATCGCAGATTCTTTTCGACATTTCGTCGTTGCAGCACAGCATCCCACAATTGACAACCACCGAAACGTTCGCAGATCTTCAAAAGGTTCTGGACCTGGTCTCCACCCTGTGTGATGTATCCTCGTCTCTGCGGAACAGAGCCCTGCGAGCCGGATCTGTGTCGCCAATCGCTAGCGGTAACCCCGTCGCGGCCTGCCTTCCGATGACTGTCTTTGTCATTGGCGTAGCAGTGGACATGTATCAGTGCATATTGGATCATGCCATCGCACAGTTTGCTTCCTCAAGCAGTCGCCAAACAAGAACGCCACCTCAGACTGGCCCTTTCCCATCTCCTGCAACTTCCACCGATTCTGATATTGGTCCGTCTCATGAATTGAGGGGCCGGATAAGGTCCAAGCCGATATGGACGGTACTGCAAAATATCCTGGTCATGGATTTCCAGCTTGAACAATTATCGACCTTGTTCGCCCTTACGAGCGGTGCAACGATTTCCACCAGTCTCGCACATGTACGAGAGAGACTAGACTTTACCAGGAGCAATTTCCGTGCATTCATAGACGATTGGAAAGAGTCTTCTCAGACTTGACGGAATTCATGTATACAGAGCTTTCTACAAATTCTTTCTCATGATGCGATAAGGTCACAAACTAGAAACGAGACATCGCCTGCGCCAATGTCGCTTCGATGGCAGATACTATCTTCTTCCCGGTCACTCGATCGCGTGGTAGCTCATGCCCCTTCAGATGGACGACCACTGACTTGATCTCGCCGCAGAGCTCGACCAGTAGCCTCCCCTGATCGAGGAAAGGGTCGTCTTGACCCATGATATGGACGGTCGGAATGCGGATTCTAGCTCTCTCGCGATCAGGATGATATCTGCGAAGAATCACATCTCCTGGTGCTGGAGGTGATATGAAGCCGTTGACCTCGACTGGCTCGATGATATCGGTGTCTGAAAAGTCCTTGACCTGCACGGAGCCGCTCAAGGGATTGACAATCACGTTGTACAACGGAGACTGCTGATCTGACTGAATGTCGAACGGAAGACTGGCGCAAGTGAAGACAGCCATATTGAAAAGGTCGGGCTCATGCGGCGCTGCTTTCTGATGATGCAGAAGTAGAGATGCTGCCAGTGCGCCTCCCTGCGAGAAGCCAAAAATGCCATGAAACGGACCCTCATCTTCTACGACCTCCTTAATCAGCGTATAAGCTGATTCTAGGGTCTCGACGGTCGGCTTGTCGTAGTAACAATAAAATGGCCCCTCGAATAGTCCAGAAACTCCACCAGCCGGTTTGCAAGTCGTGAGACCATCGACGTAGACGAACTCGAACGAAGGGTCGAGTTGAGCAATGATAGGTGCAAGCTGGGCTTCATATATTTCGGAATTCGTCCCCATACCATGCAGACAGAGGAACTTCATCGTGATGGCCAAAGTGGTCGGTGATTGAAAATCTGGTTATCTGCTAGGAAGCATGGGGAGTGCAATACTGGAGGATTTCCTCTTGGATTGACATCGGCGGGAATGCGATTTCTCATGCACTTCAGCTGACCGTAGGCTCATGCTCTGCACACAATCGCTTTTTGCCGACTGGGAGATGACACTGCTCCTCGGCGGCGCCACTTCCTGGCCAGCATGCTTGCAAGTCTCAGGTCGCGAATGTGTTGGGTTGTACAAGCCGCTGCTGTATGGTCAGCCCTACAGCACCATGGACTAAGTCGCCGAAGACCAACTCTCCGAGGAGGTACGGAACCCAGTCATACAGGCCAGTGTTCTAAGTGGGCCATCACTCACACCGCCGCGGGAATGACCGGTTGCAAGCCCTTAGCCGCCAGGGATTAGAGATAGCCACAGACTATGCCGACGGTGACGCGGCGACTAAACATGCGGCACTGTCTGGATCCTTCGTATCTCTGTCAATGCTGCAGGGTAGCCTCGGAATTGTGGACCCCATCAACGTTGTCCCCGACGCAGGAACGTACCCTGTCATGCAGGGTTCGAGAAGCACGAGCGGCTGGTCCCTGTGTGTGTTGCTAATTCGGTCATGGTCCAATGATTCGTACCACCATACTTCAAGCAGACCACCACAGCATACCAGCTTACTCGGCGGCAAAGTCCTTACGCCCGAGTGGAAACTTGTCAGACCGGCAGGTAGGTCATCATGGTAGAACTCTCAAATAACACGAAGGCTCTCTTCAGCTTGCTTCTCCTTCTCTTCTCAGGTCTATCATTCAACTGAGCTTGCCGTGAACATCATTTACTACTGCTTCAACACATCATATTGATATCATAATCTATCCTTCACAATGGTTGCTCAAGACTTCAGCCAAGGGCATGCTCCCTCGAAGGCAGGAAAGGATGCAGTCATGCCAATTGCCATCATCGGTATCTCTGGTCGATTTCCTGGCGACGCAGAGAATCCCGAGAAGCTTTGGAACATGATCTCCGAGGGGCGAAGCGCTCTTGCAGACGTCCCAGCGGACCGCTTCAACATCGATGCCTACTACCATCCCCATCCAGAACGTCATGGTACGATCAACGCTCGCAAGGCTCACTTCATGAATAGGGACATCTCCGTCTTTGACGCACCTTTCTTCACCATGCCCATTGCTGAAGTGCAAGCCATGGATCCTCAGCAGCGCATGACCCTCGAGTGTGCTTACGAGGCCATGGAGAACGGTGAGCACCTGCTTGTATCATGATTAAGGCTTCTACTGACATGTCAACTTAGCCGGACTTAGAATGGAGGACATGAATGGCTCTAATACTTCATGCTTCGTCGGCAGCTTCACCAGGGATTACAGTGACATGTTGGGACGTGATCCCGAAGACATGCCACTCTATCTCTGCACCGGCACTGGTGCAGCCATGATGTCCAACAGGATATCATGGTTCTTCAACCTGAAGGGCTCGAGCATCAGTATCGATACTGCATGCTCTTCTTCCCTTGCTGCTCTGCATCTCGGTTGTCAGAGTCTGCGGAGTGGTGAGACGCACACTGTAAGGCATAGCAGCCAAATTAGGAAATTACAGTTCTGACCTCAGATAGAGCATTGTTGGAGGCGTCAACCTGATGCTCATGCCCGACATCATGGGTGCTATGTCGAGCGTCCACTTCCTTAGCCCGGATGGAAAGTGCCAGTCTTTCGACCACAAGGCAAATGGATATTCTCGCGGCGAGGGTAGGCAGCCAGCTTATCCGGACAAGATGCGACAGCTAATATGAAAAGGTTCTGCTTTCTGCGTCTTGAAGCCACTTGATCTGGCCATCAAAGACGGTGACACCATCCGTGGTGTCATTAGAAATACAGCTGTGAGTCAGGATGGAAACACCCCTGGTATCACCTTACCATTGGGAGATGCGCAAGAAACACTCATCCGCAACATCTATTCCCAAGCAGGCCTCGACCTAGCCGACACCACGTATGTCGAAGCCCATGGAACTGGCACACCCGCAGGAGATCCCGTGGAAGCGGGCGCCTTAGGGAAGACCTTCGGAGCAGCACGACCAAAGGATAGCCCATTGATCATCGGGTCGATCAAGTCCAATATCGGTCATCTTGAAGGTGCATCTGGGTTGGCACAAGTCGTGAAGTCCATCTTCATGCTTGAGAAGGGAGAAATCCCTCCAACAATCTGGTATGAGAAGCCGAACCCCAGAATCCCGATGAAGCAATGGAACCTCGAAGTCCCTACAGAGCTTGTCCCTTGGCCGACTCAAGGACTACGACGTATTTCAATTAACTCGTTCGGCTATGGAGGTACAAACGCGCATTGCATCATCGATGATGCCTACCACTATCTCACCAGTCGAAATCTTCAGGGCAAACATAATGTCAAGATTCCAGGCACTACGCCTGGCGCTTATACGCCGGACTCTGGTGTCGACCTCATAAGTCCACCTACAGACGTGGTGAACATTATTTCGACAGACAGCTATTTCCCAACCGAGGATACGGTCCAGGTGGCTTCTTGCCCGAAGCTGGTTCTGTGGAGCTCCAGCGAGCAAGCTGGTATTGCACGCACCGCGGAAAGCTATGCTACTTATCTCGCCGACCATGTTGAGACAGATATGACTAAGAGAGACGATCATGTCTTACTTCAAAAGCTTGCATGGACGCTGGGAAACCGCAGGAGCATCATGCCATGGAGATCATTTGCCATAGCAGATACCTGCAAGGATGCAATCGACCACCTCCAGAACCCTGCCGTCAAACCAATCCGCGGCAGCAATGCTAAGAGCCCACCCCGACTAGGTTTCGTCTTCACTGGTCAAGGCGCTCAATGGTATGCCATGGGTCGAGAGCTCTTCTGTCAGCCTGTCTTCCGTGAGAGCCTCGAATCTGCTGGTGCATACTATGCAGCCCTCGGGGCTCCCTGGTCTTTAGTCTCCGAGATGTTTCTTGAAAAGGAGACATCTCGTCTCGGCAATCCAGAGCTCAGTCAGGCTATTTGTACAGCGCTACAAGTAGCACTTGTTGACCTCTTTGAATCTTGGGGCATCAGGCCCAATGCAGTCGTTGGTCACTCGAGCGGTGAAATTGCGGCAGCCTATGCAAAGGGTGCACTTTCCCGCGAAGATGCTTGGAAGATCGCCTATCATCGAGGACGCCTTTCCAGCACGATCTCACTTTTGTCGTCAAATGGTCAAGGTGCTATGCTTGCGACTTCGCTGGGCCAAGAAGCCGTTCAGCCATACCTTGAGCGCTTGGAGACTGGCAAAGCTACACTCGCCTGTATCAACAGTCCTTCGAGCACGACAATTTCTGGTGACTCCCAGGCAATCTCCACCCTGGAGACGGCGATCAAGGCCGACGGTCATTTTGCCAGAAAGCTCCTCGTCAACGTCGCTTATCATTCCCCTCAGATGGAAGTGATTGCAGGTGACTATCAGGCTGCGCTTGGAGACATTCAGACTTTGGCCCAGAGTGATACCTCTGTTCACATGTTCTCCTCCTTGACAGGAAAGAGGATCATGGACAACCCTGCTCTGGGTACTGACTACTGGGTGTCAAACATCGTCAATCCTGTCCGGTTCTCTGATGCGCTTTCGTCCTTGCTGCAATTCACGGAGAAGACATCTGGCCGCCGCACAAGGAAAGTGTTGGTGGATCATTTGATCGAGATCGGTCCACACGCAGCACTCAAGGGCCCTGTGAATCAGGTGCTCGCATCTGGAGTGTTGAGCAAGAACGTCGAGGTCAATTACCACACTGCATTGGAGCGTGGCAAGAATGCTTCCGAGACGGCTTTGACCGTCGCAGGCAAGCTGTTCCAATTTGGGTACCCTATCAACATCTCTGCCATTCTCCAAGATCGAAGCGGCAAGGATGACTTCCTTGTTGATCTACCACCATATGCCTGGAACCACACTGGAAAATACTGGTCTGAGCCACACTCTGGAAAGGCTCACCGTTTCCGAAAGCACATCCGGACTGACCTCTGTGGTGGAGAGACCACAGATCAGATTCCTCAAGAGCCTCGATGGAAGAACATCTTGCGACTCTCCGAAGTGCCATGGATGTCGCAGCACAAAGTTCAGGGATCTAATCTGTATCCCGCTGCCGGCATGGTAGTGGCTGCCATCGAGGCTATTTCGATGAAGGCAGATCCGACTCGGTCTATTGCTGCCTATGAGCTCCGCGACGTCATCATCAGCAAAGCTATCGTCGTCCCAGAGACTGAAGAAGGCGTCGAGACAATGCTCTCCATGCGCCCCTTCAGGCAGGGCTCCCAAAGTCTTTCAGCAGCGTGGCAGGAGTTTCAGCTCCACTCTCGGCAAGAAACATGGGAAGTCAATTGCTCTGGTCTCATTCGTATCGAGTACGAACCGACCAGCAAGTCTGTCTTTGCCGACGAGAAAGCACTTGCAGCACGAGGCTATGCTGCTCAGTATGAGGAGGTACGACAGAACTGCTATCGCACTCAACACCCAGGCTACTTCTACAACCATCTGGACTCGATTGGACTCCACTACGGCGGCGTATTCCAAGGTCTCTCTGAGATCCGCAAGGGCGAATACCAGAGCGCGTGCAAGGTCAAGATCCCAGATACGAAGAGTATCATGCCTTACCAATTCGAATTTCCTCACGTCATTCATCCGGCAACACTGGACTGTTTGATCCAGATGGCTTTGCCAGCTTCCTGTCAAGCGGACGAAGAGCTTGCAGTGCCCATGGTTCCCGTCTCCATCGGCAGAATCCATGTCTCGGCGAAGGTCTCAAGCAAGCCTGGCGACATCCTCACTGGCTTTGCAACTTCCAAGTCCACCGGCTTTGACGAGGGTGAATCAAGAGTGATCGTTTCTGATGAGACCTGGAGGCAGCCTCTAGTAATCTTCGAGGCCATCAAAGGCAAGAAGCTGAACACTGTCGGCAGTGGCAGCTCTTCAGACATTGCTCTTCGCAAGATTAGTAACGTCTTCCATTGGCAGGAAGACTTGACCCTGCTCACGAAGCAGCAAATGCGCGAGCTTTGTGCCACTGCTCAAGGCAGCCGAGGCCATGTCGAGCGTCAAGTTTTAATTGACCTGGAGATGGCGTGTGCTGTCATTATCAAGCGTGTGCTTGCAGAATGTACACAAGAAGAGGCCGGGAAGTTCACATGGCACTTCCAACTCTTCTACGAGTACATGCAGCACTGCTTCGGACTCGCTCAAGCCGGGCAGCTTCCTTACCAGAAGGAGACTTCTGCCATCGATTGGCTATCTCTGAGCCAGCAAGACGAGGAAGATCTTCTGGACCGTGTGTCACGATCATGCTCCGACGGAAGAGCACTGGTAGAGCACGGAAAGCATCTCCCACAAATTCTCCGTGGCGAGATCCCACCACTCCAGATCCTCATGGCGGACAACTTCTTGCACGACTTCTACAAGTCAGGTCTTGGTACCGAGCAACACTACCATCAAATGTCCTGGTACATCGACCAGGAAGCCCACAAGAACCCGAATATGAAGATTCTTGAGATTGGCGCTGGTACTGCTGGAGCAACACTCCCGGTGTTGACCAAGCTAGGTGGCGAGAATGGCACGGCACCACGTTTTGCCCATTATCAGTTCACCGATATCAGTGTTGGCTACTTTGAGAAGGCAAGGACCAAGCTCGCTCCTTGGCTGCCATTCTTGAGCTTTGCAACACTCAATATCGAAGAAGACCCGATCAACCAGGGTTTCGAGGAGGGAGCTTATGACTTGATTGTGGCATCGAACGTCCTGCATGCAACGAAATCGATCAGTAAGACTCTCGAGCACACGAGAAAGCTACTCAAGCCGAATGGTAAGCTGGTCCTCACGGAAGTCACTCCATTCGGTAAGATGCGATTCCACATGATCGTCGGCTCGCTCGACGGCTGGTGGTACGGTGAAGATGATGGCAGGAAGCTCGGTCCTACACTCGAAGTGCCGCAATGGCATGACGCCCTGCTCCGAGCAGGATTCGACGGTGTGGATGTCGACTTCCAGGACTTCCCCGAACCGATCGACACCTGCTTGTCAGTCATCGTCAGTAATGCGACGGCCGCGACGACTGCTCCAGTAGCAGAGCCAGATGTGGTCATTATCCTGCCAGACACCGCCGACTCGGACATCAGCTCTGCCGCGTCGAAGCTCAGTGACACCCTCCGCTCTCGTGGCTCCGAGGTCCTCACTACTACCCTCGAGTCGACCCTAGAAATGGACCTGACCAAAGCCTCCTGCATCTGCCTCTCCGACGCCAGCAGCACCACCTCCTTCCTCCCTTCCGTCTCGGAAACCTCCTGGTCCGCCCTCAAACACCTCATCCTCACCGCCCAATCCACCATCTACCTCACCCGCGGCGGCACCGGCACCTCCACCAACCCCTCCTCCAACCTCATGACCGGCATGGCGCGCAGCATCCGCTCAGAAAACTTCAACGTCTCCCTCACCACCCTCGACGCCGACCCCTTCGTCCCCCTCGACGACGCCGCCGTCCTCGCCGCCATCCTCAAGATCTTCGACGCAGCCCGCACCGCCCAACCCCAAGACCGTCCGGACTACGAATACGCCATCCGCTCCGGCCGACCCTTGGTCCAGCGCGCGCTCATGGAGAAGAGCATGAACGACATGGCAGCAGCGTGGTACACGCCTCCCAAGCCTGAGATGGGGACGTTTCTGCAGCCTGGTCGGCCTCTTGCGCTGGGCGTCGGCACGCCCGGCCGTCTGGATACGTTGCGCTTCGAAGACGATAAAGCAATAGACACGCCCCTTGGTGCGGAGGAAGTGGAGATCACTGTGCGTGCTGCGGGGTTGAATTTCAAGGACATCATGGTCGCGATGGGTCAGCTTTCCCAACCCGCGTTGGGGGTGGATTGCGCTGGCGTGGTGCACCGCATCGGCAGCAGGGTGGATGGCATCGTGCCTGGTCAGGCTGTCATGACGTGGAAGTTGGGGACGTTTGGGAACTTGACGCGTGCGCCGGCGGCGATGGTGCAGCCTGTGCCCGAGGGGATGGAGTTGGTTGATGCGGCGGCGTTGCCGGTGGTGTATACTACTGCGCATTACAGCTTGTCGACGGTGGCAAGATTGCGGTTGGGGGAGTCGGTGTTGATTCATGGGGCTGCGGGAGGGGTGGGGCAGGCGGCGATTGTGTTAGCGCAGAATATTGGGGCGGAGATCTTTTGTACGGTCTCGTCGGAGGCGAAGAGGGAGTTGTTGGTGGAGAAGTATGGGATTCCGGCGGGGAATATTTTCAATTCGAGGGATGAGGATGATTTTAGTCTGGCGGTGCAGAGACTGACGGGTGGCGAGGGGGTGGATGTTGTACTCAATTCGCTGTCAGGGGAAGCTTTGAGGAGGTCGTGGAGGTGTATCAAGCGGTTTGGGAGATTTGTGGAGCTGGGACAGAAGGATATCGTTGGGAATACCGGGTTGGATATGGAGCCGTTCTTGAGGAATGTCTCGTATCATTCGGTCAATATGCTGGATCTGCTGCACTATGATCTGGCTGGAGCAGCAAAGGCATTCGCCGAGGTGGTGGAGTTGTTGAGGAGAGATATTGCAAAGCCGATTGCGCCGACTACGGTGATGCCGTTCAGCAAGATGGAAGAGGGTTTCAGAATGATGCAGACGGGTAAGCATATGGGCAAGATTGTGCTCGAGGCCATCGACGACGATCTGGTGCCGATGCTACCGAGAGCGGTCAAGACGACGAGATTGCGGGAGGACGCGACGTATTTGAGTGCTGGCGGAGGTGGTGGACTTGGAAGGGCAATTGCCGCATGGATGGTGAAGCAGGGTGCGAAGAACATTCTGCTATTGTCCAGAAGTGGCTCGAAGAAGGCATCGGCAAGAGATCTGATGGCCAGGTTGAGCGTCAATGGTGCAAGGGTTGATGCTTGGAGCTGTGATGTCAGCGACGAGCAACAGCTGATAGACGTTGTGAACAGGTTGAAGGAAGAAGGGTGGCAGGCGGTCAAGGGTGTTGTTCAAGGAGCGATGCAGCTTCAAGATGCGGTATGTCTCCGAGACCGAGCGATCGAGAAGCATCACTAACGAGTCACAGACTTACGAGAACATGACCCACTCTCAATTCAACGCCGCCATCAGACCAAAGGTGCATGGCAGCTGGAACCTCCACGCCCATCTGCCCGAGGACATGGACTTTTTCGTCCTGCTATCATCACTGGTTGGCATTGCTGGATCTCGAGGACAAGGCAACTATGCCGCAGGTAACACCTACCAAGACGCACTCGCCCACTATCGCAAGTCAAAGGGACTGGCAGCTTGCTGTATTGACGTGGGCATGATCCTAGGTGTTGGTTTCCTCGCTGAGGACAGCACCGACGATCGCGTCCATGACAATGTTCGAGGCTGGAGCTTCCTGGGTATTGGTGAGAGAGAATTCCTCAACATCCTCGACGCCGCTATTCGAGGCGAGTCACTACCCGGAGTTCCTCTACCACCCCAGCTGATCACTGGTCTCGGCACTGGCGGCATGATGGCCAGAGCGGCTGAAGCTCCTTGGTGGTTCGAAGACGTCAAGTTCTCTCATCTCATCACTGTCGATACTCACACAATCCTGCAGAACGAAGGCGTAGAGGGCGTGGCGATCAGTGGTCTCTTAGCGCAGGCGACTGGACTTGAAGATGCCGCAGATATTGTCTGTGATGCGCTAGTCAAGAAGCTGGCGAAGAGTTTGATGGTGTCTGTGGAGGACATCGAGAAGAGTAATCCGGTCAGCACTTACGGAGTGGACAGCCTGCTGGCCGTCGAGCTTCGCAGTTGGATCCGAACCGAGATCAAGGCGGATGTGTCGGTATTTGACTTGTTGAGCAACATCCCCATCACAGCATTGGCGACAAAGATTGCGACGTCTTCCAAGGCAGTATCGGAAGAGATCAGGGCGACAGAGCAGAAGTAGAAAGCCCGACGAATGTTATCGAGACTCTGGCTTGCAAATTTCCTCTGTGCAGATCCAGTATTGTCTTCAATCCGCTGCTGCAAAATGTGGCCCCATCAAGAGGCAACACCGATTGTCTAATGATGGCACCTAAGAATGGCCGGCTAGACCAAAAGCAGGGACACCAACTCGTTGCAGCAGCACATCAATCCCCTCACCCGGTGGACGCTCCAGGGCTCGCTCCCAATCGGCGTCCGATGGTCTAGATACCTGATCTAATACCCACCAAGTGGGACCAGCACCGTGCTCATTGCTTGAAATGCCAATGATCTGATTGCCGCACTCCTCCCTCGTCGTCCTCGGTCCTTTCTTAGTGATCAAGGAGGAAGGAGCTTTGGTGAAGCAGATATCTGTACTGCTCTCCACGATAGGCGGAGAGTTGCTCAGTAAGCATATGATCGAATTTGTAGACGCGCTGATACGGACAGTCTCTGCTGATAAGACTACCACGCAGCCGCGGAGAGATTCGAGACGGACATCACCATAGACGTGACCCAAGAGTAGCAAAGAATAGCGTATGTCCTGAGCCGTGACTGAAGCAGCTTCGAACGGGTGTCGGATGTCAATTAATGAAGAGGCGATGTCAGAAAGTGTCACTGGCTGAGGTGGGCGTGGGCCGAAGAAGTCTGGAGTGAGTTGTATGTGCCTGGAGATCTTGTGCGAGATGCTCTGTGGTATGCCGCCAGTCTCGATACGATGGAGAACGCTCGTCAGGAATGTATCCTTGAAGACTTCCGCTTTTGGGTCTGGCGCAATGGATCTTTGCGCTTGTTGTAACGGCAGGAATGGTCGATGCTGCTCAGGCGGAGTCTCCTGCTGTGGCGGTCGTGGCGGCCGAACGTCGCTGAAGCATTCCAGCTGCCTCCAAAGGCCAGTGATGGTCTGTCCACGTCAGCTCAACCTAGTAGACAATAGCTGACGTTCATACCTCGGCGCAAATACCTCTCTCTCTTTCAGGTAGGTCAGTTTTCACCAGGTTGTACGAATGATCAAGTGTCCTGATCTCCCTATATATGACAGCCAGATCATTGAAGGCATCAAGCTGGAGAGTGCCGATTCGTTGCAAGCGCTCTTCGATGCCTGACTGGGTCAGATTCGACGTATGGATCAGATGAGGGACCTACTTTGCGCATTTGTTGTTAAGGTCGTGGCGAAAGACGGGGCGGCACTCATGGTCACGACCAAGAGCAAGATGAGGGACGATGAGCGTCAAGACACGGTCATGCCGTGATAACGACGAATGCGAATCCAGCTCCACTGTCCGAAGGCTCCATACCCGTGCCACCCGGAAGTGCGTGGTCTGGAGGCCTGTTCGTGCCAAGACAATTCGGTGGGCGGTGGCACGTCTCCGACCATGCTGACTGTCACACAGACAAAACCACTCGAATACATCTAGAACGCAAATTGAACGTCCTGCAAGGACCCGGACAGTCTGCACGCGCTGTCCACAAGCATCTCAAATTCTTGTTGATGTCATGTCCCTACGAGTGACATGAATACAAGGATACGTTTCCCGTGCCGTCAATATGCATATTTAGAAGCTTGGCCAGGCCATGCACTTTCGTCGCACGTGGCTCAAACGAGTGATGAAGAACCCACCACGGCACAATGACAGCCCCATCTTGTGCGACCTCGCCTCATCACTGACAACACATCTGAGACCGGCAATGCTCATTGACAACGACAATATCGCTGCCTGACTCATTACGACTCGTGTCATGTGCCATGCGGACGGCAGAGTACCAACTGAAGAGTACCAACCTTTCGTCCTGCAAGCAAGGTGCAGGGGACCATCACATGCCAAATCGAAAAGCAAAAACGCCCTCCTTGGATTTGACCGGGATATACAGCCTGAGATGATGATTTTGTACAGTCATGTCCTACCGTGACAAGCAGACAGGTCACTGGAACCTGGTAAAGGCTTTCCTCCGATTGGTGCCCTTGGAGCATCTACACCGCCAGTTGCACACGTCGCAGATCGATTCATGTCCTCGAGAAGATCTTGGGAGAGCATCATCAACATTTGTGGTACGGAGCGGCGGGACTTCCTGGCCCGCGGGACCAAGGAGACCTTACCCGATAGCATTGCAGAGTAAAGAAGAAGCTCGTCCTGCCGTCATTCATTTCATATGCCAAATCGTCTCCACACCCTGCCACTTCTTCCAAACTTCCATACCTGCTGATCCGGCAGTTTTATTTCTCACCCCGCGCAACCATACTTTATACAACAACTCACACAACATTTCCTCACATACAAGAAGATATCACAGCACCACACACAATCGTTCGCTCTACGTAAAAGGGTCATTCAAATGGTAATACCTTGCAAATAGCCGTGACCCCTGTGCCGTATGCCGCTGCCGCTGGTGAATCTCTCTCGCGACCTCTCTCGACGGTGAATTCAACAACCTTCACACGGATCTGGCACTGGACGACTGGATCCTGGACCGACTTGTCATTGCGCAACTCACGATATCTAATTGATTACGCTGGAGCTACTGGCACCGTCGCACATTTCTTGCGATCAATTCACTCGGCTCTGAGACCTGGACACCTCTGACTTTTCCAGGCGGACTCCTACCTCGGGCACTCGGACAGCATCATGTCTCCTCAGCAGCGTCAGCGTAAGATGGCCATAGTTGGCAGCCGGTCTGTTGGTAAGTTTCCTGCCATAGCGAACCTTCTAATATGCTTAATAGCCACGCAGGCAAGAGCTCCCTCACTGTGCAGTTCGTCGACGGCCACTTTGTCGACTCCTACTACCCCACCATCGAGAACACCTTTTCCAAGACCATCCGTTACAAGAACCAGGACTTTGCGACCGAAATTATCGACACTGCAGGACAGGTGAGCCAAACGCAATTGGTCTCCGACATCCTGACTGACTCTACAGGATGAATACACCATACTCAACAGCAAGCACTTCATTGGGATCCACGGCTACATGATCGTCTACAGCGTCGGCAGCAAGCAGAGCTTCGACATGGTTCGCATCATCCGTGAGAAGATTCTCAACCACCTCGTGAGTTCCCTCTCCATGCTTGATCGAGCTTCATCGTACTAACTGAAACAGGGCGCCGATTCCGTCCCTCTCATGGTCGTTGGCAACAAGTCCGATCTCCGTGCCGAACAGCGTCAAGTCTCAGTCGAGGAGGCCAAGAAGTTGACTCAAGAGCTCGGATGTGGTTTCATTGAGACCTCTGCGAAGTTCAAGGAGAACATCGAGAAGGCCTTTGAGGGTATGATCGCTGAGATCGAGAAGGGCCAGGAGAACGGCGACCCTAAGGAAGGCTCCAAGTGCGCCGTCATGTGAAGCTCGTCACGAGAGCCACCACAGGCACAACAGCTCAAGGAGCAGATGAGATGGAGTCCACAGTCACATCATGACTTGTACAACACCAGCAGCAAGATGGAACGGCAGCGCACGACTGCCAAGTGCCGCGGACGCTCCACGAATGGTCGACCTGCGCAGCGCAGGCGGGGTACTGGGGACTGCTTCACAGCATAGCAGAGGCGCAAGCACCTTTTGCATTTGCGGATCTTTGTGGATCTCTAGACGGCGACAGGCGTAATGAGTTCCGGGAGATACCATTCATGTATTATAAGCTAGTCGTCTACTCAATTGAGAAGAAATGCTCCGACAAATCATCCCACCAAATGTACCCTGAAGTGACTGCCCCTCCATGACTCGAATTTCCGCTCCCACTTCGACTTCACACCTCGCGAAACACTTTCTTCCACCTCTCACGCCAGCGATCACAGATACCCAATTGCACCATGCTCGACGTCAACGACTTCATCAAGGACCGTGGCGGTAACCCGGAGAAGATTCGGGAGTCGCAGCGCCGCCGCCATGCTCCAGAGGCTGTCGTGGACGAAGTTATCGCCATGTTCGAAGACCACCGAGAAACACAATACAAAGTCACACAAATCCGCGCGCAAATCAATGGAGTACAGAAAGAGATTGGATCTATCAAAAAGGCAAAGGGCGACGCATCAGAGCAGCTGAAGCAGAAAATCGAGCTGGAGAAGCAGATGAAGGCACAACAGCAGGAAGCCGACGAGAAATTGGTACTTCTGAACAAGAAGACCAAGACGATTGGCAATTACGTCCACGAGAGTGTGCCAGTCAGCGATAACGAGGACAACAATGCTCTGATCAAGACCTGGGCGCCCGAGGGAGTCGAGCCGACAAAGAAGGACTGCTTGAGTCACCACGAGGTGCTCACGAGACTGGATGGCTATGACCCAGACAGGGGTGTGAAGATCGTGGGACACCGAGGGTATTGTCTTACAAAGTACGGAGTCTTTCTTAACCTGGCCCTCGTCAACTATGGACTGGAATTCTTGTTCAACGAGGGCTACTCGCCAAACCAGCCACCATTCTTCATGCTGAGGGAGCAGATGGCCAAGACAGCGCAGCTGGAGCAGTTCGATGAGGAGCTGTACAAGGTCTCGGATTCCGGCGATCCAAAGGATGACAAGTATCTGATTGCGACCTCAGAACAACCTCTGTCGGCGCTGCACGATGGAGAGTGGTTAACCGACAAGGACCTGCCGATCAAATACGCCGGATACAGCACGTGTTTCAGGAAAGAAGCTGGTTCGCATGGCAAGGACGCATGGGGTATCTTCAGGGTGCATCAATTCGAGAAGGTCAGTCGAGCAGCTCCTAAGATTGGTCACACGACACTAACATGGCGTAGATTGAACAATTCATCTATTGCAAACCAGAAGAGTCGTGGTCACACTTTGACAGCATGATAAACACCTCGGAAAAGTTCTACCAGTCCCTCAAGATCCCCTATCGAGTGGTTGCCATCGTCTCCGGCGCACTGAACAACGCGGCCTCAAAGAAGTACGATCTGGAGGCTTGGTTCCCTTACCAGGGCGAGTACAAGGAACTCGTTTCCTGCTCGAATTGCACAGACTACCAGACGCGCGAGCTCGAAGTGCGGTATGGACCAAAGAAGCAGACAGATGCTAGCTACCAGAAGACTTACGCCCACGCCCTGAACTGCACGCTCTGCGCTACTGAGAGAGCTTTGTGCTGTGTATTGGAGAACTATCAGAGGGAGGACGGCATTGAAGTACCGGAAGTCTTGAGGAAGTACATTCCCGGCCAGCCAGAATTTCTGCCTTACACGAAGGAGCTGCCAAAGGATTCGACCAGTCTCAAAGCGAAGGGTCAGGCAGAAGGCAAGGGAGCAAAGACGCCTGCACCAAAGGTGCCAGCTGAGGGTCAAGTAGCTGATAGGACGAAGAAATGAGCTTGATCTGCTGGTGGGAAATTATGAGGACATGAGATTTGCTTGAGCGAGCATAGGCTGTGGCGGATAGCATCATCAGCCATAGAGGACTTTGCAAGTCGACACATGCATCAACATGATAGCCAACACCTCTTCCATTGATGGACCACAATCAAAGTGTTGTGCTGTGAAATATCGTTGTGTTTAGATACGGGAACCGTGTTCGTGGTCTGAGAAACTGCAGGTGATGATGCTGAATTGTGACGGTCCGGCAAAACATCGGTCCCACCGAGATGCAAAATGTGCGGTCCGTGCGTACACCACACAGAACTCCCAAATCTCGACTTTGAATTCACCGATCACGATACCCTGTCAGCACAACCAGCGACAACATGGCGGTAGGAAAGAACAAGAGATTGTCAAAGGGCAAGAAAGGTCTCAAGAAGCGAACCGACCCATTCCAGCGCAAAGATTGGTACCAGATCAAGGCTCCGTCGACCTTCGCCATCCGAGAGTGCGTCCACCTCCGAAAAAATTGAATAGCAAGGTACAAATGGGTATTAACATTCATTTTCAGTGTCGGCAAGACCCTCGTGAACCGTACCACTGGTCTCAAGAACGCCAACGATGCCCTCAAGGGCCGTATCCTCGAAGTCTCCCTGGCCGATCTCCAGAAGGATGAGGACCACGCTTTCCGCAAGGTGCGCCTACGAGTCGACGAGGTTCAGGGCAGAAACTGCTTGACCAACTTCCACGGTCTTGACTTCACATCCGACAAGTTGCGATCGCTCGTCCGCAAGTGGCAGTCATTGATCGAGGCCAACGTGGTTGTCAAGACCACCGACGACTACCTCCTCCGCATGTTCTGCATTGCCTTTACCAAGAGAAGGCCCAACCAGATCCGCAAGACCACATACGCTCGTTCATCGCAGATCCGCGCCATCAGGAAGAAGATGACGGATATCATGCAGAGGGAGGCCAGCTCGTGCACTCTTTCTCAGCTCACCACCAAGCTCATCCCAGAGGTGATTGGACGTGAGATTGAGAAGAGCACCCAGGGCATCTACCCTCTCCAGAACGTACGTGGTCACTGCGCCGCCACACAATGATCTCGTACTGACATTTCACAGGTCCACGTCCGCAAGGTCAAGCTCCTCAAGTCCCCCAAGTTCGACCTCGGCGCCCTCCTCCAGCTTCACGGCGAGTCCACTACCAACGACGATGGGCAGAAGGTGGAGCGTGAGTTCAAAGAGACAGTCTTGGAGAGCGTGTAAGGAAGGACGAGCGATGCAGTAACGGATGTTAGACCAAACGGATCACGGGTTTTGAAGAGAGAAGGCCCCGTGCTCGGCGGCGTTTTTTCAAGGATATGCATGAAAGCATTGCGGCTAGCTAGCTAGGGATTACTAGTAGTAGCACCAAAAACCTCGTTCCACCATGTCTATGATCCCTTCTATCCCATTACCGTCTCCCCTACTTCTTATCCTGCAACCACTCCACCACCACCCGCCTAAACTCCTCAGGCTGCTCACTCACAACCCAGTGTCCCGCCTCAATATCCCTCACCTCAAACCTCGGAAAAAACCTCCCAATGACCGGCAACGTCTCATCAGCCACATACCTACTCCTCGTCCCCCTCACAAACAACGCGGGACCCTCCCACCTCTCCTCCCCCTGCCCATCACCCTGACCAGCCCCCTTGAACGGAAAATCCGCCATATGCCCCAAACTCCTCCCCAACACCTCCACGGGCACCCTCCACCTCTGCCTCCCCGTCTCCTTCTCCCGCACCAAATTCGTCAGCAAAAACTGCCTCACCCCGATGTCCGGCTCGTACTTCGCCATGATAGCATCCGCTTCGCTGAGCGTCTTCACCCCCGCGGCCGCAATGGCGCGCATCCCCACGACGTACGTCCCGAAATCGCTCTTGAGCGCTGCGTCCACAGGGGCATTGTCGATGCTGATGAGGTTCGCGATGGGGTAGCGCCCGCGCAGGGCGAGTGTCATGGCGACTTTGGCGCCCATGGAGTGGCCGATTAGCGTGGGGGAGGGGAGGGAGTGGAGGGACAGGAAGGCTTCGACGTCGAGCGCCATGCTGGTGTAGGTGTGGGTTGGAGAGTGGGGGGAGAGGCCATGGTTGCGCAGGTCGAGGGCGTACACTGGCCGGGATAGGTCGCGGGCGAGGATCTTGGAGATGGTGCGATTGTTCTTGGAGGAGCCGAAGAGGCCGTGGAGGAAGATGATGGGGTTGCCGGGGGGGCTTGAGGACGTGGTGGGGGGTGGGTAGAGGTCGTGGTGGAGGGTGAGGGATTCAGAGGTGGTGCTGTAGTGGTGAGAGGCGAGGCGAGTGAGGGATCTGTGGGGGATGGGGAGAATGCGTAGAGCTGGCCGGGCTCGATAGAGGGGCATGGTTGGCCATGACAGTGAAGCTGGAAATTATTTTGGGATTGAGATGGCACGTCAGGGTGCAGCTCGGGTTTTCGGGTGAACGCGGCAGAATAATTGAGTTTTGTGCTTGTGAGCCATTTGTGTGCGAGCTCTGGCTCATATCGGAAACCGTCTCTCTACCATCTTCATCACGCTATCACTCTCATTCCCCGACCATCTCTCCTTCAAGACTTCAAAGCGGGGGACGCAGCGGATCAACCTCTTGGCCCATGACACCACCGCCCGTTTCCTCTCTTTCCAACTCGCGGCCAAGCTTCCTGCCCATCTCCGGCACCGCATCTTGGTTCCAACAAGCACTTCACCTTCCTCAACGAGCTATCCTCATCTCTGTCCCTCGTGGAGACCATGTCGAAGACCCCGCTTTGCTATGCTGCACTCAGTAAAGTCCGCATTTGAGCTCCAATACCAAGACCACTCTACCTGTCGATCTTGCTATCATGCAGGACCTGTCAAGATAGCATGATGGATTAGCTCAAGCATGACGACAGATCTGGTTGAGCTGGAGTTGTTCAAAAGGGCCTCAGGGTGAGTATTTTTGGTAAGCAGGTTCTCTTCAGGTTCTAGCTCAGCATATTCAACCTTTCGTTCAGAATGCGTGTCTCCTGCCCCTCCAGCCTCGTGCAGGCTTTGCTTCTGGGCCTTCCTCTCGTTCGAGGGCAAGCTACATACGGCGAGAACTACCTCTCTGTTTCTCGAGACAGCGAGATTGTGTCTAGAGCCTTCCCCGAGCTCGAAAACATAGAGCTTCTATCTCCTGCATTTACCAATCCGGATACCCTACCGGCGGGATGGCGGAATGGGACGGAAGGCCCAACAAGTGACACGGAACTTGGTACGATGATTCCTGTACATACAGCATCGTTTCAGGATACTGATCACTCTAGACTACTTCTACAGAACTCTGGCCGATCGCAATGATTGGTTGACATATCAGGCCGCCGACTTCCGATCAGAAGAAGGACGCTCGATCCCGTACCTGTTCTTGTCTGACGCAGACTCAACGGCTCGGAATGCCACCAAACTCAAGGTCTACATCCAGGCGGCCATTCATGGCAATGAGCCAGCTGCAGATCAATCTGTTGCTGCTCTTCTGGGCAAGCTTGACCGCAACCAGACATTCACAGCCGCATTGCTGGAGCGTCTGGATATCAAGATCCTGCCTCGATACAACCCAGACGGAGTTTCATACTTCCAGCGTGCTCTAGCATGCAACCTCGATGGCAATCGCGAGCACATTAAGCTTGCCCGTCAGCAATCAAGAGACATTAAGCAAGTTTTCATGGACTACAACCCGCACATCTCCATTGATATGCACGAATTCACCGCACCCACCATCTACGGCGGCAACTACCAGCCCGGAGCCGATGCCCTCATCTCGGGCGGTATCAACCCCAATATCCACCCTGACATCCGCGACCTCCTCCTCGACGGCTTCATCCCCTTCATCGGCTCCAATCTTGTCGCCAATGGCCTACGCTGGGAGCCCTACGTGACCGGCACCAGCAACTCCACCCCCGGCTCCCGCATCGTCCTCGAAGAAGCCGTCACCGAAGCCCGCACCGGCCGCAACGCCTACGGCCTAACGCAAACCGTCTCCTTCCTCTTCGAACTCCGCGGCATCCGCCTCGCAGACCAACACTTCCAACGCCGCGTCGCCACCGGCCTCATCAAACTCGAAGCCGCCCTTGAATACGCCCGCGCCAACTTCGACACCGTCCTCTCCACCATCGAGTCCGCGCGAGCCGACTTCATCTCCTCCAACGCCGACATTGTCGTCACGGACTACTACACCCGCACCAACCGCACCTTCACCCTCGTCAACCGCCAGACCGGCAACATCGAACAAGTCCCCGTTGACTTCTTCGAGACGACCCCCTCAGTCGCGAACCTCACGCGCGCCAGACCAGAAGCCTACCTCATCCCACGCACCTGGTTCGACGTAGTAGCCAAACTCCGCAACTTCGGCCTCGAAGTGCAAGAGCTAGACTACGAGTACAGAGGCACAGTGGAGGCATTGAACATCACGAGCAGTGTGCTGGAGGACGTGATCTACGAGGGCACGGTGCTGAATACTGTGACTACGAGCTCGTTTGAGCGGGAAGTGAGTCTGCCTAGTGGGAGTTTCTTGGTGAGTACGAGGCAGAAGAACGCGGGATTGGCGTTTATTGCGTTGGAGCCGGAGAATATCGATAGTTTTGTGGCGTTTAATATTATTCCGTTGGAGAGGGGGGATGAGTATCCTATTTTCAGGATCTTATCGTAGGGAAGAGATGGAAAGCTCGAGGCGGCTTTGAGATGGTATAGCTAGATACACTGCTGATGCAGGCTCAAGCGTGCACGTCGACGCCACCTCTTTCATACATCTGGCTCCCTGCTGCCGTGATTACCTAAGACTGCCGTCTGTCATCGCCGCATAGTTCTCCCACCGCATACTGTCCCTCAAGACCAGTTGAGTGTACACATCGATTCCTCTCCTGTCCCTCTTCCCCAGCTTCATGAAGCATCACAGCATTCCCGCCCGACCTCCGTGCTCCACACCCCGCCGTGCTTTCTAACCATCCCATTTATCTCCACGATCAGATCCCCACCACCACCCCCCCAACCAGCATCCCCACCCCCACCACCCTCCACCATCCCATCCTCCCCCTCATCCTTGCCCCACCGCTCCTCACCCCCGAACTCCCACCCTTACTGAAGTTATTAAGGCACTTCAGGTCCTTATACCCAGCTTTCTTGAACGACGCGCGCAATGCTTTCTGATTCGTCGTGACGCAGTATGAGTACCCCACTGGATCGCAGGGGAGAGGCGTATAGTACACACCGCCGGATTGGGCGCAGAGGTTGCGGGTGGGATAGGTGAGGGGGACGTAGCAGCCTGGGAGGGGTTGGCAGGCCATGTTTGGGAGAAGCTGGGGGCGAGGGGACGAAGCTTGTGGGAATGAGGGGTGGCGGTGGATAGGGTGGGGAGGTTGGCGGGATGTACGCGAGGGGCGGAGCTTGTGAAAGGGACGGGATGATGGTGATGATGTGGTCGAGAGGCGGGCGGAGGCTGGCTGGGTGGTGGTCGGGGATGGAAGGAGGCGAAAAGATGGAGGAGAAGGATACAAGAGGACAGTGGGTTTGGGTCGAAGTACCTACGTGAGATATCAGGCACGATCAAGGTTTCTGGCAATATCAAGGCCTTGGTTCGGGAAGGCATTGCAGGTCATGCTGCGCCGCAAACGCAGAGCTGAACCAGTGGATGATAGGTGGTGTGGCGTAGCTGTCAAAAGCTCTGGTCGAACTCTATTTGCATGCTATACCTTGGTAGCCTAGGTCGAGGCTAGTGATGCGAGATCGTGGCCATGGTATGAAGCAAGGAGGCAGCTCACTTACCGATTGTCGTCTGACGAAGGCAAGATGAGAGAGCTGATGTGCGCGGGGACATAGGTGAAAAAGGCCGTGGGAATCAAGACATACCACCTGACTTGCCTTAGTATCGTGTTCTGAGACACTCCGTTCATGCCCTATTCGGCTCATGCTCAAGTGCCGTGTTAGCGTATTGTGGCGTAGAAGCTGTACTTAAGCGACGGCACAGTTCGGCGCTTATCAGTGGCATATCAAACAACAACCCTTGCAAGAACCTCAATCATCCGACCTCTTCACAGTCCACCATTCAGTCTTACCTTTCTCAACCATCGAACATGTCTCTCGCCCCGACATGTCACACTGGCCCAGGCTGCATCGTACAATTCAACAGCACTTCTCTGGGAAACTTTTCTCTCGCCGATGTCTCTCTCGAGTACTGCTCTGCCACAGGCGGTCAGATCTCGAGAAATTCATCTTGCGATGACCGCGGTTACGCATTTTGCTCTCGGCCGAATCAGACTGATTTGATCCAGCGCTTCAATCAGTCTGGGTTCGCTACTCCGCAATGCTTCACAGGAGGGGCTGCTCATAGTCGAATCGGATGGTACCAGACGCTGGCGGTAATCACCTTGATCGCTGGAGCTGTTTGTCTATGATACTCAGCTTCGGCGCCGGACTGAATGGGATCCCACAGAGCTAGGAGGCTGGCGCGGCTCGGCCATGGGAACGTTGTGTGTACGATTCGGTGCCATAGGCATGTGGCATTTTCTGGAATACAGACGGCCACTAGTCGACCATCAACGAATCAAACCAGATGACAGAGCTAAACAGCGGTGACTGCGAAGTCAAATGTGCTGCGCCGCAACTCCAAGGCGGAAGATATCGAAAATTTGACATCGCTTGGCCTGATTTCTCCGGCGAAAGTGTTCTCAGTGGTCAAAGCGCTGGAGAGTGAACTTGGGCAGCAGACTGGACATGCCTTCGACAATATGAGAGATACTGTCCTTTGCTGATAGTATCAACGCAGCATTGCAGGAGGGAGCGATGTTCTCCGAGATGAAGTTCGCAACGAGTTGAAGAGTGGATCGACGATGGCAAGACCGAAGTCGGCTTGCAGCGCAGAAGAGGTCGTCGCAGTGCCTTGTATCATTTCTATATCACCTCCGCTCTAGAGAAACATGTCAATCCCTGGAATATTGCTAGACATTCATCGAAGAAGTGATGAATATGATGAAGTCGAACCTCCCACATCCGCCCACATGCAATCGGTCTCCAATGTCCCGACACGGTGTGGGCGGCGCCCGCGGACCGAGCTCCCTCCCTGCCCTGACCGTTTCCCCTCCTCCACATCGGGAGCCAAAAGTGTGGGGGACCACCGTGGGGGAGCATTGAGCATGTGTAGCTACAGTATATACACAACCCTCGATCCAATTCCTCTACTCTCCCCTCGATCACTCTCTCTCTGCCAGCGCAATCCCCATACTACATTGGCAGACCTCAACCCCTCCATCCTCTTCAATCACACCCGACAGCCCAGCACCCCCACCCCACCACCAACTCCCCCATCCCCCCACCACCATGTCCCAAAAATACACCAACCCCTTCCCCGCCCCCAAACGCTTCATCACCACCCACGACTCCACCGGCAAAGCCATCATCGACACCACATTCGGCGAAGAAATGCCCATCACCGTCATCAAAGGAGGCGAAGTGGACTTCGGCCTGGGCTTCACCACCTCCTCCTTCCCCGTCTCCTTCACCAACGACACCGACCTCTCCACCTACGGGCACCACCTCAAGACCGGCCCAGGCATAGCCGTTCCCACGGGAACAGTCATGCGCATCGTCACCATGGCGCCTGGGCACGTGAGTCCGATGCACAGAACCAGCAGTCTGGATTATGGCGTTGTGCTCGAGGGGGAATGTGAGTTGGTGCTGGACAGTGGGGAGACGCGGTTGATGCGCAGGGGGGATACGAGTGTGCAGCGGGGAACGAATCATGCGTGGAGGAACGCGAGTGATAAGGAGTGGTGTCGCATGTTGTATGTTGTTATTGGGGCCGAGGCGGCGGTGGTGAATGGGAAGAAGTTGGAGGAGGATACGAATGGGGCGGAGCAGGGGCAGACGGGGGATTTGGAGAAGTAGTATAGAAATGGGAATGAATAGATTGTTGTGTCATGTGGAGTGCCTTGTTCGTGATGGTTCGTCTGACAATGTGGTGATGCTGTTTGAGTGGTCCCGGTAATTTCTTGCCATGTGGTGCGGTATGAGCTGTGGTGCCGATTTATACACTCCACAGAATCTGTGATCCATGTGCAGGAGTTCCGGTTTTCGAGAGCGCAGGGCCTAATTCATGTGCTGACGTACTCGTCGCCGACGTTCGAGATGGGTCCGAGGTTAAGAGTAATCTGGAGCGCGGCTCACTTATATAAGACTGGACCCCAAGAGACGCTAACCACCACCTTGGATTTGATCTTCCGGATTGTTGTCGTGACAAAAGTCGTTGATTTGGTCGTTGATCGGAGCAGACTATCGACAGCATGTATTCCCAGACGAGCCGTGCAATGTACCTGTCGATGAGCCGGATTTTCTTCTGCCTGACTCTTGAACAATGACATGATGACTTTGCTGGAAGCGTTGAGATGTGGGATGGCGTTTGGCCTGCAATGATCAATCCAAGTACCGTTCGAGCTCTCGTGATCTAGTCCCGCTATTTCAGCGTGTCTTTCTCGCGTCCTGCGATCATCACGACCGCCTTCCACAGCCCGACCTTGCTATACAATTGGCAAAGATGTGTTTCAGACTGCCTCCGTCCATTTCATTAGTTGTGCCGTAGCATGATGCTCATGTGACGAGAGGCGTTGCCAACACCAGTATTGACCGTGTCGACGGCTCGTGATGTGACCGCAAGACTGCTCGTTAGCAACATGACCAGCACAACGACAAGCAGGCCTATGTTGTCCATTCGTCGCCGTCTGCATATCGAGGAGGGGCACCATATCGCCTAAGGAGATTCTTTGGTCCTTCAAACCGGTTTCTTGACTCCCTCCGACCTGGCATCGTGTCGTGCGAAGCCCCGAATCACGTCCGTGGTCATCTCGGCCGGCGCGCTCCTGCACGTACTACTAGTTGTTGTACTGGTCGTGTCCGTCTTACTGCTGAACTGATGCAGATGCTGATCATGTGAGGACGATCGCACGTTTTGAATCGGAGTGGCTGCTGGCCGTTGAGGTGTTGCCCCGTTCAAGTCCACAGTGAAGAGAAGTTCGCGTCTCCTCGTGTGCCGAGGGCAGTTGAGGCCGACGTAAACTATCCTCTCCTCGACGGGGTGTCGTCCGTATTGAGGGCATGCGTCGACGCCATGGACGTAGTAGACGCATTTGCAGCCTGCGTAGACTTCAGTGACGCGTATGCACATTTCTGTTGCTTTGGTTCGAGAAGAGCCAAAGTCTGTGTGAATAGGCTGTTTTGCTCGAGTGGATACAGTGGTTGTGAATATCTGACCTTGGTTGTGAGCTGATAGCGAGGTAGAAAAGATGAGCAAATCCACAGGCAACGATCTCTCTCCCCACCATTTTTCAGGCAGTGAGTGCAGTCAGAAATACTCCATATTGTCCAGAAAGGTGTGTACATCCAAGTAGGCAAATCGTGGCCCTCACCCGTGTTCTCAGGAAAGGTCATCTGCCTATCCCTGTAGCCCTAACAAGCCGTGGTCAGGTCGATGGAGCCGCAATCTGCCTATTCGACCAGTAGGACGATCTTATTCGTCAGAAACCTGACTAGTCGATAGCTCGGAATAGCGAGCTGATAGGTTCAGGCCAGCCAGGTGAGGGCAGGTGTGGTGGGATGCAGAAAAAAAAATCTCAAGCATTCGGGTTGCCGGCGTGCTAAGTAGACGAGCCGGTGACCTGGCTTGGGCTAGAAAAGTGTTCGCCAGACGAGAATCGAGGGAGATTTTTCGGGGCCGTGGCATCGGGTCAGTGCGTCGAACTATACAGAGGTACCTACCAGACTTTTGAAACGAGTGTGGGATCGGGGAGGTGTCATTTGGAGTGGTTCGTCCCGGCGGTCTATAGGGCCTGGACGGCTGCAGAGCTGATAATGCAGCTGTCGAGCCCGAACTGCTGCCATTGTGCCTACATTCACATTGATGGATCAGATCTCTCATCGACATTAGATGTTGTGCAGGTCAACGTTGCCGTGAGACGTATCTCCCCTGAACGAAAATAAAGCAAATAGGGTCATCTCCCATCAACGAACATCCATCGGAGATGAGTGCGCAAGCGAACGATCGACAAATCTGATAGAAGCAGGTGCATGTGGCTGCCACATGGTAGGGAGACATTCCCAAAACAGATAATGGTCGATATGAGGGTATGATTGGCCGGGATCAAGATTCCCGCATGACGACAAGAGGTGATGGGTGGGTGCTCCGAGATGAAAGACGCGACGGCACTTGGATAGCGCGGGATGTCGGATTCACATCTACCCGGTGATTTGGAGCTCATTGCTGGCCCACGCTAATGTCAAGGATAGGTATATCAGACATGAGCATGAAGTGAGGTTGTCAGCCCTATGGGATACGCTATGCTTGGGCCAAGGCGGTGTTTAGGCTTCGGGTCAAGGTTAGCGACCGCCGCCTGTGCCGCGATTCATGCTTCCGGTGACAGAATGTTGGTTCGTCATTGATTTGGAGTTATGCTCTGCCGACTTCTTTCCGAAGTCGTCCTCCTGCGCTGGTCGGTGGTGGTTCAGGCCAGCTATCGACCGCTTCCTCGACCTCGTCCAGGAATGTCGAACTATTGTGAACAAATGTGCCTCCCAGTACCACTCTGATACCCGGACTGCTAGCGTTTACCTGTGCCACCATCTTTGCCTCCTCATACGTCGTTCCTCCAATCATAAACACCACAATGTCTTGCGGCTTGTCCTTCGTAGCTCCACCGCCTTCCACGAATGGGTATTGAGCGTCCCGTAGTCGACCCTTGATCAGATCTTGGAGAGTCGTCTCCAAGCGCGGTGAATGCTGAGTGTAGACATTCTCGACTCCACGAAGACCGCGATTGAACCTGTCGCGTGCGCCCGAGAAGATCGACGCCGGCTGGAATAGATCTGGGATTGCACCACTCTGTGGCACTGACTGCAAAGAATGTGCGTACGTGATGAGCTTGGGAATGAGATTGATGCGGTGTCGAGAGATGTTTCCTGCTACTGCAAGCAGGTCCATCAAGGCGGGTGTTGAGTTTGATGGATGTGATGCATATCGTAAGGCATATATCGCCACCAATCGCAGCTTGTTGTTCGCCGGAACTTTGGGATTCTGTATAAGCTGCTGGAGACTCTTCAGATCTGCCGAGTGATTGTCATTGCATGCCAGACTCTGCTCAAGCTCGCTGATGTCCAACAAATTTTCATCACCGACTCGCCGGCTGAGCTCGGTGACGAGTGTGACATGCTTCGTGACATTGCCAGACAGTCTTCGGAATTCTGGATACTCCTCGACGAAGCGTTTCATGTCCTCGATCGATTCGAGCTTGTGTCCTGATTGCTGCTTCGACGCAAATTGCTCGACGTATTCTTTAGCATTCTGCCCGAGATCGCCAAAGTTCAGGTACATGTTCTTCTTGAAGAACGGATCTTGATCTTGGTTGAGTAAGACCTCCTGCATGAGATTGTCAGCTTCTCCGTCCCACACTCGGTTGTGTCCACTGACCTTGTACTCCGGTCTCACATCTGGCACATCGGACAAATTGACCTTGCCATTCTGTATACCCATGAGCTCGTGCACCATGGCCTGGTATGTCCACTGCGTCAAGAGCGGTGTAACGGGATCATCTCTCCGATCCACAATCAGCAGTATCGGCGGCGTGTCCGTCTTCCTAAAGTCGAACAGCTGATCCTCCTGTGTCATCTGGTATCTCGTCTCTGTCGCCAATTTCTTAGCAAGGAAGCTATTCTTCTGATATCTAATGAGCGGCTTCTTCTTCAACGCCAGAAGCAGAGCAATCACACCCTCCGTCGATCGTGTGAGCGAATCCTGATTCCACATGTCCGGGCTGTTGCTCCATAACCGCGTCTGTAGCGACAAGTCCATCAGGTCCGGGTTTATGATCAGGAAATCAGCAAAGTACTCCTGCACTGCCTTGACCACTTCATGGTCGTCTGCTTCGGCCAGCCTTTCGAGGGCCGACTTTTTGATTATGTTGGAGAAGTCTGAGCTGGGCATCAGTCAGAGCCCTGTTTTGTGTGTCTGCCCGTAACTCTTACATATGTGATACTCTCCATATCGTGGTTCTCGGAATTCGTCTATGAGGAACTGTATCGAGTCGGACGAGGGGCGGAGGAAGCAGAGACAGCGCAAATGTCGCAGCTTCTCGCGGTTCTGGTTGTCAATGCGACTGTGATCGCGTCAGTCCAGGGTGTCTGAACATGTCGGTCAACCTACTCGGTCAGGTATACTTCGTGGTTGAGGAGGGCTGATTGTGTCGTGGCTGCGGATACGATTTGTACCTGCACATGTCAGGGCAGTCCTGTACGCTGATCGGCAGACATACCGTCTCGCTGTCAAGTAGCAGGATCTTCATCTTTGCAGCATTGGAGCCAGCATTGCCGTCTCCGGCCGACACCATACGGGTGATGTAGCCGGAGACGGTCTGGAAGATGTCCATGACTTCGGTCTATGAGTGCGCTTGCATATCCGCATGTGATGTTTCCTGAAGGGCTCTCGTCCGGATGGATCTGTATTGCAGCGGTTGTGTTCCAGTCGGGCTTGTCAATATGAGTGTTATGCAGGAAGGGAGGTTGAGGGAGGGGTCCACAGGTGAAGCTCAGGACATGCAAGGCCGCCAGGCCGCCGCTCTGGTCGAGCTCCTCTTCCACATTGAACCAAAGAGCATAATCACTGTCGGTGATACAGTTCACATATCATATCATATGGTTCTACTTTCACACATAGCAATGAAAATTTCATAAGAATATCGATATTTCCAAATGTCATGCAGGGGTATCATCCAATCCCAAACGCCATTCATCCCACCATCCCATCCTAAAACTCCAACTCCTCAACCTCCATACCACACTCCACACACGTCTTCACCGGCACGCCCGTCTCCGGATTCTCCACCGCCCTTCCCCACTCATGCTCATGCTTCCCGCCCCTCAGCGTATCCCCAAAGCTGCCCCCCTCCATCCCCGCCTTCCGCCTCTTATATGCATCGACTCTCGTCCTCCTCTTCAGATCCGCGAGCTTGCTCTTGAATTTGGCCTCCTTCCTCTTCCTCGTCTCGCCTTGCCTTCGCTCGAACTCCTCGTCCAGCGCTTCTGCAGAACCCCACTTCTTGTCGCTGAAAGCGTACTCCTCCACTTGAAAGCGCAGATACAGCATCATGTTATTCCATGTGCTCTTGTGCGGATTTGGCCTCTCCAGATGCGGTAACAGGTTCGGGTCCTTCAGCTCCGGGTCCGTGAGGAGGTAGTCCTCCTTCGCCTCCGTCTTGGTCAACAAGCTGTACCTCTCCGCGAACTTCTCCTTGCACCCGTTGCAGACGCGGACGGAGAATGCCTCTTCCCATTTGAAGTCGATCTCGAGACTACCGCATTCGCGACACTTGCGCGCGGCTTGTTCGGGGTCCAGAGCGTTGATGCCTGGTTCGAAGGGCCCGGTGCGGGCTTCTCGCATCTTCTTGACTAGTTGTCGTTGTTCCCATTCTTTTAGCGTCATACCTTCGGGCTTGTCTGACTTGTCGTGGGCCATGGCTTTGTTGAATGGGTCGTCTTCTTGTGTGAGGAAGCCGGCTTTGGTGTCGGTCATCTTGCTGAAGTCGTACTCGACGTACTTTTGGAACTTCTTCGCAGCGGTGATGCTATTATCTTTTGGGTAGGAGAGGCCATTTGATGGGGCCTGGCGAGCATCTCGCTGGTTCGGGGCGGAGGCACGAGTGGATGTGAGGGCACTGTGTGGTCGTTTGTTACCTGTCGTGAAGTCGGATGAAGTGTCTCTAGCGGCCGCAGCAAGTTGCTGATTGCGCAGTGCTTTCGCTTTTAGTCGAGCTTCTTCCATTCGTCGAACCTGTTCTGGTGTGATAGGGGCGGCGGGCATGTCGCCTGTGTGAGTCCGCCTCGGTGGCGTGCTGGGACGGGGGGTTTCTGCCATCTTGAAGTGATGAGATGGTCTCCAAGATCGTTACAGTGAGAGCTACGCGGTAAGTAATGTTCTCGACCTGCCTACAGCACGAGGCAGAGGCAGTGAGGCTGTTGGTGGAAAGGAAAGTGTTTCTAAGCTGTGAATCTTTGATACGACTGGAGCCGGAACGTCATTCCGCGGGGCAGCCATTGTCACGTTTTGCACCGTTTGCAGCACTGCGCGCATCGTGTACAGAAAGATGATAAGATTGCAAATTCTCTCCTGAACTCCTACGCTGCTTTTGCCTTGGGCTTCTGCAATCCCCCTAGTACAAGTCCTAGCACCGCACACATACCCATCGCGCCCAAGCCATAAGCATACTCTCGACCAGTCCACCAATACAGCGTACAGAAGCCCAAAGGACCCAGTGCTCGTCCCAACTGACCCCATGATCTGTGGTTCCCCAGCTTCCCTCCTCTCTCGTCATCACTGGCCTCGAAACTGCTCAGACTATTCAATCCTGTTACCACTGTCGCGCTCGTCACAGCCAGTAGTCCAGCAGCGACGTAAAGCATCTTCTCCGTCTCCAGCCTGCCGAGGATGAAGAATGCCGCGGTGCATGACATGATGCCTAATTGGACGACTCGAAGTGGGTGCATGCGACGAGTCACTGCGCCCTGCAGGATCGATGCGACCAGGCCGATGAACCCGAGCATTTTGCCATTCTCCTTTGCGCCGTACGAGAAGAGGTCGTAGGTCATGAAGGTCAAGGAGAACTCCATGCCGCTGAAGAACAGGACGAAGAAGAAGTGGGTGAAGTTGAGGATGAAGTGGGAGTTTGTGCGCTCAGCTTTTGGTTTGACTGAGCTTGATGTCTTCTCTTTGGTGACGCCATTTGCTGTGGCATGTCCGTTGCTAGTAGCATGTCCATTGGCTGTGCTCTTCTGGATCGTGTGGGTCTCTGGTAGCGCAAGGTAGAGATATATCGTTTCCGTGACGATCAAGAAGAGGGAGAAGCCAGCTGCCGCGGCGAATGGATTGCTCGCGACCAGGGTGACATTCGATAGTGCAGCACCGAGCGCAGGGCCAAATGTGAATGCGATGCTGAAAGCTGCTCCGACCAGGGCCATTGTGGATCCTCGCTGCTTCTCGTCGCTGATGTCCGTCGCGATCGCCAGAGCCATTTGTACATTGCCCTCGCTCAGTCCTCCAACGATACGACTGGCCAGGAATGTCCGGAAATCGGCTGCTATTACCCAGAGTGCCACACTGAGTATGTTTCCCACCATCGACCAGAGCAATGCTGTTCTACGACCATACTTGTCGGACAGTCGACCAATGATGGGTGAAGCCACCGCCTGGCACATGGAGAAGAGCGAGCCGAGGGCTCCACCGAGCAGGACAATATCATAGCGGTCGTTAATTGGTCGCTCAAAGATGTTCTTGTATGTGTTCAGGGCGTCGAGTACGCTAGTGAGGATGGACTTGCTGGACTTGTCCGATTGGGCGGCATCGATGCCTCGGTAGAACTCGAGTAACTTGGGGAACAGTGGGAGGATGAAAGTGAAGGAGATCTATTTTCGTCAATGCCGCGGCCTGAAAGGGGGACTGCATGCTCCTTACGAGGTCGAGTAGTAACGATATAAACAGGACCTTGAGGACCTGCTTTCTGTTGACACCAGCGACCGCCATTGTAGCGGACGATATAGTGGAAAGACTGTCGCAGTGGTAGACAAAGGGGCGAGGGCTAGAAGTAAAGGAACGGCGTGGATGTCACGCTACTCATAAACAGCTGGCATGAATTCACGAAACATGCTGACCCGCAATTATTTGGAACCTGCTCATCCCGGTGGACACACGAGATCTCGGACATGAAGATCCGGGCGCGCCCAAGCACTGAAACCCTGCGCCAATGACGATGTGCCGCCCTGCAAGGGAGCTTTCCCCAGGCGGCCGTTCCAGAGACAATTTGGGCGTCCGGAGATGCCACGCTCCGCTGGGATCTGCATCAACGGCGACGAATGGGGGACGTGGCTTTCCTGGTGATGGTAAAGTTTGGTGTCGGCGAGAATCAATCACTATGCTTTGGGACGTCGGTGATTGGGCCGAGGCTTTTTGATTGCCAGCGGAATCGAGCATGGTATACGCGTGTGAAGCCGCGGCTTATACGAGGAGCGGCCTCCTCGATACACAGGCAAATGGTCTTCGTTACCATCCTCGGACATGATGATACGTGGCCTATTCTGTCCAAGCTGGACACCTTTGCGTCGATTCTCCATTGAGCCAACTTCACCTCCAAGTCATGTCAACCTGTCTCTTTGGAAGCCTGCGCGTCCAGTGCATGACGCTGTCCATTGACTGCTTCATTTCTCCCTCCTGGCGCTACTCTATCGACCACGCCAGTGCGTGCTTCGATCTCTGAGAGCCAACCAAAAGACTACACTCGACCATCACCTTGGCCTGGCCGGCGGGTACGTTTTCCCAAACCACTTGCTGGACATTGTTGTCTTCGTCGTACTTGAAGGGAGGTCCAAATTGGTGGGCTTTGCCCATGTTTCCGTGCAGCCTTTTCACACCCGCGGTAACGACAAGGCGCAGCTTGTTCTGTATAGGTCCTCCTCCTGCATCATGCCAGGTCAGGGTGACTTTGAGTGTCTGAGGGTATGATGCCGGCTGGACGGTCACGAAGATTTCCTCCTTCTGCCGCGCTGGTAGTCCATTCAGGCCACTAGCAGCATCAACAAACCCACCTACCTTTCTAGCAAGGTCAGTCTCGGTGTTGGATTGGACGACGAAGAGACTACCGCCCATGTTAATCCTGCCAAACCCCTGTAGATCACGAGGCAATCGGTCTCCCTGGGACGTTGAAACCTTCGACAGCCCCCGATACATATCCACGGCACCATGGATCAGGAGCACTTTTAGCAGTACTGCGGAAGGCTGGGCCACACCGCTGATTCTCAGGGCCTGGCGAAGCGCTGCCGCACAGCCAGCGACCAAAGGCGTTGCCATGCTGGTTCCGCTCAAGAAAAACCACTCGGGGTCGGTAGTCTCCCCATAATCAGTGGGCGGTGGGAATTTCCCGGCTTTGTACGCCCTCGCCGTGGACAATGCTGAAAGGATCCCAGCTCCAGGGGCGCAGACATCAGGCTTTATACGACCTTCCTGAGTCGGACCTCGGCTGCTGAACTCGGCGATCATGCTTATATCACCAGAAGGCTTGGGAGTTCGGTCATGGTCGAAGATCTCGGTGCCATTCGCATCCTTCATGATTGGTCTGTCGTTGAGACTAGCCCCTACAGTGAGCACGTTCTTCGCAATGGACTCATCGTGTACCTGACTGACAGTGTTTTGGCAGTCACCGTCATTACCCGCAGCGAAGCAGCACAATAAGTCGCTTTTCTCCAGGAGATAGTCGTCAAGCTGGTGAGCTGGGCCGTACTTGTCCTGTTTCCCGTCCCACTCGGGGCCGTACGAATGATTGGACACTCGAGCATTGTAGAGCGATGAGTATGGTGTGTCCAGAAGCTCCCCAGGGAGATCTCCAGCCGCCCCAGCATCATTGGCATAGTAGATTTGCGTTGCGACAAGCTTAGCTGCTGGTGCGGACCCCTTTATGCATCCCCTCACCTGAGCTCTGGGACCACCCATAGTAGTGGTCGTACCATTCGCAAGGGCGCAGCCTGCTACGTGGGTCCCATGGTCGTCTGTATCTTGAAAAAGACCGGGTCCCTGCCAGTCTGCAGGATTGATCACACCTAATACACGACCTCTCAATGAGTCGAGCACAGTGGCAGGATCACCTGTGTCGACTCCCGAATCGGCCACATGGATCACCTCTCCATCTCCGTCCAGTTCCGTACCTCCGCTCGACAGGTTGTGGACATTAGTAATAAAGGCCGGTTGTCCAAGAACATGTCTTGCTAGATTGCACTTTGGGGTTTTCTTCTTCATCTCATGCACCGCCTGGATGTCGTCGATTCTCTCAAGGCCGGCCAGTGTTTTGGATTTTACGTAGGTGACGACGTGGCCCTTACTAGGTTTGCAATCGTTGCGGTCCACTTCATACTGTGAGACGATAGCATTGATTACTCCGTCTGCTCTCCGATTTGTTTCAGACTGGCTCCTACCGCTTGATGAGCCGCCGGATCCACTGACGACCTCGCGGTCTGGCTCAGGATGCAAGACGATCAGGACTTTGAGTTTGTCCTCAGCTGTCCCGGCCCCTCTGATGGCTGTATCACCCTGTGTAGAGGAGGACCCACCGGTCAACTTCTCCTTGAGATCCGAATTGATCTTGAAGTAGGGGTGATATATGTCGGCGTACCGGATGAAGTCCAACCCGCGGATGACCTCGAGGTCATCTTTACCGTACCTGTTTGCGCCGAGCGTGTTAGCACAATCCAAGCCGAATCGATCTGACGGGGTGTCGTCCTTACCAACAAACGTAGGTCTTCTCACCTACACACGAGATGATGCGGACACCGAACTCCTTCAAATTCTGATCATCTATGTCTTCTTCATCCGTGATCTGCACCAAGATATACTGAGTGCCTTCCGAAGTCAGAGAAGGCTGACTGGGAGGATCGCAGAACGTCAAGCGGGTGTCCGTCCTCGAAGCTCCATCTCTCGCAGAGACAGGGTCTCCAAGGACAGCAGAGCCGGACAATCTGTCCGTCTGTAGCACTGCTACGTTGCCGTGTATAGCGATTGATGTCATCTCGACTTTTCTGGTCGTCCGCACCTGGATACTACTGACTGTATACGAAGGTTGTGATGAGAAAGATAGGGAGCGACTCAGACTTGGTGATCTGAAGTATTGTCGGATGCGTAAAAAAGAACTGGCCTTTGGGGTGGGATCAAACAGATGCGAGGACTAGACGACTGGCCAGGCATGCGACCGGCTCCGTGCTTGTGGACTAGCCGTCCTCTGATCGGGAATTTGATAGCATTCCTGTCATGGATCATACCGCAGGACGCCCCTGGAACATGGAGGGTGGAGAGCTCCTTCGGGTGGCACGCTACTGTCTTCGACATCCACTCGTCAGTGCTGGCTGGTACTCAGAGCAGACCAGCTCGCCACAGACCTGCGATCTTCTTAAAACGTTGGGATGCCACGTCATCTCCTGTGGCATCGGGTTGATAGACGTGCAGCGGCATGAAGCTGATGTGTGAGACATCCTGCCATGGCGGTAGAATCCTTCCGGTCTTGCCGGTGCGGTATTATTGGGGAAGCTCGATCTGAAGCCAGCTGCACCAGTGAAGTATGCAAGTGAGTCATGATGGAGTATTGCATGAAAATCCGGGGCTGGCTGGATCTGGACTATGTACAACCCGCGGGAGATGTCCATGCAAGCCTTGCCCCTGAGCTATTGTATCAGGCGAGCCAAATGCATACGAGCGGGTCTCGAGGTGGCCCACGTTCAGGGGGGGTGCCCTGTACAGCAAGTTGCCCGACATGGTCCTGCAACGCAGCCAGCTGACGATCGTGATCCAGGGGGAGCGGATGTGTAGCCTGCCTCGTATGCTGCGAGTGCCCCTTCTACCTCAGCAAGCCACACACTATACACGAGCTCAGCGTATACCCTATCTGCATACAGATATGGAGCACAGCACGTTGCCGCATGAATCCCACCTGTCTTGTACGGGCCAGTAGAATCACTCGATCGAGTTGGGGAAGTACACGACATTGGTTGGCTGCAGGCTGCAGGGCACTCCAGGGCACTCCTTGTGCTGCCTTGAGTAGCGAAGGTGCTGCGCAAGCCACATTCAATGCACAATAGTCGGTGTTCTTGGCCAGCATTAGTCTCAGCTTCAAGTGTTCCACAGGCGGAATCAGCACAATGCTAAGAGCTGAAGTGAGACAATACTCATCGGTGCTAATGAGTGTAAGCGAGCTTAGCCCCTGCATCATCGGAGCATCGTCTACATTCTGTGATGATCGGAGGATGCATCAGGCCCGCACGAAATCTTCAGGGCGTCAAGGATTACATTGGCGAACCACCGAGAACCCTCGCATATCTTCACTCGTGTACAGGAACGATTTGATGTGCTCGCTGATCAGCTGTAGAAATGTGACATGCGTGTGATAACACAGATACTAGGAATTGAACCTTCTCGTAAATAGCACGATCTTGATGTCTTTGTGGCATACTCGAATTTCTATTCGCCACGGACCTTCACTGTCATTGTGGCCTGGTTCGGGTGAAATGTGTCAAGGTGCGCCCCAGCAACAGTCAGTGTGACAGGCTTCATCCATGTCTCTTGGTTCTGCAGCACCCAAAATGACTGTTCGAGTGTAGCAGGATCAAAATCAGCAGACACGATCAGACTCCCATCGCTGGTGATCGCCCGTACATCAGGGAGAAGTGTATCTGAATTCTTGAGAATGAGCGTCAGTTTCGATCCATTTGCTACGCCTTCAGGCGCAAGGGGCTCCGTTGGCTTGATTGCCAGATGAAAATTAGAGCGGCGGATCTGGCTCTTGCTGACCACACGCTGAGCCAGATACTTGTCCAGGTTCTGCATCGTCTTCTCGAGGAGAAACATGTTAGCTTTCAATGGCGGCTGCAGGCTCTCGATCGTCATCTCAATAAATAGATTGCCGCGGATGCACAAAATCGAATGAGAAGTCTGCAGTGAGTAGTGGCCGATTGAGAGGCTGTCTCCGAGGGTTCCAGGACGAGTCACCGCTTTGTCGATTGGAGATTCGTATCGGCTCAATTCGAAGACCATTGCCTCTTGAGCATCGAAGAGTGAGTCAAAGATGTGAATGTTGACTGAAAGTCGACCATTGTCCACCGCGTTCGACGTGACGGGCATATTTTTGAAAGTGTAACCAAGTCGAGTTACCCCAGGTGCGAAACGACAAGGCGTTATATCCATTGTTGCCGGCACTTCCAGTTGCAAATCTGGAACCACACCGATCAGGATTGGCACAAGATTGCGAGCTTGCAATGACGCATCGTTGAAGCCCCAGAACGTAGAGTTTGGAGTCTTGCCGCGAGCCATGACCTTTTCGATCGCCGTTCTCATTGCGTCGGGTATAGGTACAGGAGAGACCTGTACACCGCCACCACGAATGGCGTTGATGCCGCTTACGTTGTAGGTGCCGACTCGAGCGATGTAGTTGGCTTTACCAGATTGCATGGTCGAGAAGGTATTGTTCGCATCTGTTCGTTCGATAAGCAGATATTATCAAGAATGAAAGCCGGGTGTTCTCACAAATACAGCCACCAAGACCAGTGGCATCCACGAATTCGTCAACCTGGCCTTGATGGTCCGCAACCCGCAGTGCCAGAAAGGCGTCTCGAGCTCTGGTGCCAAGATTGAATTGCATTTGATCCTTGACACCAGGCTCTGCGCAAGAAATATCGATGACCTCTCCCGCTCCCTTGACCGTGAAAGTGCCCTCCAACCAGGCTCGGGCTTCGCATATGAGCTCTTGTCCAGGTTTAGGCTGAAGAGACTCTCCAGGAACTGTCAAGCTGTGTTAGCGTAGCTCATCATTTGGAGAGCATGATGTTCATACTTAGGCCGCTGAAATAAGGGTTGTTCATGCCAGTAGTGGGTATCGCCGGCACGCTCGTTTCTGACAATCCGAAAAGCATTCCCGGTCTCATGATTCCAAAGGGAGTTTTGCAGGTCCATATAGTATACAGAACTGCTTGGCCTGTCACATTTACAAGCAAACTGCAAGCAAGCTGCATCAGAGCAGACAGATCGAAGGAGTTCACCAACCGGGCCGTGTGCATTGCTGAGAGGAAAGCAGGGAGGTCAAAACTGCCACCACAAGCTCCGACGCCAAAACTCGCTCTCCCAGAGATGGTGTTGTAGCTCAGTTTCTTGGACGAAAATATTTCCTGCGCATACTTGAGCCACCATCTTTGGTAATCTGCCTGGATTGCAGCAGCATTTTTAACGAGTTTGTCAGGGGCCGGCGTGAGAAGGCGCAGGAGGTGGACGGGCCAGACCCCACCGTAGTCCATGGCTGTTCGATTGACATGCGAGGGGATGATACTTGGACCTGCAGGTGCGGGACCAAGCAACCAAAAGAGCTCCAATCGCGTAGTAGTCTTGTATGATAGCGGTGGGGCTATGGACGAATTAGTTCTCACTCAGCAAACATCCCTGAGACCGACCTGTCGGATTCATGCTGCTGACGAAAGACCATTCAAAGTCACCCGCGACTCGAAAAGGTAGCGGGCACACTCTATCTTTAATGACTGCTTCCATGGTGAAATGAGTCAGCTTGAAGTCATACTCCTCTTTCTGATCAGCACTCTTGACGGGGAGAAGAGTGACTGCCCAAGCTTCGCTTTGTAAAGTCGCCTTGTATCCTGACAACATTGTGCATACGCCGACGAGTTTGAGATCCCCCGGAGGAGGCCTAGGATACGTGGAGAGGAAGGTGCAAGTGCCAGTGGCGGTCATATCCAGATTGTAAGAGGTGGCAGGATCCTGTGGAAGTTGTAACGCAATCGGATCTGTTGAACCGTCCGGGCCATCTATCATTCCTTGCGCTGATGCTTCTGTCCATGATGCCGTCGTTGGTTCCTCTTTCGGCTGGCGTACATCACCGGACGTCGCCTGGATAGGTAGATCCGACCACAGCGTCAATGATAGCTTGGATATCAGTGGAGACTCTGCCATGGCAAAGTCGCTCCAGCCCGTGTGGTGAGAAAAACACCTGGTATGATGCGTGAAAGATCTTGTTTGTCGAGGGCTGAACAATGAACTTTGGCAAAACCGGGATTTGTCACCCAAAAGCAGCGAGAAGACCTGGTCGACTACATCGGATATTGAAGCACAGCAACACCGGATCGTTGGGCATCCTGCGCTACCTTGAATCGTGACTGCTGCATCTCGCCGGCGTCCCCTAACGTACCCCTACTGTTTGCTTTGTGGTGTGGTCCCCATTTCTCACGCCATGCGGAACTGCCAATCCTGTGCTGATGCGACCTCAGGTAGCCACACAATGTGTGATGACCATCGCAGGTCTTGTCCAGTGCGGAGTCCTGATCGTTGATGACGATCCCTGGTCAAAGCGGTGGTGGGGAGAGTTCATTCTCGCGACCATTAGGACTCGCCATCCCCGATTGACGCATGAGAATGGCACCGTCAGCTGCGCCCTTCAGATGGTGGCGTGCGAGGCGAGGCGGAAACAACCTGAAGCCCCGAAAATCTGCAGGACGGGAAAAAGCCCGTGACGGTCCGCACGGAGCGACGAACGTCTGTCTGCCTGTCTGGCCGGCTGCCAAGTGGTCCGCGTTATCCTCCTCTGGTCCATGTGGCAGGGCCGGTAGCCAACTTGTCTCAGACAAGCGATCCCTTGACATAGCTCCCTGCACGCGTGCCCGTGGTGTGTCTTGACAGCGATTCGTCGATGTTTCCAAAGCATCGTCTGGCCCCTGGCGCGTACATACTAGCTGAACCACCACAGCTGAGCCCACGGCCTCACACCATCAATACACGCTTACTCCGAGACACCGAAATGATCCTACCAACCAATAGTGCAATCTGCGTCAACATACCACCCTCTTTCGTTGAGATGATGCTCTCGGGCCGTCTTTCGGAGGATGCATGACAGCTGAGTTATGGACATAGCTCCAAGGCCTCACCGATTGGAACGCCGATTGCATGCCATGCCAATAATACATCTGGATCGACATGGGATTGCTAGACACCATGGACGCAACAGATCAAAGGCTTCTGGCATGATGCCCCTTTCTGAGCCGAGAGAATCGGTGTGGCTGTCCGACGCTGACGGTGTATAAAGTAACATGGTCCGAGTCTTTGTGCCTCACGAGACTTCCATCGTATTCGATATCAAATTACCTCTAAGGCAAAGTCAAGTGCATTCCCATACAAACGAAAAGATGCCATCCATCACTTGCTCCATCGCAATCACGAACAAGTTCAAGGACACGAAGTTCTTCCTCTTCCAGGAGAAACCTCTCATCGACGATGGACCGTCTTCAGGAGTCTACAGCAACGTCTTCCAAGCTACCGATAACAAGGTCGCAGCCGCCAAAGATGGCAGTAGCACCATCACTTTCGAGATGGACAACACGTTCTACGCCATTTATGGCAACAAGAAAGGACAAAGTGGCAAATCAAAAGTGAGCACTGCAATCTACAGGGAGATCTCGCTTGCAACAGACGAGTCATCAGGCTCTGTCGTTGCTCTCACTGCATCTGGCAACACTCTCAAGTGGGACGATGCTGCCGTTGGCCAGCGAAAGGCCACGAACCCCGGTAGTTTCGAGTTCATTACTGATCCAAGCATCCCTACCGGTACAGGTATGTAACAAAAAGTTGAGTCTGAAGCAAGACACTGATGAGAACACAGAGAACAATTATATCGGGGTGGGCGCCCCCGATCCCAACAACCCTACCAAGGTCATCCCAATCGCAACATACCAAGCTGAACCCACTTTGAACTCAATCCTCTATCCCAAAATGACCTACTGGATTGGCACGGGAGATCTCGAGCAAGGCGAGTTGGTGGATCGTCAGTCTATCGGCGCCTCCGTCCGGATCGATTTCGAAAATTGCAAGATTTCAAAGGCGGTTCTGGTTCTGAAGGAGAACGGGACTTGGGTGGACGACAATGGTCAGACTGCTCACAACAACGTTAAGATCTCGACTGGCAATCGCGTGTGATCAACATCTGGTCATGGAAAAACGAGATCATCGAGACGGGATGTCAATCCTTTCATGTTAGCTACAGTCACTCCTTATATAGTCAAATCAATGCCACCAAGCAGCCATTTCTGCTACATCTTCCCTCGTTCCACGCGTGAAAAGGTACCATTCTTCAGATACTGTACTGACGCGACAGTATTGGGCTCGGTCGTGACGGCAATCTGAGCTCTTGTTGTGTCGGCCACATCGATATTGGAAATCATGCCTGGCGTCGCACTGCCTCTGTAACAGTGCCAGACTGAGCTTGGCCGCATCGTATAGGTCGTTGATGGATAGGCGCGCCAAACACATACCGGAATGACTTGTAATCTGTTGAAAGGATGGCTCATGCCGATTCCCATGAACACTAAGATCAACTACGTCAGTGAATGTTCAGTGTGGAGCGAACGAAGCTCAACAGCTGGTCGTACCATTGTCCGGAATGCTGCTGTCGGTCGTAATTGTGACTTCGCCGAGATTGAGATTCGTCGTCTTCGTGTCCGTGGACAGTCCATCGACAAAACGTGGCGCCTTTCCAGAGGGCACAGTGAGCACGCAAGTGCTGGCATTAGCATCCTTTCCACGATAAAGTTCCAAGCACCTGCGGTCATTTGGAGAGAGCTGGTAAGCATCGGGGAGCGGAACCTGAGACACTCCAGTGACCGCGAAGATGCTAGGGTTCTGGCCTGCGGTGTATGCCTCTTTGAGAAGGAAGTCAGCGCTTCCAGTACCACCAGCGATTCCTGTGGCGTTCTGGAACACTGGAGTGACCAGATCGGGCTGCGTGGAGGAGAAGATGGGTGGTTCGGCGACGATGTAAAAGTTCTGATCACCGTTGCTCGTGTTGTAGATGGTGATGGTTGACCTCTCGGGGAGATCGAGCGCGTTTATGTAGCTTCTTGTTGCTGTCGCAAGCCTCGAGACCGGAACAGACACTTGCAGTCCTTCGGTCAGGGGTGTTGTGGCAGGACTCGGTAGCAACACTGCATCGCGGACGATTGCGTGGGCCGTGGCATAATCGACTTTGACCATCATGACTTCAGACTGGTACTGCATTCAGGCGTAGAATGAATGATTGCAGCCTAGAATGCAACGGACTCAAGGGAAATTGAGATGGGACAGATCGAGGGCCCGAGTGTTGAAAACTTGACACCTACCATGTGTTGTGGCTAAGCTGAGCTGAGCTGAGCTACATGCACTCTGACTCCTGCTTCTCAGATCGGCATCCGGGTCGAGTCCATTGTCAATGCCATCGGGTTCTCAATGAATGGATGCGCTACCTCCCTCAATTGAGCGTTCCGTGGTTTCGTGCATCTGCACTGTCGGGGCCAACCTCATATTTCCCTCAAACGAGATAAAGGTCCGCGTTGACCTGTCCATTGACAGCTTGCACACGATCGCTCTGGTCGCCACTTCGCGACAATGCTGGCCCGTCTTGATGAGCAGATGCAGATATCAAGGATAGATTTGGCGATGTTTGTCGCGGCAAAGGCAGTGTTCAAAGTCTCGAATTCGGTGGGCAGCGGCTGCATCCTCCGCCGTCTTCCCGCCGTTTGCGCGCTCTCCGCACAACCATTTAGCAGAAGAGGCATTCTATCAATGAGCTGTATAAGAGATGCTTGATTTGAAGTCGCAACACCTTTGTCTCGTGTGCGCTTGATTCTATATGTCATTCATGTCCTGTCATTATCGATCGTTACCGTGGGTGCTCCTGCGACACCACGAGCGGGGTGTTAAAAATGCTCAACGCTAACATTATTGCAGAATCAAGTTGTCGTAACGGTGTCTCCATTGTAGTTCAACAAGGCCGTATGCATACTGCGGATGAATCGAGATGGATCACCATTGAAGGAGTGGAAGACCATGTGCCTCGCGTCGGCAGCGACATCAGCACTGCCAGGTCCGATCAGACCAAAATCGCCAGATTGGAATAGAGGTCGCGACTGTCGTAGGTATGGACCGGTGACCGAGTTGGCAGTGGCGTACGACACAGTGTAGGTGTTGTCGAGAAAGCATCCCTTGCTGAAGAATAAAAAGTACTTTCCAGAAGCAGTCCTGGTAATTGAAGGAGCCTCAACAATACCATCATCGGCTATGCCCAGGTTATCGACCAGTCTGATGGGATCACCTTGCAAGGTGTGGCCATCAGCAGCAACGCGTTGCAGGTTCAGCGGAGTCGACTTGATCGGCTCGACTGTGTTACCGCAGAGACCGCCATTGCCAATGGAGTTTCCGTCTACCTTGTAAACAAAGTAGCGCTGGCCGTCAGTGTCCTGGAAGGCGGTAGGATCGATACTGCCACCTTGTGCCAGTGGACAATTTAGCGGCGTACCTGGTCCGCTGTAGGGACCCTCAATGTTCTGCTTATATTTAGCGACGATCACTACACGAAATGACACGTTGGCGGCTTACAGTCGCAGTTGCATAACCTATGCAGTGGAACCTGGCGGAGCTGTCTGTGTTTGTCGTCGCCGAGAAGTACATGATGAAATTGTTCGGACCCTGCATGAGTTGTCAGCCCCGCCCTGCATGATAGCATAAGGGTTCTCCTACCAACTGAGCAATGCTGGGGGCCCAGGTATTCCAGTTAGTCTGGTTAATCCAGCCAGGAAGGCGAGGCAGGGCGTCTTTCTGAGATCCGTCTGCATTGTTGACGACTTGCCAGTTTGTGAAGTCTGTTGATTTGGCGATTTGGATGTGGATCGTGGTGCCCTTTGTCCTTGTAGCAAAAGCATACCACACATTGTCAACTTTGATCAGACCTGGATCTGGGAAATTGGGTGCTATGACAGGTCCAGAAGGTGCTCGCTCCTTGATGATTCCAGCTCGCTCAAGGGGTAGACAAACGGCCAGAGCGGTCAAGGTCGCGAAGAGTATGATGATTGTCGGGAACATGGCTTGTATGGGAATCTTTTGCCGATTAGCCATCGGTCGAGAGCGACTAAAAGTTGGACGACTACCTACCGGACACCAGCTGTGATATACACAACGTCGCCGAGAGGAAGAAGAGGGATGAGCATCTTTATCAACAGCCTCCTCTTGTACACAGACGTCAGTGCTATCCAATCCCATATAGAAAAGAGTTGGTAGAGCAATGCGCTAGTCTTGAAAGAAATGATAATCCATGCGTGTCCAGCACAGCTGAATGAATCCCATGACGAAGGACAGCACGAGAACAGATGAAAGTATCCAAATACAGGGTCGACTATCCAAACCTTCGCTGACCGAATGCGAGGCTAGGGAGTGGCCGCTTGGCCAGGACAGATCTCTGGGCTAAAAATGAGCAATCACTACCGCAAAAAGACCGAGCGGCGAGGGCATTGACTCGAGAGGAAAGAGATAGTTTACCACAAAAATGGGGCACGTCGCCGGCACGATGAACTTGATTGAGCAGGAGAGGCGGAGTTTTGGCAGATCAGCCATGTGGGCCAATTGTTCATGGTCGATCAATATTGCATGCATTTGAGCATGCTTTGCGTGCTTGCTTGAGCTACGATGAATTTTGATCATGTGCGAAAGACAATGAACGATATCGGCAGAGGCAAAATCGCAAATGAAATCGTGGGACGTGCTGGTTAGCAGAGTTCGTAAAATTAGTGGTCCGCAGCAAGCGTGAGTTAATGGTCAAGGCGGCCAACATTTGTTGCTGTTAACTTTTGGCCATGAGACAGCTTGGAAGGCCTTTGCGGCTGCTTTGCTTTGACTGTCAGGCCAGCCAAGTACTTGCGTAAGCACGTTGCTGTGTCCATGAATACTCAGGGCATGACGAGACATTTGGGATGCCTGGGCAGTCGATGGTGACGAATGTGATGAGTGGGAAAATATCGTGCTTGTCTCTGGGCGTCGCCCCTCGCTGGGTTTTGCTCGTCACTTGACCTCGAGTGTGGCCCCTCCACAACTTGGCGACCACTTCTCGGCCAAATGTCGATATTAGCTTTCAGCCCCCAAGGTCGGCTCGTCTTCTGGAAGGATGGAGGAAGGTGAAAACATGAATCAGTACCATGAGATCTGGGACGAGGCGTCGAGACGGACAGCCGTCACATGAGAAGAGGTGTGGGACACGACAGCCAGCACATGTATTTTCCATGTCCAGACCCGATGAGTCTGGCCACATCAGAATGTCTACCCCTGCCGTTCCCATCTGCTCCCCACAAGCATATCATATTTGGCACGGACATTCATACCCACGAGTCTGGGTGCAGCAACCTGATCGATGCGGATCGTTCGTTGGATCGAACAACAGGTACGACCTCACCTGTACCGCACCACGAAAAGTGAATCTCGAAGCTGGACGTGGCTGGCAATAGAGCGCCATACACACCACGCCCAGCACACCGGTCTTTCTCTGTCCTCTTGCAAAAGGTCTGCCAGGCCACGAGGGTAAATGCGCACGACCCTGGCAGTATATCGCTTGTGACCCGAAACAGACCAGAAAGGACTCGGAGAGCTCGCTTCGAAGAGAAGCAGAAGACACTTGCGACCTGTCATTGGCTCTCGGATGCTCCTGCGACGCCACCAATGGCCTCCATCCTCGGGAAGGTCCAGACTAATCAAACCCCGCATCGCTTTTTTTCCATGTTCTGGGGAAGCGTCTGCTAGTCTTTGCGCCGCAGGATCTGACCACAGACAAGTCACGCTACCGACTGTAATATATATCTAATGCGCTCGAGCATCTACCCTGCACGGTACTTTGTAAGCGCATACCGATACGCTGTCACGGCTGCAACTCCTGCTCAATCAGCGGCTCTGGAACGCTCGCTGATGCGTATGACGGCGCCTGCCACATAACTGAAGCCCTCGTGTTACGGAATACAACAAACTTGTGACACCGCGCTCTTGCGCTCGAGAATGACACGATCCGTGGATAACGAACATATACATTGACCTCAACACTTCCGCTCCGAGGAGCGCTCTCATTCTACACCTCCTGCTCGAGTCTAGCTCACCAGGCTGAGTGTCCACGATGACGCTCGGTGTCGAGAAACCTCACGATGAACTCGGTCTCACCCTCGAGGCATGGGCAGGCGGATTCATGACTGGAAGTCTGGTGATAATGGCTTGCATCACAGTCGCAAATATGCGACGGAGAGTTCTTTTGCATAAACTCATTCTGATCGAGGTATGTCTACGTCATCGCGCTCGAGTCAATATCAAGCGCATAAACATTACTCAGGCAGCAATCTGACATGACCTAGCTTGTATTCGGCATGGTCCAGGGCACGTCAATCTTTCCAGATCCTCCATACTATGGCTGGTATCTAGCAACAGGAGGCATATTCCTCAACACAAGCTGGACATTACACAACATCATCGCATGGATGAAGAACAAGCCATTCTTGTCGAGAAAGGCATCCATGATCTACATCTGGACCGTCATTGCTGCACAACCATTCTGGATCATCGAGATGGTATCTGCTTTTCTCTACTTCAACAACATCAACAATCTTTTCACCTACACTCGACCATGGGAAGCTCTGTTCCGCGATCCGTGGTGGGTCTTCACTTCGGCCTCGCTTCTTTGGAACATCAAGCGCCGCTACGACTTCTCCCTTACCGAGCTAATCAAAGTCTCACCGCGCTTCGGCATCCTCCTCATCGCCATGGTCGTCTCCATCATCTTCATCATCATCGACATTCTCTCCGTAACCCACGTCATCTACGGTCGCGGCTCACCAGACGGCATCAACCCCTACTGGAAACTCGCCTACGTCTTCAAGTGTCTCACTGATACCGTCGTCCTCGACGATTTCAAGACCGCCCTTGACAGGCTCAAGCAGCACAAGATGTCTGCCCTCGGCGGTTTCGCCACGTTCAGCGCATTTGACCACGACGGCCCGCCAGGCGCAGTCGACAGGAGATACAGCGACGCAGTCACGAAAAGGCTAGAGCTGGCACGGAAAGAATCCAATGGTATGTCAACCCAGAAGTGGGATACCGATATCGAAGCATTGGAATTCTGCACCGTGCCGGACAATGTCTACCAGAAAGACAAGCGACTTTCGAGAAGTTCGGATAGTCGTTCTGTCTAGGTCGGCACCTCCTCCTTCCATTGATGACTGTACGTTTCTTCTTCTGCGCGCGAATACTGGCTCGCGCCATTACGATACCCCCGGCACTTGCGACACGATCACGATCATTCCTGTTCGGTCCGATATGTCTTGTTGTTCTTATGCTGTCATGGTTCTATGATGACGGACAGGAAAAAGTAAGGATGGTAGGCGAGCGCTGCTTCTATTGGACAGGCTCGGACGAGGACTTTTGAAAGGGAAAAGGCAACATATTGTATCATAGCATGGCGTTGGATGAATTGTCACCAAGTTAGCTATCTATTAAGTTGTGTCATAGCATATATGAGCAGCGACAGAATGATATTGTATGAAAGCAATATATGTTTCGAGGTCTGTGCAATGTCTTGATTACTCCATATCGGAGATGCTACAACAACCCTGCTTCGAGGTAAGCTCATGGGTCATTATCTACTTAGCTTCCAGCATGAGTGCGTAGACACAAGCACATGTCAGCGCATATCAGCACATGTCAGCACATGCCCACACATCTACACATGCTTGCAGCAAAATGTCAACTTTGGTACCACATCTATATTACATGCGCACTGACTGCAGCACACACATCTACAGCAACCCTCTCTCCCTCCACAACATTCGCACCATCCTCTTGCTTCCCACTTCCTCTATTCCTCCTTAACACCACCCCTCCCCGCCTTCTCCGCAGCCTCAATACTCTTCTTATCCGTCTTAATCTCCTGCCCGCCCTGCATCGCCCCCATCAAACCCCCACTCTGCTTCCACGGCCTCTTCAACTCGCCCGTCGCCTGCTGGCCCAACAAATGAATCTTGACCAAATTCCCCTCAAAAGCCCCCTTGAGCGGGATGATACTCTGCACCAACAACGGATTCGTGTACTTGAGGTACAAATGCATGAACCCCATCATGCCGACGCCCATGAGCTGGGCCTTGAACAGAGCGCGGAGTTGCTGGAGATCGTAAGCGTACACCGTCGTGGTCACGGCTTTGGGTTCTTCGGTGGAGCCCATCGGGGCGGGCTCGACGTATTTGAGCACGCTGCGGTCTTTCTTTTTTTCGATTTGGAGTTGCGTGTAGTAGTAGATGCCGGCGATGAGGAGGTTGGAGACGACGTAGAGGATGCGCACGCCGAGAAGCACGTTGGGGTCTTCAAAGGGGATCTTTTTGCTGACTTGCATCATGCCGCTTGGGAGGGGAGGTTAGTGAGGGTAGGGATGAGGGGAGGAGAAGCGGAGCGTACAGGATGATCACCAGGTTGGTGATTTGTGGGTTGATGGCCATGGTGGGCGGTGGTGGAGACGGTGAGGCGATGGACGGGGTTTAGTATGGGTGAATTGATGTCGTGCGACGGCTGTGGTGGTGTCGTTGGATGTGGAGGCCTGCAGCTTGATGGTGAGTGCTGCAAAACTCATCCAGCGAAAGCTGGCCCTTTCGGATCATCCGGCCCGCGGACCTTTGTCGGCCGATTTATCCTCTTGGCAGCTGGTTTGACGGGCCATGCGGCCCACTGTGGTCATTCGGTGGGGATCTGTTGTTTCGAATTCTTCTAAGCGCGACTGGGGACGGTCATGCCTGCAATTCTGGATCAATCCGACAGGTTAGGGTTGTTACACAGTATTGGAGGCACTCTGGCATGGCTGAAGGGTCTGTTTAGGCTATGGGAGTGATGGAGACATAAGTATTGTTTGCTTTCTATCTTTCCTAGCATCTGTCCCTTCTGCTCTGGTGTGATTATTGTTATTCAAAATGCGTTTCCATTACCTGTCGCTTGCTGGACTTGCGACCACTGTTTCTGCTGTCAACCTGTACGCTACTTCATACTCTGGGGAGGTCACATCTTTGTCCCTTACGAAAGGCGACGATGGCTCTTACTCCCTAGAGGTAACCTCAACTAATCAAGGCTGTGGTGTCGATCCATCTTGGAACACGCTGGACTCTGAGACTGGCATTGTGTACTGCTCCAATGAGGCAAACAACAACCGCAGGAGTACCATTACTTCCTACTCGACGTCAGAGTCTGGGGCACTCACGCCAATCGACACTGTCGGCACACTCTACAACCCAGTATCATCCGTTGTGTACGCCAATGGGACTGCTCTCGCCTTAGCACATTAGTAAGTCGTGTCGTTGGTCCTTTTGGAGTCTCAGCTTACAAGAATGATAGCTCGGGATCATCCGTCACTTCATTCGACATCCAGGATGGTCAGCTTCAATCTATCAACAACTTCACCTTCACCCAGAATGGTCGTGGCCCTGTCCCTTCCCGCCAGGACGCCCCTCACCCTCATCAGGTCATTCTCGACCCGACCGAATCCTTCATCGTCGCCCCAGACTTAGGTTCCGACCTTCTCCGCATCTTCGCCATCAACAGGGATGCTACTCTCACAGCAGTGACCCCCTACCGTGTTGCCCCCGGGTCTGGCCCACGTCACGGAGCGTTCCTCGAAAGCGGCAACGCAACCTGGTTTTTCCTCATCTCCGAGCTAGCCAACACCGTCACGTCCTTCCAAGTCGGGCGTGCAAACGGCTCTCTTACCTTCACTGAGGTCTTCTCGGCAGGTACTTACGGCAATGTCACCACGCCTGCTGGTGTGACTGGCGCTGAGCTATTGATATCGTCAGATCAAAAGACCTTGCACACGTCGTCGCGTTTCGATCAGCTCTTCCACATCGCAAATGTCGACCCGAACAACAGCACTCGAATCCCTTCGGACACGCTTGCTTCGTGGTCGATCGATGCTGCGACCGGCTCGCTGTCGTTCCTCGGTCTCACTGCTGCGGGAGGCAGAGAGCCTCGTCAGTTCTCACTTAATGCTGAAGGCACTTTGGCCGCTGTTGCGTTGCAGACCGATGGCACAGTCGCTATCGTTGAGCGAAATGTCGACAGCGGAGTGTTAGGTGGCATTGTCGCGAGCATCGATCTTGGAGCTGTTGGCACCAATTCTGTCATCTGGGATGAATAGATGTTGCTGCTGGAGGATGTGGGCATAGCGGGTGTGGGCCAATGGGATAGACGGTGCACGGAGGACAACGTACATATCTTCTAGTACATAGTAAAATTTATTGTAGGGCTTTGCCTGTCGGGGAGCCGGCCTTCTGGCCACATTGTGTTGTACCAAAGATTTGGCCCCAAGGTCCCTGAAAGAGCGGGTGGCTTTCTTGATCGAAATCGTGCCTGTCAGGAACCGATCTCCAGCCACCATCAATTGGCCGTAGCATTCTCTGACCACGTGTAAGAAGGACAGCTGTATCAAATGGTGTATTCGGCCGCCATCAGCCGATGGCTGCAATTTCATGTCAACAAAGCGCAGTCCACGCGGAGCCAGAGATTTTGTTCATATAACAGGCGTAGAGCAAACATGTCCTGTTTTCACATGCCCAGTCTTCGAGATCCTCGAGACATGATCGCAGCATGCTGTAGTATGAGGCACAAACTCCAACAAATGGCCATTGCATGCAACGTTCCTGCATAAGCTCGATGCCGCGCGATGTCAAAGGGCGGATGCTTCATCTCGTGTCAGACTGCCCGAAGTCGATCAAGCAATTCTTGACATCTTCACTTTTCGGTATAGCTCGTCCCACATGCCGGATACTCGTCCGAGCAGATCAGGAAATCTGCGTGCAAACGAAGCTCGAGATCCGACACCGATCTGTCAATCATTTGAACCATGTCAAGTTGTGACGAGGTCTTGGGCCCACTTTGAATAGGAAGGAATGACGTGAATGGGTTCGTGCAAAGGCCGGGTGGATGCGCAATCCAAATGCTGCGGGAACTCTGGCTCCAGCTTGACCACGTTCACATCACTTTGGTTTTTTTGCATTGCCAGTGACTCAATTGCTACGATCTAGTGAAAAGTACTATCACTTGAACTTGTACAATCTGCGACCACAAAGACTTGAGATCATCACTAATCGCTGCATCACAATCCAAGCCGGCGCAATCTTCATCCACCTCCGCTTCGACGTCAACGTTACTGACTTTTCTCGCCAATAACAGCCCTCCGCTCTTCCCGCTGACACTGCATATCAGTCGCCGGACGACAAACACCTCTCTCATTGCTTCGGATCCCATGCGCGGCGATATGGACTGCACATAGATGCTTTGAACTGCTCACTTACAGCGATACATTCCGCTTAACACACACCGACCACCCCACCTGCATACGCCCGAGCATAGCTCCGTTCATTCTCAGCCGCCAAACGAGCTCTTACCTGATAGAGCGTCAAACGCCTTCCCTGCAGCACCGCCGTCCCTCTCAGACCCCGCCTAACATGCACTCTCCCGCCGACGCCCTCAAACGATCTCCCAATACTCAATCCCCTGTCGTCGGGCAGATCCCGCTCGCTGCATCTGGCTTTCAATACCCGCAACCTGCCGGCACCATGAATAATCAATTCGACACCCAGTTCGACCCCAATGCCATGGACAGCACTGGATTCGATCCCGCCCTCTTCCCTCCTCAGTTCCAGCCTGTCCAGCCAGATGCCTTTCCGATCGCGAACAACGTCATAAACAGTCCTTCAAATCAGCTTGTACGGAGACCGACAAATCATCAGCTCGCGACAAGGAGCCCTATGTTACCACAACAAGCATGGATGAGTCCGGTGCAGGCGAATGGAAGAGCATGGGAAGAGCTGGGAGGTGAAGAAGATGAGCTGAACCAGAAAGCGGCTATAGCGAAGCGCGAGGCCCAGGCGAAACGAAAGCAAATCCCTCCATTCGTGCTCAAGTTGTGGAGCTTCCTGAACGAGGACAAGAATACCGATCTCATCCGCTGGACGGACGAAGGGACTGCATTCACAGTACTGGACGAGGATGAATTTGCTCGCACATTGATCCCAGAACTCTTCAAGCACAACAACTACGCTTCGTTCGTGCGGCAACTCAACATGTACGGTTTCCACAAGAAGGTCGGCTTGAATGCAAATTCTATGAAGGCAGCGGAGAAGAAGACCAAGGATCCCAATGTCTACTGGCACGAGTACTTCCGACAAGGCAGGGAGGATCTCTTATGGTTAATCCAGAAGCCGCAGACCAAATCCACTTCCAACAAACGGAAACGAGGGGCAGATTCGAGAGAGGAAGGCAGCGACGACGAGAAACGGACATCACCTGATATGAGCGAAGCGACATTGACACAGCTCAGAGATGCAAAGTCAGATCTCGTAGTGATGCCGAAGAGTGAAGTCTCAGCTCTACGACAAGAGGTGCAAAAGCTCCAGCGCCAACAGAACGTCATATCCCAGATGATCACGCACTTGAAGGATCAGAACCAACAGTTCTACCGACAAGCGAGCGAGTTTCAGTCATTACACGACAGGCACGAGAACTCTATCAACGCTATCCTGACCTTCCTCGCGACATTCTACAATAGAAGTCTGGAAGCTGGCGTGGATCTATCAAACATGTTCGGCGGCCAGAACACACCACAGCAGCAAGGTACCGTGGTTGACATGGGCGATAATGAATATCAGGTGCCAAACACGAACACTCCATCACAGCAGATACAAAAGTATCGTAAACCACAACTCCTCCTCCAATCATCTCCCGCCCCCCGTTCGTCATCACTACAGCCCGGTCAGGTCAATACCCAACCATCCTCGAAACGCAACTCCAAGTCACCCTCATCAAACGATCGCATCAGCTCCGCTCCCTCATCACGCAACCAATCAACCTCTCCTCAAGTCAAAGACTCCGACTCGCCTACCAACCTTCTCAACTCCTACCCTGCCGACAACACCGAAATGATGTCCCTCATCAACGCCGCCAACGCCTCCACACCACCAGGCTCCACTCCAAACCCCGCCCTCGACTTCTCTACCGCCCTAAACCACGCCCAATCCGCTAACGGCTCCAACCCCCTCACCGCCCAACAACGCAGCAATATGCTCCACCTCATCAACCAACAACACCAAACCCAAGCCGGCGCCACCTCCTCCGGCGGCCCAAGCCAAACCAACAACGCCCTCGTCTCGCCCACCCCACCCCCCATGCCCAATCTAGACCAATTCGCCAAACAACAAGAACAGCTCGAAATGCTCACCCGCCTGCAAAAAGAACAAGAAGGCCGCGTCCAAGAACTCGCCGGGCGAATCCAACCACTCAGCCCCAACGGCAGCATCCCTGGTTTCGCAGGAGGCGAGGGCGGTGACGGCGAAGCGGGCTTCGATTTCGACGCGTTCCTGAACCAGAACTACGAGGGCGAAGGCGCGGGACTGGGCATGCAAGGTGACGGGGAAGAGGGGGATGGTGAGCAGGGTATTAATTTTGATTTTGGGGATGAGGACCAGGGTGTGGGGGATGATTTGTTTGCGGATCTGCCCGGGGCGGATGGGGCGGGGATGGAGGGGGATGGGCAGGGGCAGGGGTACTTTGGAGGGGAGGGGAAGGTGGAGAGTTTGACGGGGACGGGGAGTGAGAGTGAGGGGTTGATTGGTGGTGGGGTGGCGTAAAGGGGGACTGGGTGTCCTCGATGGTCGAGGCGAACGAGATGGATAAGATGGAGAGGTCAGATGTGAGGTGCAGAGTAACGCGAAGAGAAGAGCACACGAGAGAGACAACACGAGAGAGAAGACACGAGAGAGAAGACACGAGAGAGAAGACACGAGAGAGAAGACACGAGAGAGAAGACACGAGAGAGAAGACACGAGAGAGAAGACACGAGAGAGAAGACACAAGAGAGAAGACACGAGAGAGAAGACACAAGAGAGAAGACACGAGAGAGAAGACACGAGAGAGAAGACATAAGAGAGAAGACACAAGAGAGAAGACACGAGAGAGAAGACACGAGAGAGAAGACACAAGAGAGAAGACACGAGAGAGAAGACACAAGAGAGAAGACACGAGAGAGAAGACACGAGAGAGAAGACACGAGAGAGAAGACACGAGAGAGAAGACACGAGAGAGAAGACACGAGAGAGAAGACACGAGAGAGAAGACACGAGAGAGAAGACACGAGAGAGAAGACACAAGAGAGAAGACACGAGAGAGAAGACACGAGAGAGAAGACACGAGAGAGAAGACACAAGAGAGAAGACACGAGAGAGAAGACACAAGAGAGAAGACACGAGAGAGAAGACACGAGAGAGAAGACACGAGAGAGAAGACACAAGAGAGAAGACACGAGAGAGAAGACACGAGAGAGAAGACACGAGAGCACACGACCCCCTTCCCATTTTCCCTGGTAAAGGACTTTCGGTTTTGATACATGGACAAGCGACAGATGTAACGCGCAGAGGATACCCCCCAGATTTTTTCATACACGAGGCGACCGATGACCAGTCAAGCAAGATAAGACTGGCGAAGATCAGAAGAAGCGAAAATGCGTAGTGGACAACAAGGAGCAAAAAGAAAGGGAAAGGAGGACACGCAGTTAGGGGCGAGGTGTGAGGGCAGTGTTGTAATCCCTTAGCTTGTAAGGCAGGCAACGAGTACATGATCAACTGTTATCTCATGACCTTCTGTGATATTGGAGAGTTTGTTTGAGTCCTGATATTCGTAATCATATCCCGGTCACTGACGCCGCGCTATCTATATGCTATCCCTTTGCACATGCCATGCTCTGTGTTCACTCGTCAACACCGTCATCTATCACGATGCTCCACCCTCCCTCTCATGGTACTTCGTTCCCGTGGCTCGCGCTGGCGGCCACTACTTCTTCTTCCTCAAACTCTGCCCCTCGCCCCAATCCCTCTTCTCATCCTCCCCACCATCCTTGCCCTCTTCCTTCTTCTTGACAGGCTTGATATCATACCCAAAGAAGAGCTTGTTCGGCGGTAACCGCAGCGGCTGTGGTCCATTCCTCCTCACTCTCGTACCGCCTCCGATCTTCACCTCTCTTTGCACTGGTGTGCCCGGCTTCGGACTCGCAGCTGCGCTCGTCTGCGCCGACGCTCCCTTGCCTTTCTTCGTGACGAGCCTGTTCCCTGATCCGGAGAAGGCGGATGAGGCGTTCTTCGCGCCTTGTGCTGCGGCGGTGCTTTCTGGCGCGATGGCGGCGTAGTTGATGGCTTGAGCCATGGTGCCTGCTGAGTGGACGTTTGTGTGGCCTAGCCCTTTGCCGCCGAGACTGCGTGGTGTGCTGGTCCCGCTTGCGCTGGCGGAGGCTTTGCGCTTTTCCATCTCTTCTGCGTAGCCGACGGGTTCGTCAAAGTCGACTGAGAGATCGGTCTCTTGCACGGAGATGGCGTGTGTTTCGGTGTCGGGTTTGACGCTTAGGACTTTGATGGCGTATTCGCTGTCGTTGTAGGAGAAGGTGAAGATGTCGTCCTGGGTAAGGCAGGAGAAGTTGCGGAAGGCGGTTTCGAGGACGGCTTTTGGGTCGGATATGTCGAGGAAAGATGTGGACTGGGGTTGGAGTTTGATATATGAGCCTGGAAGCAGGTCGGTGGATTTGACTTGAAGTAGATCGCCTGGTTCCAGCTCCAGCACGGTCATGAGCCAGTGTGGGAGATAGCAACGTCCTTCTTCAGCGATGAACTCCAGGACTCCAGAGTGTGTACGTTTCGACTTTGCGCCATTCGTGAGCTCGAAGAGCATGGGGTATGTGATGTGCAGGGTGGTAAGCTTGTCGAGAGCTGAGGCGGGTAGGAAGATCTTGCCGCCGTGGTTGGTCGAAGATCGATCCGGACCAGGTAGCATGACTATCGGATAGCATCGGTAGTATTCGTCGAAGCGTCGAGGTCGGCCTCTTGAATGCATCGCTCGTTGGTATGTGGAGAAAGGGTCGCCGAACGGGTCATTGCCCGCATCGTAAGGACTGCGATACTGGAGCCTGTTAGTCGAGAGCAGGAGAGCGGTGATTATCGGTGATTACCATGGCGGCGGTCTACTGATGAACGACGATGAAGAGAGGCGTGAGTTCGTCGGGGAGATATATAGGTGAGTGTAAAGTAGGTGAGATTGCACCTGTGAATGTGAAGTTCACTTGAGCTACCTACTGCGTGAACCTTCAAAATGACGACACCTGGCCCGAGCTCCGCGGAAGTGATTATGTTGCTGATATTAAGATGCTCTTGTCAACTGCACCAGCTTTAGATTATTCTTTGACTTGTGACCTCCGAGTGATTCTTGAAGGATACATAGAAAAGATCCACGAGGAGTCTGTCCTGTTGGAAGTTCACCGGCAAGGTGAGGACAAGGTCATTCGAAAGAGCATACGGATTGGCGGGCCGCATCCCCACTGAGCATTATTTTCTGAAGGAGGGGCATTTTCTTACTCGCTGTCTATGCATACACTTGACAAAACAATGCCGCGCTTACAACCAAATATTGTCATTACGGGGACGCCCGGTGTCGGTAAGACGACTCACTGCACAGCTCTCGCTGAAGCGACCGGTCTCACTCACCTCGATGTGAACAAGGTGGTCAAGGAGCAGGACTGCGGCGATGGCTTTGACGAGGAACTACAGACGACCATTGTGGATGAGGACAAGCTCTTGGACTCAATTGACTCGGACTTGAGAAAAGGCGGTCAAATCGTCGACTGGCATGCATGCGACCTTTTCCCCGAGAACCTGGTTGATCTGGTTGTGGTGATTAGGTGCAAAACGGAGAATTTATACGACCGGCTGGTCAAGCGCGGCTACAATGACAAGAAACGGGAAGAGAACATGGATGCTGAGATCATGGAGGTCATCTTGAGTGAAGCAAGAGAAAGCTATGACGAGGCCGTGGTCGTGGAGCTCTGGAGCGACGATGTCGATGCCATTGACAACAATGTGGAGCGTCTAGAGCAATGGGTCGAGCAATGGAAGAAAGACCATCCAGATGGCGCTGCTGAAGAGGACTGAGGCGACTGCAATCTATTTAGTGGGTATCATACAAGACCGGCTCCCGGAGGATCTGTCCAAGAAGTGTTGGCTTTGAGCCAGTCGGTCAGCTTCGCCAACGCTCGTCCACGATGCGAGATTTTGTTCTTCTCGACCTTTGGCATCTCGGCATATGTCTGGCCTTCATATTCGAAGCAAGCATCCCAGCCTGTCAAGTCAGCTATGATCAAGGATACCCAGTCGCAGGGACTCACCGAAATCTGTCGGACCTCGAGCCTCGACTATCTTGCCCTGTGACGTTGGTCAGTTGGAGAAGTAAGGAATCGGTTCGAGCTCACTCACTGCTGTTCGTCCTTGGAAAATGATCACTTCATGGCCCGGACCTTCACAGTAGCCAAATGTGCAGACGGATTGAGCGCTCTTGTCGTCAAAGCCGGCGAGGAGCTTGTGGAGTTCTTTGACACCAAGTGCCTTGACGAACCACTTGCTGTAATCAGGTCAGATCGGGGACAGATAGAAATATAGGGAGACGTACATGTATGGTCCGGGGAGTTCATTGAAGGCATCAAAGCAGAGGCAGGTATCTTCTACCAGGACAGGTCCTCCAACCTGAGGCTGTCAGTATAAAATCATAGGATATTCGCAAAAGACGAAATACAATATCTGCTGCTCTTCTGCATTTATCCGTCGTTATCTCCTCGATAGTCCCTTGGAGTTCTGGCAGATCAATTGCTTGACTCGATAGTTTGACCCCTGCTGTCTCCAAAATGGCAGAGACTTCTGCCAGCTTGTTCTTATTGCCAGTGATGAAGTTGAGCTCCTTTGGCGCCATTTTTGCTGCAGGTTTAAGGAGATTGAGACTTTCTAACGAGAAATTGGATATTTCGCGTATCTTATGTATCTCAAAGTGAATACTAAAGGAAGATGCTACATTTTATGGTTTTCTTGCCAAGAACGCACATGGTGGTGGCTGATGGCGGTGCTGCACGCGATATACGATTACAAACCACTGTACCGTATCATAGTCACCTTACATGAAGTCAAGTCTGCATGATAAAACCTCTCCGGGGCTGTGATATTCGCGGTGTCGCATTATAGACATTTCCGACACATATCAGGCTCGCTTATCGCGACCGCTGCAAAAACGCCTGTCAGCACTCCCGAGCCCTACCGCCGTATCCTCCGCAGCCACCACATTGTGACCCTAGCATCCTTCGACATGTTGGATTGCTGACGGCAATCTAACTTCCATCGTGATTCTGTCTCTTCCGTCAACTTCATCAACAATCTTTGCAGCATCTCACCGTCTTGTCTACAGCGTCGCTGGTACCTGAGAGGGTCTCTTCAATTCACAGTATGGAGGCACTTAATACTCTCCTCGGCAGCCGAGGTCAACAAGTAAAGCTGGATAATGTACTGAACGATCGCTTGACTATCATTGTAGCTGGCGTCGTCCTTGTTCTTGTCACTACCAGGATATTGAGTGGTCTGTTGGGCGGTTCGAAAAGGACACCGAATGGCGACACAGTCCCGCTAGCTCCGTACTGGATACCGCTGATCGGCCACATACCGTCATTCTTGATATTCTCAAAGTCTTTCTTCCCATGGGCGAGAAAGACATATCGTGGTGGTGCCTTTGCCATCAACATGGGCGGCACCACCCACAACATCATCTTCAAACCTGCTCTCGGCCAGATGCTCATGAACCAGAAGAACGAGGTTGCAGACGGCAACTCGGTATCTAGGTACCTCATGTCTGCCATCTTCGCCTGGCCCAAAAAGGAAATGGATGCCTACGACAGAGCTTTGCCAGACATCCTTGTCTGCTATAGAGAATTGCTGTCCAACCCTGGTCTCTCCAAGTTGGTCGACGGTACAGTCCAGGAACTGAAGAAGAACATTAACAACTTGGTCACTTTCAACGAGAGCATCGTTGATCAGATGTACTGGGAGCGGGTCGCCGATGTCGAGCCAACCATTCTTGCAGATGGCGATCAGGGCGAAGAGGTCAGCTTGATGCTCCTTCTACGAGACTTTGTCGCTGTGACTGCTAATCCTGCTCTGCTGGGCTCAGACTTTGTTCAGAATAATCCCAGCTTCTACTCGGATTTATGGACAATGGATGCAGCTTTCATGTATCTGGCGACTGGTCTACCACGGTGGATTCCCATCCCAACCCTGACCAAGGGGGTCCTCGCAAGGGAACGCATGATGAGAGCCATTCGACCTTACGAAGATGCACTCGACAAGTGGGCTTCAGGCGAGTATGCTGGCTCAGAGTGGTCAGACTTGGACAACATCAGCGAACTGCTCAAGACTCGAGTCGCTGCTTATCGTAAGCACAATTTGAGCAATGAGGCTCGCTCAGCATGCGAATTGGCGCTCGCATGGGCCATGAATGCGAATGCAAACCCACTTATCTTCTGGGTCATCACTCGGGTCTATGCAGACTCAACACTTCTCGAGCAAATCCGAGAAGAAGTCCGCCCTTACATCAAGGTCAATATCCCCAAGCAAGAATTCGCCGTACAAGAACTACCGCACTTGGAAGATGTCGACCACGAGGGGCTGCTGAATCATTGCCCGTTACTCAAAGCGGCCTATGTCGAGAGTCTGAGACTCGATACCGGCGTCTGGAGCTTCAAGATTATGAGAGAAGACGTGACACTCACTACAAGGGAGAAAGACGCACAAAAGTACCTTATCAAAAAGGGCACTTTCTGCCACGTCGCACATGAGCTTCACCATCAGAATGGGGAATACTACGATGAGCCAGACGTCTGGCGTGTCGGCAGGCACATCAAGTACGAGCCAGGCAAGGAAGGCGAACCGGCTGTACCGAAAGCAGAGATCGGAACAGTCAGACCATACGGTAAGTCAAGGAGAACTGCGGGTCGGACCATGATCTAACGTTGCATCACAGGCGGAGGTCACAGCATGTGTAAAGGTCGTGCATTTGCCGTCAAGGAGATCCTCATCTTCACAGCAACCATCTTTACCTTCTACGACATGTTGCCTGCCAAGGGTGGATGGCGGATACCAGACCCAGCCAAGACCACTGGTACGAACGGTATCAAGGGCGATTTGAGAGTCCGCATCAAGCGGCGGAAGATTCCGGCGGTGTAGCCGACAATGCAGAGCTCTTGCAGCGGCTTGACTGGAAGCTGGATAGAGAGCATGAGACGAATTAGTATGGTCGAGAAGTGTTCTTCAAGGAGCGCAGCCATTCGACCACGGATTTCAAGCCAGCAAGCCCCATCACTCGTTTGCCGCATCGAAGGCGCAACTACCTCCAGGCCTCATCGCTTTGACCTTCCCACACCGGCGAGGGGCCTCATGCTAGTTGCCTTCTTGACAAGCTTGCGGCACCCTAGCTGGATGCCACGTTGTTCCACAGCCTAGAAACCGACGAAGACTTTTTAGATCCTGCACGAGGAAGGCATTTGATCAATCCGCAATAGCACGATCCTAGCTCACCGCTCGCCACCCTGTAGCTTGACGGGTGAAGAAACCCGCGATCTGGTTATTTTACCCGAGGGCAAATCGTCCACCAGGAAACACATGCCACCACGCATCAACTCAACAGTCAACGGCTGAGGTGGAGCAAACTCAAAGTTTCTAGCATACAATGTTCACGGGCACTGCGGCTCGACCGTTCCATCGACAGGCACACTTTGCATAGCCCGGACTAGTCCGACATGGACGGAGAGACACTCTCGATGTAAGACTAGTCTGACCTGCCTTTCTGGAAATCTACACCCCCAATCCACAACCTGCACGACGTCGAGTGTCAATATAACACCTTCTCTCCCCCGATTTCTCAAGCCTCTTAATCCAACCAAGCCAATGTTGGTGTCAACCACGCAAGTGCTTTGTCAAACACAAACGGCCAAACGACCGACCAAAAGTCCCTCGCCTTACTTTTGGGGTCGAAGCTTGGAGCGTTTGCTGGGACGTTCGCATGGCCGTTATAACGAACCGCATGGCTGAAGCAATGGTCGAGCCACAAATTCTAACGGTGCACGAGGCTCTCAAAGTTTCGCAGGTGCCGATAGGGCAAATGTAGATCACCTCTCGACTCCAAAAGCCAGCTTGAGCAGAAACAAAGTCGGGTCTGCCCCAAATGGCCCTTTGCATACCAAAACGGCCACCACACTCTCCCCAACGGCTGTGCTCTTCTGGCAACCGGCTCAGCTTGCTAAAGTCACTTAGAGCTTTCATATCGTTTCATCCATGCCGGTGAATCAATGGTATAACGCTCAGCGCTCAACTCGCACTCCGGCCGCGTGGCCGCCATGGGGCCAGCTCCACCATGTATGCGGAATCATCAGATATAAACCTCAAGGCAGAGCACGAATTGTTCCACTCATCCTCTCGAAGAATCTCCACAGACAGTCACAAGCAGATCTTCAACCCACCAGAGGTCATCTCGCGTCTATTTCTTCAAGATGCATTTCTCCACTACCACTGCCGCTATCCTCGTCGCCCCAGCTTTAGTGCTTGCGGCACCTCAACCTCAGCGAGGATCAAGCAAGACGACTTGCCAAAAGAGTCCCTACAAGGACTTGCTACCGCTCTCCGCCTATGTCCCGGCCATGGTCTACTGCTCGTGGCGCTACCCTCTCCCGACTCAGACGGCCACTACTACTGTGACAGTCACTCCCAGGTCGAAGCCAAGCCGTGGTCGTCAACGATACGTCGTTCCTCCTCAAGGCGGTCTCGCATCCCTCGTCGAGCGTGAGGCAGAAGCCGAGGCAGATGCAGGTCGTGGAAAGCAGGACGCTTTCCTGCGCAGCTGGAACAGCGTTCTCATGAACGGTCGCAACTTCGCCAGCACCATGTGCAGCTGCATCGAGACTCCAGTCACCCGTACCAGGACCATCACTGTTACTGCTGCTGTCACCACTACTACCAAGAGCGCGGCTGTCATCACCACGACTGCTGCTCTGACCAGTCACACATCTGCTGTTGCCCCCAGCACTACTGCTGTCACTACGACCGCCGCTCAAACCACGACCTCTGCTGCTGCCGCTAGCTCGTCCACCACCACATCTGCCGCCGCTTCGTCCTCCACGACCACCACCGTCGCAGTCCCAACCACGACGACCACCACTACCACTTCCGCAGCCCCGACCACCACTACCACCACGACTGCTGAACCCACTACCACCACAACCACTGCCGAGCCAACCACCACAACTACCACGACCACTGACCCAACCACGACTACTACCACTGCCGAGCCAACAACCACTACCTCCGACTCCTCTTCCTCCACCACCGACGCCCCAACCACCACCTCGACAACCGCTGACCCCACCACAACCACCAGCGACGCACCGGCTACCACGTCCGCATAATTCTAGAGCTACTATCGGCTCCAAATAGATAGCAGCCAGATTACAAGATCAAAATTTCTCTTCTTCAGGGTGGATGTAGATGTTATAAGACTGTATATACTCCCTTTGCGGGACTCACGATCGTTAAGTCAATGAATGTTCATAGAACCCACACAAGTCTCAAGTCTCCACAGGCCTGCTTTTGATCTCCCACCGTCTTGCTCTTCGACAGATCTGGCCTGTACCTCTCGATGCTGCATCGTCATAGCAGTCCGTGTCGTCGCCAATCGCATGTCCGTTTGAGCCCCTGTTCACTATCACGTGGTTCATCGACGTCTCATTGCGGGAAACATGCTTGGGATAGAGTCGCGTTGGCACGACTGATTGGATTCATGGTTGCGTAAATCGGCCGTGACATTTCGCTCGCGCTCTGGAGGGTATATACTGCCTACCGAATCCCTGTCCCACTTCTCATTAACAAAGCCCCAACGTACTTCCCAAGTATCCTACGTCTCCCGCACCCCTCCCCTGGCAATCTTGTTCCCGAGAGCCCCCAAAATGAAAAATAGTGGTATCATTCCCCCTCTGCACCTCCCCAATTCCTCCCCGACTTCACCGGTGCCTCACACCCAAAGCTCATTGCCGTCTACTCCTCCCCTCCCCACTCCCACTCCCATCACCGATCCCAGCAGCGCGGAGATGAGCCTGAAAGACGTCCTACCGTCTATACATCTCCCTCTCGCGATCCTGCAGCCTCTCTCGCGTACGTTGACGCTCATCCCTATCATCTCTGCGATCATCCCTCCGATCATCTCTACTGTCTCGGACGTCGCGCCCGTCTCTCAGGTCCCTTCTGTCGTCCCGTCGATCGTCCCGTCTGTCGTCGCGTCGGGGTAAGGGATCATCTCTACGTGGGGGGAGGTCTCGGTCGTCGCGTCGTGGTGGTAGATCGCGGTCGCGGGGTGGTGGGACGCGGCCGCGGTCGCTTACGGGACTTCGGCTTCGGGTGCGGCGGATGTCGCGGTCGTCTCGTCTGGGTGGAGGCCCGTCGCGGTCGCGGTAGTCGTCTCTTCGTGGGGGCGGGCCGTCTCTGTCGCGGTATGCAGGGACATAGGTGTCGATGTTGCCGCCTCCTCTGGCAGCTGCGGGTGGTGGACGTCGGTCTGGCTCGGCACTACCGTTGCGTCCGTTTGCGTAAGGAGGTGGTGGTCGCTCGCGATCAGGTCGGGCCCATGCTGGAGCGCGGCGCTCGTCTCTTCGATCGTCGTAGCGGCGTGGTGGTGGCGGACCTCTATCGTTCCGCCCATCCCGAGGAGGAGCACGGCGGTCTCCATAGTATGGTCCATAGTCGCCATTTGCACCGGGTGGTCCCCATGCTTCATCGGGACCCATGCCAACTGTGCCACCTGCTGGAGCAGGAGGAAGAGCGGCTCGCTTCTCGTGATGTTTCCGTCTGTCAAGCTCGTGGGAGTCTTCAAATTGTGGGAGATCTTCTGGTCGGGCGGGAAGTGGATGAGAGGTAAAGTAACGATGTTTGAGAGCGTCGTAAGCATTGATGCGTTTGCGCCAGTCGAGCATGAGGAGATTCTGGAGAAGATCGAGACCGTCGTCACCAAGGCGATTACGGAACCGTGATGCAATGTTGCCGCGCTTTGGTGCCCATTGTCGGACACCTTCGCAGCCGGGAAGCGCAGTCCAGCCCGGCATGTTCTCGTCGTTGGGTGATCCGACAAGTTCGAAGATGATTTCTGCCTGGTTGAGGTCGGTTTTGCCTTCTAAGATGGGCCGTCGCTCAAATAGCTCGGCAAAGACACATCCAGCGCCCCACATATCGATGGCAGGCGTATAGCGACGTAATTGGAGAAGTAGTTCTGGAGGTCTGTACCATCGAGTGACCACCAAGGTAGTGTAGTCTCTCACGGCGTCACCATTGCCATGTCCAGGGCGAGGGCATGGTCCTTCGTAATGTCGAGCGAGACCGAAATCGGCAATTTGAAGTTGACCTCGATTTGATATGAGAATATTTGCTGCTTTCATGTCGCGATGGAGGATGTGAGACTGTCTTTGATTAGTCGATACATAAGACTGTGGTGGTCAATACTAACATCGTGAAGATACCGCAGTCCTTCCAGTAATTGCAGCATATAGCATTTGATCTGAGGTACTGTGAATTGAATGTCCGGATTTGTCGTCATCCCTGAGAGGTCGTGGTCCATGTACGGTGTAACCATGTACATGGTTGCCCTCTTCTTCAAGTCCCCCTTCTTGCGCTCCACTGCCATTTCGTCCAGTCGCACGACGTTGGGGTGGCTCAGCATCTTCAGAAGCTTGATCTCTCGAAGCGCTGTAATCGGGAATCCATCCTTCTCATTGTGCATCAAGATCTTCTTCAATGCGACGACAGCTCCAGACTTCTTTGAGACGCCTTTGGATACAACGCCAAATGTGCCTTCACCGAGCTTTCCAGTGATCTCATATTCTCCAATCTTTGCGCATCCTCTGTAGCGACGCTCCGTCGGGTCTGGAGGCGGTATGACGACCGCAGCAGCAGCCATGATTGCGTTGGGACCTCTAAGTGTGTACCAGAGCTTTGGGTTTATCTATCCCGTGGTTTGCGACATGTTAATTCGACGAGCGCGACAGGATGACAGCGAGCGCGCGGTTGTCCGTGGTAGTACAGTGATGGAATGGTGGTATTCGATGAGTCGGCGATGAGTCGTATTCAGTAGATCAAGTTGCGATTGATGTGAGAGATGTGAACTTGTCCTGCTGAATCATCCTTCCTTCTATTCTCCACATTTTGTTGCCGATTGTCGTTCGCTGCTCGGACCCACTTTTGTGCATCCGACAGGGTGGTCCAGAGACTAGTCCCGAAAGGGTAATCTATTGTGGCCGGAGACGGGGAAAGCCCTTAGACGCGCCACGACGTTTGAGATGGATTGCACGACGTCAATGATTTCTACACTTTCGCCGAACAGTTTCAGATCATTCCTTCAGAATCGCTTAACACGCATAAGAAGCCCGCCAGACCTTGCTCAATTCACCATCTCACACCCCACTCACGCACGACGACATCCTGCAAGACGACATAAACATCTCGGCGACCTCGATCGCCGAGAGACCTCAAAATGTTGTCCTGGCTGGCTGGCGGCCCTGATGAGCAAGACGACTGTTGGACCCGCACAAGTGATGTCTTCTGAGTGAGATGCTGACAAGACACAGTCGCAGACACAACTTTCGCCGACAAACCAGACACTCCAGCTCACGTCTTTGCTGCCCGCGCATTCAAATATCGATTATGGGGTACGCCCAAGCCACCAGATGCGGTACCACAAGTAAGAGGCCGGCCAGATAGCTATTATGCAGTGGACGAAGCACTCCCAATGGGTGCTCCAGTGTCTCCGTCCAAACAACCAAATGGAATACTCATGACGCCGGGGACTGCCAATTTGAGGAGGTCAAAGACGGTCTCGTGGGGCGCTCAAAAGGACGGAGACAAGATTCGAGAGAGGTCTCAGGCAATGAGCAGGAACAAGACGGCCCCAGTTGTGCCCGGCAAGTTTCCGACACCATCAAGAGCGGACATCACTGCACTAGATGCGCCCCCAGCACAATCACCACCGCAGACGAAGCTGACGGAGAAGCTGCGACATGCTCGGACTGCCAGCGAACCACAAGCCACTGTTCGCAGTGGCAGTCCATCAAAATCATCTGGGGAGCAGGAAAAGGTCACCGAGACATTATCCAATCCATTGATTGACTGGAAGGATCGATACGACCAGTACTCGGCTAGAACAGAGCGAGAAATGAAGCGCTTGATCGCAAAGCAACAGGCAGCTAAGCAATATGCCCGTAAGAAGGATACTGCGGCGAGCCAATTGGCTGAAGATCTGCAAGAAGAGAGAAAGAAGATCTTCTCCCTAGAAAGTCAAATTTCGTCTTTGACGGATGAGGTTATTCGCATGCAGAAAGGTCTGCAACTTGCCGAAGCGCGTGCAAAGGCAGACCCATCTCGATCTATCGACGACTACGATGACCCTGTGCCCAAGCCGGCGCCACTTAGGACTAGGCGCTCCAACGATGGACCCGGGGAGACTACTGCGCCAGCGATCCCGAAAAGGTCCCCATCTCGAAGACCGCCTGCTCCGACAACCGACAAAGACATTTGGGCTTCTACCATGCTCGTCTCTCCCGAACAAGCTCGTAAGGATCAGTTTGAGAACGACTTCATATCGAGCCATCTACGACGGACGCGTCAGACCCCGACCAAGCCAATCCCACGACCAAGTTTGCCAGGACCAAAGACAGAAGTCAATCTCCTCCAGCCACGCGACATCAATCGCGAATCGACGACTCCCAAGCAAACGCCTCCTTCATCCCGCCGTCGAAGTACCCTCTATACTCCTTCATCCACGCGCAGGCGGAACACCCATCACACTCCTTCCCGCCCATCTGCACGCCGCTCGCGTCTTGCCACAGACAAAGCTCTCCCAGCTCCACCTCGAGCAGACCCAGCTCTCGACAACGACATCGACGCCAGCCTAGCCCTGCCCCTCCCAAGTCCCGAAGCAGACATCTCCGCCCTTCCACGACGAGAAACCTTCTCCACCCGCCCAATACCAGCAGTCAAACCCGTCCGCCCAGTACCAACCGAGTCAAGCCCCTTCATCCTCGACGCCGACATGGGCCGCTACGACCGCCTGGCAATGCCCTACACCATCCCCTCTCCGTGCCCGAAAGCACGCACCTCCCTCAACAACCGTGCTACCGAGCGCAACACCCACCGTGCCCGCCCCGCTCGCATCTCCCCTCGTCAAACCCACCGTTCCACAGACACAGACACAGACCCACTCGCTTTACCACCGCTAGACAGAAGGGACAGCGCAAACGACACCTCCTCCGCTCTACCAGGTGAACATCGAAAGCCAAGCCGGGAACGGTACCCCTCTACTTCCACGTCAGAAAAGGAGAACGTCCATCTTCCTCTGGGACGTACTCCTGGACAGATTCTGGCACAAAGTACGACGCAAGGCTGGAAAGACGAGGTCGGGCTGCAGGCTACGCCGAGAAGGGCGCTGGATGATGAGCGCAGGGCGAAAGCTGCGGCGAGGATCGCGGCGAGGAGGAGGGAGAGGGAGAGGGAGAGGAGTGCTTTGATCTAGAGGTGGGTTTGGACATGTCGCTTTCAATAAAGAGAGTTGGGGGCTAGGTGGGGTCTGATGCGATGCAGCGCAGGAGTCAAGTGCACAGGAGATGATGAGGAAGGGAGGATAGCGTTCGTTGCCGATACATCAGTCTATTACGCGGATGTACTGCAGGAGAGGGGTGTGTACGATGCGAAGACGATACTTCATTGCCATTCACGGTATGCGATTGCGACCATCTATCTTGAGGACTGAACATGGCATTGCATCTTTTTGATGATCCCATCTGTCTAGCAATGCACCACCACCCTCTACCAATGTCATACTTCGTTACCACCCCCTCACGATCTCTCCCCTCCCCCGCCTCCGCCACCATGTCCTCTACTCCCCCCCGGATCGAGCAATAAATGCGGTTTTATGAACCCCTCGTCCAATCTGCTAAAGACATTCGCTACATCGTCCCCTCCTACATTCAGTAATTGACTTATCGCCCCTCGCGCCGTCAACGTCGTCTGTGGCTGCTGCTCCTGCGTTGCACCGGCGTCACTCGCACCGTCCGTGTCAGGCGTGAGTTGTGGGGCCGATCGCCTCGCTGCTGGTGGAAGGTCGAGGTCTAGATCATCGTCGCTTGCTTCTAGACTGGTGTCGTGGCTGAGGAGACCGCGCTCAGCTTGGTTCTCTCTATCGCGTACAACGTCGGCGCTGTTGGGTTTGCGGCCGCTGTTGCGGCGGCCGAGACCGCTTTCGGGTCGAACGGGCGGGGAGGAGCCCTTGATGTTGCCGGAGGAATAGAGACCTGCTCGGCTGCTGAGGCGAGGCCGGGCGCTGTCGCTGCGGACGGAGGAGAGGGTGATCCCGCCATTTGTGCTGGACCGAGGCATGTGGCCGAATCCTGTGCCGGAGCGGCGCTTGAAAGCTCCATTACTGCCGGGTACAATTTCTATGTCGAATTCGTCGTCGCTGTCGATTTCCTCCACTACTCCTGTTCGGATCTCGAGGATCTCGAGCATACGACTGGTGGTTCCACCGAAGATGATGACGGTCAGAACCACGACGACTAGTACAGTCGCCCGCAAGGCATATCGTTGCTTGCCACGAAGCCCAGCTGCAAGAGCCACGCCAACGGCGCCTCGAAGGCCAGCCCAGAACAGCATCACTTGGTGGTTACGAGGCAACTCCTCAGCTGCATCCGGTCGGCCAGACTTTCGTGCTCGATATCGAATTACTGCATTTACAAGGTAGGACAGCGGGAACACGGCACAGTATCGAGCTACACAGATGCCGGCTGTGGCGACCAGGATGAAGAGGGGCTTGAATTCAAGACCTGACTCGGTGAAAAGAGACAGACCAAGATAGATGAAGATAAAGTTCTCGGAAAGTTGCGACATGATTTGAAAGATGAATTTGGTCGTTAGCTGTGTTCGCCGTGACATGTTGTGGTATGCGTAGTGCTTCAGGCAGATGCCGCAGAATAGCAAAGACACAATACCTGGCCAATTGTTAGCATAGACACGTGAACGAAGACCCCACGACGGTACTGACCAGACATATGCACGGCGTTTGCAAAGAAGTAGCTCGAATAGGCGATCAAGACACAGAGACAACTCTCGATCTTGGGGAATCTCCGCACTTTGGTGTACTTGAGCAGTAGACTCGTCCCAATTCCTATCGCAAGTCCAATAACCAAGCTGCCGGAGAAGACCAGCAAGAAGATACCGATAGACTCGAACAGACTGAGAATCGTCAAATGACCCTTGCTGGCCCCCTCCATGTATCGTTGGGCAGTCTCGAAAAGTACAATAGCTACTGCGTCGTTCAAGATCGACTCGCCGAAGATGACTGTGTAGAGTTTCGGATCGACTTTGTATGTGTTGAATATGGCAAGGATTGTTACTGGATCAGTGGCGGATAGTGTGGCTCCGACTGCCATAGCTTCGACGAAGGTAATATCCAATCCTTCCAATGGTATCCGCGTCCACAGCCAGATGATTACGCCGAGAACGACGGCAGATATAAATGTGCCAGCAAATGCGAATGTCAAGATTGCGCCAATGTTGCGAAAGAAGTTCCCTTGATGCAGCTCATATCCCGAATTGAGGATGATAGGCGGAAGGAGGAGATTGAAGAAGAACTGATAGTCGAAGCTGACCGCGCCGAGCACGGATTGTGCTGCTGTTAACCGCAATATGAGTCCCACGACCATCCCTGTCCTGTTTCAGTATATGCTCGAGCTCGACCATTCTTCCTTCCCTACCTGCAAATATCGAGATGACCGTTTCGTGTACCGCTTGAATCTTTCGCGTTTGTAACAGATAACTCGTGAACAGCGCTACTATGAGCAGCATGATCAGGATGAACAGCGACCATGATGTCAATATCTCTTTCTGGCCAGCTTCTGGTTCTGTACCGGGATTAGCTTGCAGTAGGTAGGTTGGTGGAGGGACGGAGAGCTGAACCTTCTGGATCTGCGTCGGACTGGCGCTCTGGTGATCAGAGTCAGCACAGTTCGTCTGCATGTTTGCGGGAGTCCTACTGAGAAGCTCAAACGTCAGGTCTGCGACCTGATCTGCCATGGTTGGCTACTGCTGTATAGCAAGTTGATGCCGAGGCGAGCCCAGGCCCCTAAGGAGCTGTCTTGCGGGAGATGTTCGATATCATGCGCATCGAATCTCGAGGTCTCGTTGAGCAATGTCGTGATTGGTATGCGATGCGTGGTGTCACTGACGACACAAGTGATTGCCTATGAATTAATTAGGCTTCTTCAATGTCGATGAATTGCAGAATGTCCTTTCCAGCACAGGCAGCTGCACGAGCTAGGGTTGACGGCAGAGTTGGTGCTAAAGTCGGCCGCGGTTCGGCGCTGTCGCCAAGCTCACAGGGCCGCGCCGAAGCTAGAGCGCAAGTGGCTGCATGTGAAGTCATCTGGGCCTTTGTTAGAGCGAGTCTGTGCCCAACAGGCGTGCAGTTCACATGGTCACTTTGCGGCTCGTGTAGCTTTTCCTCCACAGTCTCCGTTGAATGAGGATCCACGATTGAGACTTCGCTGGTGATCTCGATGCAGGAACCCTCGACTCGCCCATCATCATTCATGGCAAATCCTGACATCCTTGCCGCAACTTTTCTTTCAAATATCCCATTATCTTAACTTGTAATCCCCATCGTCCACCGCAAATTCACTCTGCAGCAGGAATCTGCCGCCTTGCAGGATCACCAGCCGTGAGACAGAAAAGAAATTGGTCTGTCCCCGCGTCCACGGTCCATGCCCACGCCCATGCCCCGCTATCCATCAGAGACGGACTCGCGTGCCAGAGCCTAGTCACTTCCCACCAGACGCATGACAGTCTCACCGACATGACCTTTCCAAACAATCCGCTACATAGTATACAAATACCCGTCAGCCCCTGATCTGGATCTTTCCTGGAGATTAGCATACTTAGCGATTGCAGCGACTATTTCTTTGGCATCACTTGACCATTCTAACGGATAAACACGCGGAGGAAGTAAACATGTCTCGGGAAGAGGTAGAGAATTTGACGAGTCCTACGGACGAGAGCGTCATGAGCTCACCAAGAAAGAGGCCCAGCGGGCTGGGACTACAATTCACACACAATCGGGGGAGAGACTCGTTCTCGAGATCATTCGACAGCCGGCAAGGTAGCAGGTCGATTGACATGCTGAGAAAGGACGCGAATGAGAACTCTCCTCTGATACTACCTTCACAACGGCGGGATGATAGGTCAATCTCACCAATGTCGTCCATACGGTCGCCGGACAGTGACGATTGGGAAGAAGGTGAACCGGAAGAGTCGAGAAGCACACCATATCTCATACTACTCACAATCGCTATCGGCGGTCTGCAAATATGTTGGTCAGTAGAGCTAGCATATGGCTCGCCGTACTTACTCGGTCTGGGTATCAGCAAGTCGCTGCTGGCCTTTGTCTGGATTGCGGGACCGCTGTCAGGAACCTTGGTTCAACCATATGTTGGCGTCAAGAGTGATCGATCAAGGTTGAAGTGGGGCAAGCGGAGACCTTTCATGGTGGGAGGCGCCATTGCTACTATCATATCACTCTTCTGTCTGGCTTGGGCAAAGGAGATTATTGCTACGATTCTGGGCATCTTTGGAGTCGACCAGGAAGGGCAAGCTGTGCGGACCGTCTCGATTGTCTTTGCTGTGGCCATCATCTATGTGCTTGATTTCGCCATCAATGTTATTCAAGCAGCGGTCAGGGCGTTTATAGTCGACAATGCTCCGGCACATCAGCAGAATGATGCCAATGCTTGGGCGTCACGAATCTCGGGAGTTGGTAACATTCTTGGATACCTGTCTGGCTATGTCGACTTACCGGAGATCCTACCTTGGCTCGGAAACACACAATTCAAGGTCCTCTGCGTCATTGCATGCATAGCATTGGGAGTCACAGTCACCATATCATGTCTATCAATAAGAGAACGAGACCCACGTCTGGACGGAGAGCCTGCAGAGCGCAAAGAAGGCATCCTCGCATTCTTCCGCGATCTATACTTTGCGATACGACGCCTCCCACCACAGATCATGCGCGTCTGTCAGACCCAATTCCTCGCTTGGATCGGCTGGTTCCCCTTCCTCTTCTACACCACCACCTTCATCGCCGAAATCTACGCCGACCCCTTCTTCGAAGCCAACCCCAACCTCACCCCGGCCGAGATCGACGAAATCTGGAACCGCGGCACCCGTCTCGCCTCCTTCTCCCTCCTCATCTTCGCCATCACAACCTTCTGCTCCTCCGTCTTCCTCCCGCTCCTCATCCAACCCACCTTTCGCGCCCCTGGGCCCCCACCCAAAACCCCCATGACCCCAGGCGCCGCCGCCACCCCCTCCTCCTTCCACGGCGGCGACGGCTACTTCTCCCGTCCCCTCAACTCGAAACGCAAATCCACTTTCCTCCGCCGCATTAAGACCATCCCCTCCCCGCGCATCCCTCACCTCACGCTCCGCAGACTCTACATCGCGTCCCACCTCCTCTTCGCCCTCGCCACCTGGCTCACCCTCCTCGTCCGCTCCACCCGCGCCGCCACCGCCCTCGTCGCATTCATCGGCATCCCCTGGGCCGTCACGAACTGGGCGCCTTACGCGCTCATCGCGGCCGAAATCTCGAAGCGCGAGGCGATAAGGCAGCACCGTATCCGGCCGAGCAGGGACGATAGGGACGCCCAGCTTTTGGCGGAGGGGGAGGATCCGAGTCAGGGTGCGGATCAGGCGGGTGTGGTGTTGGGGATTCATAATGTTGCGATTGCGGCGCCGCAGGTGATTGCTACGTTGGTGAGTAGCTTGATTTTTAGGTTTTTGCAGAAGCCGAGGGGGCAGCCGGGGGATGATTCGGTGGGGTGGGTGTTGCGGTTTGGGGGGTTGGCGGCGGTGGGGGCGGCGGTGTTGGCGAGGAGGATTAAGGAGGAGAGTGCGTAGGATGTTACGGGTTTGAGACGGGAGGGAATTGCAGAGGCACAGGATGATGGAAAGTAGGGTTCAGGGAATCGCGGTGTGGCTAAGATGGGAAGCCTTGGGTACGCGGCTTGTGGAAAAGGCGATGCAGGTAGCGGACAAGGCATAGAGGGCGACAGGTCGTCTGGTGGTGCAACAGCTTTTCATGAGTGATGATAGCGTATGAAGATTCCTTTTCGAGACGTCGTCAAGTCCTGATGGAGCTTTCGCCATGTGCTCTGAACTGCAACGACTGTACAACCAGCGCGTTCCAGCGGACCATGATTCATTTTGATCCCATCGCTGCCATCTCTGCAGGTAATCTCTGCCCCACTGACCAAAATTTGCACTGCTCAGCGAACATTGGCCGGTGTGGAAACAAAAGACGCTCTTCTTCTGTTCCTCCCACGTGACCGTGACCTGCCCCACCCACCCCGCGGCCATCCGACTTCATGCCATCCCAACCACCCTTCCCTCGCCTCCCATCGCCACTTCCTCCATCCCATCCTGTCTAAAACCAAGCATCAACAACCACCTACCCTTCTCCTGCCCTCCACCTATCAGACCTCCGAACAGAAACAGAAAAATGACCCACATCCTCCTAATAGGCGCCACCTCCTCCCTCTCCACCACCCTCATCCCCCCCCTCCTCTCCTCCCCCTTCACCACCTCCCTGATCCTCCTCTCCCGGTCCTCCATCCGGTCCGCCCCTATCCTCGCCCACCCCAAGGTCACACAAATCATCCACCCTGACTTTTCCTCTTTCCCCGAGCAACTCTTCCTGCGTCTGAGGGATGAGTTCAAGATCAATGCTGTCATTTGGTGTGTTGGGGGAATGGTGGGGAGATTCAGGACGTGGGAGGATGCGTATGATGCGAATGTTGGGGCGGGGTTGAGGCTTCTTGAGGGATGCTTGGAGACGGGGTTGGTGCCTTCGCCGGCGGGTTTGAGGGGGGATGGGGAGGGGGAGGGGAGGGAAGAAGGGGGGAGAGAAGGGGAGGGAGAGGGGAAGGCCAAGGGGAGGAAGGCAAGATATATTGACCCTGAGAGCCAGAGGAGGCCGTTGCGGTTTGTGTACTTCTCCACGTACAATGCGGTGCAGGACCAGTTTCAGTCGCTGTGGATGGATGCGAAGTTTAGGAAGCTGAAAGGGGCGGGGGAGAAAGCGTTGTTGGAGTTGGCGGATGAGAAGGGGCAGGGGATGTGTGAGGTTTATTGCTTGAGGATTGGGAGGGTGTTGAGTGGGGGCCAGAGTGTGGCGAATGTGCTGAAGATGGGCATGGGTGGGTATATCTCTGATGAGTTGGTGGCGAGGAAGGTGGTGGGTCTTTGTTTGGGAGGCAGGGGCGATGAGAAGTATGGTGAGGTCACTGGGGGAGGCGTGCTGGAGCTCGAGGAGGTGATGGGTGAGGGTTGGGCGGATTTTAACAGTGTCACTGTTGGGTACTGAGCAGGGAACAGGCACGGTGGAAACGATTCTGGAGTGGAGACTTGATTCGATGGAGTTACGGAGATGGTATGGGGGACGTTGCTGATGCCATTGTTGCTGTGCTGAGAAATGGAAAAGAAGAGTTGTGGAAGCAGGATGCTGCTGCATGATGGTACTACAGCAACCGACCTCGAGAACAAGACCAATGTGCTGATATACGTCCAGCTGCGACAATCGTCCTACGTCGCTGTCGACTCGAAGGCGCTATTGGCATCCGACCAATGTTATTTCCAGAAAGTCTTGCTGGAGATGTTCTCGACTTGGCTTTGAAGTCGACATCCACGGTCGACGTCAAAAGTGCCAGCTGTCTCGGGACAGCCTCATTGTTGGTATGAAGCACGCACTCGACGGCGGTGCCTTTGTCGGGACAGAGATGGGAAGTGGTCGAATAAGAACCACCAGGTCGCCAGTGGTCGATTGAAAAGAACGGTGCCAGCAAGCCCAAAAGAGCCAGCTGTAACCGGCAAGTCCCATCTCAGCGATTATCCACCACCGCCCTCCTCGCCTCCTTTCTCCACTACCACTCCGATCCTCTCTCCTTGCCCTCACACCATCTCATCCTTAACAGGGTTGTACTCTCCCTCCTCTCCTGGACCAGCCTCATCATCGCTGCTCGCACTGCTCTCTCCCAGCATCTCCTGGACATACTTCGCCTTCTTCTCCTTCTCCTCAGGACTCTTGGTCTTCCTCGCCAAAACCTGACGAGGAGTGATGGGCACCTCGCCCTCACCCTCGCCCTCCTGTTTGACCATCTGCTCGGCTCCATCGGTGTCGGACATGGTCATGTCGGCGTCGGCGTCTTCGCTGTCGGACTGCTGGTTACGCTTGCGCTTCTTTGGTGCAGGCTTGGCCTTTGACTTGGGCTTGGTGACTCCGCCGGCAGTGGTCTTCTGGTTGCGGGGAGTCTTGGGGACGCCGGCGCCTTTGCCGGTGCCTTTGGCCCCGGTGGCGGCGAATCCGCCGATACCGGCTTTGCCGAGAGTGGCGCGGAGCTTCACGATGTGCTCGGTGATGGCACGGGAGGTGGGCTTCTCGCCCATGGTGGCGGTCGCTGGGTGAAGTTAGCGGGCGGCATTATGTGAGACTGGTAGCTCGGAAGTGAAGGGTGGCGTGGTAATGTAAGAGATGTGATGGAGGACAAGTGAATGTGACTTTTGCTGTAATGGGCGATGTGTTGAAGGTGAGGGGAGTCAGGAGATAAGGGGAAGACGTACGCCACTGGTCAATGATACGCTGGATCTGCTCAGAGCTGAGATTGATATCTTGGGCGAGCTGGACCAGCAGGAACTGATCCTTCGCCGCATCCCATCTGACTGGCATGACGACGGTTGAAGGATGGCTTGATGAGGCTGAATGATTGTTGGTGAAAGTTGTTGGTGAAAGTTCTTGGTAAGGTGAGGTGTGGATGGTATGCAGGACCGAAGTGATCGGGAAGAGTGTTGTGAAAGTGGTTGGGAAGAGAGGGAAGAGGGTTCCAAGAGCAGATGAGAGATTTATACCCTGGCAGACGGGTGAAAGCGGCTGTGGTAGGCGAAGGATGACTGTTCCACAGGTGAAGCAAGCATGTGAAAGTGGTGAAGTGGATTGTTGGAATGCACATCTGAGGAGGCAAACTGTTCATAGGGAGATTGTTATCACGAAAGTAAGGAGAACAACTGTAGGATTCTTTGTCAATGTGTTATGCGAGAGGTACTTCAGCAATCACTTGACTGGGGGCATCGATATAGGGAGCGGCAAGGATCACAACGGAAAAAGAGCGCTCACGAGTGAAAGACATCAACTGTATCATGGACCAGGCCAGTGGTGGGGTTGAATCAAAGCCCATAAGGGGTTGGTGGCATTGAAGCTATGCCATCTTCATGACTGCATCTACTCTCGTACCATCGATATTCATCAGTGCGTGTTTGTCAAGTGTGAATCTCCGTGTGGTGCTCCTTCGTCTGATCGAGATAGCTACATCGCAGACATGGCGACGATCTCTGCCTCTTGTCTTGACTAACGATAAGACTTAGTTGGCACCATCTTCAGCGTCATCCTCCTCTGACTTGACAAGTTTGTCCTTCTTAGTCTTCCCTTTTGCCTTCGTGACCTTCCCTGCCTTGACGCCTGTAGTATGTTAGTATCTTCCAAGTGAGTTGCAAGAGGTCAGGCGTACCGTGAAGGGTTTCGTCTTCAACGTCACTGTTTCCCTTGCCCTTCTTACTAGCAGCACGACCCTCGACCACCATGTCGCGATTGACGCTACCGTCTGCCTTCAGGATGCCCTTTGCGATGCCCTCCTCATTGATTTTCTTGACCTTAAGCTTTGCATCGCGGACCCATGGCTCTACTGTGGTCTTCTTGACTCCGGCCAAGCCTGCAAGCTTGAACTGGTCGATCTGTAGGGTGTCAGTCCTGAGAGTGCCTAACAAATGAGGGGTATGTGAATCTCACGGAATCCAGGTCGATGTTACAAGTGGCCGCGAGCATAAATAGGAAAGTCTCGGGATCATTCTTCTTAAGTGTTGTTGCCATGGCTGATATCTTGATTGATAATGTGTTGTGGTCTGAGGAGTGTGGTATAGCAGGCTGAATGTGTGTGTGAGTAGAGAAGGTGAAAGTGTCGAGGAGGCAGCGACTCAGGATTTTATACCTTCTCTCAAGGCCCGGAAGAGGGATAGCGTCTGTCACATGCAGAGATTCCAGACACTTCCCGTGTTGACTATTATGTGACGTGGCAGCCAAAGACACTTTCACGTGCAGGTTGCCAGGTGAGAGATGAGTCTGGTTTGAGATGGTCCTCGACCGAACTGGGTGCGAACTGGGTACGAACTGGGACGTATGTGAAGCGGGTAGATGTCTGGGCATGAGCGGTGGCGCGTCGGTGTGTGAAGACCAGGTTGACGCACAGTCGAGAGACGTGGAGGATGAATGAAACCGGAGTAGCGACTGCGGTTCGGCTTCTGATCTTAACCAAGTGGTGAATCGGTTATGATCAGTCAGATCGATGTGGAGCAGGGCGACAAGGGTGGCAACAGGCGATAGCTGCCTGAGTCAAGCGCAATCACATCAAGGAGACAAGAGAGAACAAATATTTGTGTCAATGGCCACACAATATGCGCCAGATGTATTAGATATTCATGTCCTCTAGCGTCATAGCGCTCAGACAAGCATTAAAAGCACGTCTCACAGACAGCTCAGAACAATGCTTGCTTCCCTCCTCCTCGCAATGCATAAATCAAACGACAGGAGTAGAAGGAGAATATACCACCCACGCCTTCGCTTTGAGATTAATATGGACAAGAAGAGGATGCTGATCGAGGTATGGTCGTGATTAATGGTGCTTATGCAGGGTGCACAGCGACGAGCTCGTATTCTTTTGAGCCGCTCATACGGCGCCAGAAGGAGAGGGGGCGTTTCGAGCCCGGGTGGAGGTGGTGTTGGTGGGGCACGATGAAGCGGCGGTAGATGAACCAGATGCCGCCGATGACGGTGAAGCCGACGATGAAGCCGACGACGGTGATCATGAACCAGTGACGGCCCATCTGAAGGATGTTAGCAGGCTGCTTGTACAGGGGATGTGTTGGAGTGCTTACCCAGAAGATCAGCTTGACGTCCTTGCCATGCCACGAGTTACCGAGATGATGGGTGAAGAAACTCCATGAGTGGTTGTTGTACTCGTCAGGGAAGAGGACGCGCACTCTTGCTCCGTCCCATCCATCTCCCACGTTCAATCCTTCCGAGCTCCAATGTCTCCAGATGATACTGAGGAAGAGCGGACCAGTTGAAGCCATGACGCTGATATACGGCAAGACCCACTTGCGGTTGTACTTTGGTAACGAGTCGATCACACGGAGGAAGAAAGGGTGTCGTGGTACAGCGCCCATGGCGTCGTTGGAGATACCTGTTGGCGCGGTCCTCCTGACCCACGCAGGGTAGCTGAGCAGCGGGTCGAGTCTGCGATTGCAGCCGTCGTCCAGATCGATGTAGATGCCTCCGTAGTATGCCAGCACAAAGTATCTGATCGCGTCGGCTCGTTGGATAGGGTAGTCGTAGTTATCGAATGTCTCCAAGAACCACGGGTACTCTGCGGCGACAAATTCCCGACTCTTCGCGTCCGTCCAGAGCTTGTACTCCCAGCCATCTTTCTCAGTGTGCAGATCAATACAAGATTGTTGTGCCTCTTGCCAGACTGGTGGTATGCTGGCGTTGATATATGTCTGATGTATGATCTTCGGTATCATTTGCTCCCGTCCGTCGATCGCATCTGAACCCGGTGCGGGCAGCTCGGCGCGTGAGATGGCATCTGCGGAACCGTCGACCACAAGCAAGGTGAGGAGAGTCCAGACAGACTGTAGCAGGAACAGGATGATTCCAACATTGAGGATCAAGAAGATCACTACAGCGCGCCGCATGGTTGTGTACGGCGCGTGCGCCTAGAGACGTTGAATGCGCCGGGCTGTAATCCACTATTTCGACGGATTGCGCGCAAAGTCGTGCAGGATATTACAGCGCGGCAGTCCGGACACCGAGTATTTGAGTATGATAAGGCGGTCTCCCAAGAGTCAGACGGACCAAGGCTGAGCGTCGAAGCTGACTTGTAGTAGATTAAGCCGAACCAATGTCGTCAGACCAAGCAGGGGGCAGCCAAACAAACGGTCGAGCAATTAAAACAGGCGTACAGGGATGGTTCCAGAGAAGGGAGCGTGGTGAAGCGAAGACCAAGAGGAGGAGAGAGAGGCAGTGATATTATCTAGCGACGGGGATCGTGTGCAGGCGGCAGGGATTTGTAGGAGGACGTCTTGGGAAGGTTTAGGATTGAGGTGTGGATCGTTGGATGCGCAGGGAGATTTGACGGCCGAGCTAAAGACTAGAGGACCCAAGAGTCGGCCGGCGGCGCGAATTTGACGCTGATCTGGTCTTAACGCAATGTCGGACAAGCCACGCTCTTGTTGGAAAGGTAAAAATAAGCCGCTGACAACACTTTTGCTCGCTCACATGCTTTTGTGCAAAACGGTCAGCTTGTACGCGTACATTATTATTACTGCAATCAGCGCAGTCAGCATTGCTCACGTCTACAGTCCTTGCAGATGTCAATCTGACAGTCCCCGCGTCTCCACTCCTGGTCCCAAGGTTTGGGCAAGAAGGAACGAGGAAAAGCATCCGTGGACAAGACAAGTGCATCACCGCCCAGCCACAATCGCAAAAACCTTGGCTCAGTCATCGACCGTCTCCGACCTCCAGGCATCTCTCGATGTCTCTTTCTGACGCAAGACATCATCGTGCAGCGAACATGTCTGTCACCGCTTGTCTGAAAAGCCTCGTCTGTCATTGACCGTCATATTTGCCCATCTACAGTTCTTATGCATATCTTGGTATACCACCATGCTTAGGTCATCTTCATCAGCCTCGCAACTTTTGTTGAGAGTGCTCCGGAAATGACCAGACCTGACAACTCCGCGCTCCCGCCAAATCCCAGCAAGAAACCCACAAATTTGGCTGAGGCTCTTAGGGCCATAACCTTGAGCATTTTTGCATCCCTGTGTTCCGTCTTCCGAACCAGCCAATCACATCCGCGTGTTGCCGACCTCTTGTTTACTTTCTTTCCATCAGGTCGCATCCATTGCGCATCACCCCGACTAATCCTCCCGTCTGTACATTCTCGCTGCCTCCACCACTTAGTCTGTATTCTATCTCTGCGAGTCCGGCCAGCCAGGCGACGCGTGTCTGTGGGGGTGCTTCAATCTCACTCAGCTCTTCGGCCAATGCAGTAAGGATGTCTGCAAGTGCTAGACCCTTGTTGATCTTGAGACTGTTGATGGTGGTCAAACAGCTTGTCACATCCGATGTTGAAAGGAGAGTGTCTCGGATTGCTTGAATGTCTGCAGGATGCGGTGCCGCGATGCAGTCGTATATCGTCTCCTTCGTGATGAGCTCGCGCTGGATGTTGCCGTTCGCTTTCTCTCCTGCAGCTCGCAAGGGCGTGCTGGACGCGTGGCAGGCCTGCATGACATTCAATGCCCGGCGCATATCTCCCTTCGATAGTGTGACCAGACTCTCCACCGCATCTGGAGCAATGTTTACTTCCTCCTTTTCGATTACAAGATCGACCAGCCTGCGAATGTCTGCTTCCTTCAATGGCGAGAAGCGAAACCGGGTGCATCTCGATAAGAGCGCCGGCGATAGCTTGTGCGTGTAATTGGCAATGATGGCGAATCGTGTGTTTGCAGTATACTTCTCCATGATTCGTCGCAATGCCATCTGTGCCGTCGAAGTCATCGCATCCGCCTCGTCCAAGATAATGAGTTTGAAGGTTGCCAGACTACTCGATGCCCCATTCGCCTTGCCATTTGCTCCATCTTTTGATGCTGCTGGGAAAGCCGAGAAGATCTGTTTCGTGCTGGAAAAGGTCTTGATCTGTTCGCGCACCACGTCGATACCTCTGTCGTCTGATGCATTGAGCTCCAAGACCATTTGCCTCATATTGCTGTTCCCATAGATCCTCCTTGCCAATGCTAGCACGGTCGATGTCTTGCCTGTTCCTGGTGGTCCGTACAGTAGCAGGTGAGGTAGCCGGTTCGCTTCGACAAACTTGTTGATTGTCGCAATGATGTCCTGGTGACCCGACACATCTTCCATGCTATTCGGCCGATACTTCTCAACCCTGATACGGTCAGCATATATACAGTTCTCAATCTCTCAAGCGGCTTACCATGGTAAGGAGTCCTCGGCCTCCACTGGTAGATTGGCTGCACTCCTCTTCCCTTTCGATGTGTTGCCAGACGAGAATTCGATCGCCGTATCCACTGGACGATCAATGTCCATCTCATCATCTTCGTAGTCCGACATGATGTGCTGTGTGTGGTGGAATGTGTTTGCTCAAGTGTCGAATAGCGGAGAGCCTCAAAAAATGGAGCTTGACGCGTGAGATGCGACAGGAGTCGCGTAAAGTGGTCTTGGCGGCAACCTCACCTCACCACGAAGTAACAATGCCCGTACTAGACAGTATGCGAGGAAGGACAATCTTTCAATCGGACGCCATGCTGTGCTGAGTGACGTATTTACTCATATCTTTGAAGAGCCCACTATTGCTCGAATCTCTGAATGTTCTTTCACCAGAACATCTCAAAATCGCCGCTCGCCCCAGAAGAATGGTTGAAAATTTCCTTTTCGGGTCAAGCGCACAAAAAGTGCTTGACCGACCATATCATCAAAGGCTATGGCACAAGCGTGCAACTCCAAGCATAACCTCAGATTATGATAGTCGTTCTCTCTATGTTCCTCGACAACTCATGACATGCAATCCCACATTCAACCAGGCCAGCATGTGGTCCTCAGATTACCATCGGATCTGCTAAAGATTGTCGAAGTCACACCAAACACGTGAGTGATACAATGCCATCATTGAGCATTTCATGGACATATGCTGACCGCTTAAGTGCTATATCGATAGGGAAATTTGGCACTTTTCCCTCAAATTTACTTCTTGGACGACCTTTATATACTACATATGAGATCCACGAACAAGTTGATCCCTCCAGTGGCAAGCCTCGCACTCGATTACGGATTGTCCCTGCATCAGAGCTCAATCGAGAGGCCGTCTTCGACACCGTGCCATCGCTAGATAACAACGATGAGAGCAACACGGCGTCGACGCCCGATGTTGCCACTCCAGATGAGAAGGCAATTCCGGTCAAAAACAACCGGAACACTATTGACGATGCTGCTCGCCAATCTCTGTCTATGAAGGAGATTGAGGAGCTGAAAGCTGCCGTCACTGGATCTGGGAAAGAGATTATCGAGCGGATCATGTCATCGCATAAGAACCTCGATGAAAAGACCGTCTTCTCTCTGGCCAAGTATACACTGCGAAAGACCAAAAAGTACCTACGCCGCTTCACTGTTCTTCCAATGACTGTAGGCACCTTGACCCAATGGTTATCGACAGACCAGAATGCTCAGCGGATACTGGAACTTCGAGAGGAGTCACTCGGTCTGATGACGGCGTGGTCGAACATACACGTAACACCTTCGCTACCTGACGTATCAAATGGTGGCAAGTGGCTCGTAATAGACGATACAGGCGGTCTCGTTGTAGCTGCTGTGGCTGAAAAGCTCGGCATACTATACCCTCAAGCATCCACCCCAACCACCAATGGCAACACCTCCGACCACGATTCCGAACCCGAGGCTCCTACATCTCCCACTTCAACCAAACGCCCGCATCATTACCACCCCGGCACCTCCTCAACCAACACCATTCACGTTCTCCACCCTGCCAGTCAACCCAATCTCTCCCTCCTCAAATACTTCTCATACACCGCCACCCACCCCTCCCCAACCCACCCCTTGACTCCCTCCCTCCTCACCCTCTCCTGGCTCCAACTCCTCTCCCCCTCACAAGACACAGCCTACACCGAGCCCCCCGTCATGCCTCAATCCGACCTCGAAACCGCCAAACCCGCCCGCCGCTCCGCCTACCACCGCAAACGCCGTCGCTGGCTCCGCACAAAAACCATCGTCGACTCAGCCCGAGCAGGGGAATTCGACGGCCTCGTCGTCGCCACGCGCATGGACCTGGCATCCATCTTCCGCTACCTCGTCCCACTGGTCAAAGGCGGCGGGACAGTCGTAGCTTACGCCCCAACCGCAGAGCCCTTAGTGCGCATGGTAGACCTCTACGCCAGGGATAGACGCGGTGCATATCTCGAACAACTCGAGGCATGGCGAGAGACGCACTCTTCCTCCACCTCCTTGTCCTCCTCCTCTACCCGTCCTGACCCCTCCGAGAAAGCACACCAAGACAAGAAAGACGAAGCCATGCCCGACGCCCCAGAAGTAGACCCTGACTCCCTCCCCTGGCTCTCCACCAACCCGGGCTTCAACCCCCCAGAAGACGACTTCCCCGTCGACCCCCGTCTCCTTCTCGGCTGCGGAGTCCAGACCTCCCGCGCGCGCGAGTGGCAGGTCTTGCCTGGGCGCACGCACCCTGTCATGACGGCACGAGGGGGAGGGGAAGGGTATGTGTTTACTGCGAGACGGGTGCTGCCGTTCGAGGGAAGGGTGGAGGCGAGGGGGAATTTTGCGAAGAAGAGGAGGACTGGTTGACCCCCAGCCCACCTATCGATACGGGGTGGGAGAAGGGGAGGAAGGGGAGTGGGGGAGGGGGGGGAAGGGAGCTTAGGGGAAGAGAAGATCGGTGTGGTTGGGAATGAGAAGCCGGCGAGGATGATGAGGAGGAATGAGCAGAATGGAGAGTACGGTGTGAGAGATTGGAAACATCATCGTGCACGGATAGTGATGGAACTGATTCATTGACAATCTGCACACGCCGTTTACTCGCTTCTGGTCCGCTTCAATACCCTGACATTCCCGTGACCACAATTGTCTCCATGATGGCCCGTACAAGGTAATCCCATTTCGCTCAGTATGTCCCGGACTTGCAGGCGTACAAGTTTACAGACCTGCTTCACTATGTCTTGACCAGAGATCCGGTCAGTCGATACGTCAATGTTGTTGGCATCGCCCATCAGGTCATCTGTACTTGCTGAATTGGTCTCGGTATGATCTGGTGTAGGCAGACGAGGCGGTCCAGTCGATGAAGCTTCGGAATCTACTCGTGGCGGCACCACGGGCGTGCAAATCAAAGGCGGCGTGTGTACTGATGGAGGCTGATCTCTTGTGTTCACTGAGCAACCGTCGAATGAAAAGCCGTCCGGCAGATCATAGCCGTCCAGGTATTCCCCTTGTGAGCCCGCTAGACTAAGGTCTGACGTCGCTGGAAGTGGTGGCGGGATACGACAGGGCGAACCACCACCTCGCTGCAATTTGCGGTGGTAATCGATGAACTTGTCCCACGCCCTCAAATTCTCGAGCTTCGACTGGCAAATATCTCCACTGTCTGCCGCCTGCTTGGCTTCTCCGACAGCGGAGCAATACCTGCAGCATTTCGCGCCGATCGTTTGACTCTGTTCCGGTGGTATCCCGGGAGGTGTCTGCGAGTTTTCTGAAGGATGCGGGGACGATGAAGTGGTATTGCGGGACGCGATGTGTCCGACAATAGATCCAGAGCTGTGAGCGCTGTTCGGAAGATCAGAAGCCTCTCCACGTTGCCCGATATGAGGATGCTGCCACACGGGCTCAGCGTCGTGATCGTGAGATTGTTGAACGTGATGCTGATTCCAGTCATTCTCGTGAACGGGTGGTAAGCGGACTACAGGCTGGCTCGTCGTATCATACGCTACAGTCTCCCTAACTGGATACTGCGGAATGCTCTCAAGCTCGCTCACTGGCCGGAACATTTGGCTCTCCAAGTCCATCAAATCCGTCCGGAGGTTGTGGTGAGCCTGGTTCTGAACCCTTTGCGATGGTACTCCGCCGGTCACGGTCCTTCTGTGGATCATGTTCCTGGTCTCCGTGGCTCGAGTCACTGTTCCTCTCGTCTGATGATTGTCCTGTCGCTGCTGTGTCATTTCGCTCCGGAAGTGAATGTTGAGAGGAGACTTGAGATTCGTTGGCAATGCACAGACAGAGACAACAGCAGTTGAAGGCTCCTTTGAGCCGTCGCTAGCAGCTGACGATGACTTCGACAATGCTCGTGGGCAAGCAAGTAAGGCAGAAGCCAGGGACGCAAGCGCATGCGTCTGCGACCATGGCCAGAGACTAGAGGAAAGTCGTAGTCGGAGGATGAAAGCTGCAAGCGTATATGGTGCTTTGCAGAGCGAACGCAGGAGTAGAAATGTGCGACCGGTGATGGATTGTAGCGAATAGTGCATATAAGCAATGTCCGTCTGGTGATGGATTGTAGCGAACAGATCTTTGGAGTAATGTTGGTGGTAAAGGGAGGCTTGTTGTGGATCCTTGTGAGAATACCGCGGCAACTTCTCGACATGGCAAGCGCGAAGTCGAGAGTTCCTTCCGGCGGCGGCACTGCTCTATTCGTGCCCCTCAATGGTTGATCATGACCTTGTCATCGATGCCACGAGTCATGCTCTTTGGCGCAGCTACGATCTTACTCTTCAAAGCTGCCAGTGACCTCTGCAGACTGGTGTCTCATGTTGCAGGTTTAGCTTTGGCAAAAGTCGCTGCCACCAAGAGAGGGAACACTACGGTCGCTTCAGCGTACACCTGATATTGTCAGTTTGGAGTTCCCGAAAATTGGCGTCAGACCTACCTTGACGCTCACACCATCGGCCTTGATTTTGCCCCAGCTGACAGCTTCATCAGGACGAGCTCCAGCATCGCTTCCATCAAATTCGTTGGCAGTGTTGATATAGACCGCGCTCTCTGCGCCATTACGCATCAGGCAGGCGTTGGCAATGTGGTGCTTAACAATCCCACCCCCAAGGATGATCATGCCGGCTCGCTTCGCACTCATGGCCAAGGAATTGATCTTGCGGATATCTTCGACGATGTCGATGCGGAGTTGCTCGTCGCATTTGAAAGTGTGCATGAAGAGCATATCTCCTAGGCTACCGTCCGTCAAAGCAGGGCAGAAGACAGGTATGTCGTTCTTGTACGCCCAATAGTAGACTGATCTCTCGTCATTGATCTCCTTTCCAAGTCTACGAATGACCTTGCTTGGAGTCCAGTGAAGGGGTTCTGCTGTCTTCTTGGATTCTTCTTGTTCCTCGACCATGCTGTTTAGAATCGGCATGATCCAGTCTTCGAATTTGCAATAGTTGTCATTGGGGACTAGCAGATTACCGATTCGGTTGAGACCTTTCTGTCTGAGTGCAGCTCCAGCAGTGTGGAACGATCCAAGATAGGTTGAGCCCAGACATTTAATCAGATCCTCTTCTATGCCTCCTGCAGTAGTCACGATTGCTGAAACATGCTTATGTTGCACAAGCCATCGAAATGTCTCTCGAAGACCAGAAGAGATCAGATTCGAGGTGTATCCAAGAAAAATGGTAGTGCCAGATCCGGTCTCTGGATCTTTCCAGGCTCTCTGTAATTTACTCAGCACATCTTTTCGAGTCTCTGGACCGGCTCATAATACCATGTCGTTGATGACTTTAGCAGCCTGACCGACGGAAGTGGCTTGGAAACCCATATACTCCATACCCGCCACCATATCGGCTACAGTGATATCGCTGCCGGCATGTTTGTCAAAGTCGATACCTACTACGGGACTGGCGTCCTCTGGCAGAGGGTCAGACGGTTTGAGGACAGCCTGCGCCACCCCTTGAGGCGGAGCACCATTAGGAGCTTGTGTCATCACACACTTCTCTCGTTCGTGTCGCAGATGGATTTCTGAGATGTTCAAGCAGGCAAGAAAAAGTTTGTTCGGTGTTTGATGTTTCTTGAGAAGAGGGCAAAATTATAGAAGCTTTTTTGGCCATGATTTTCTAACCGAGCCGGCGGAACGTATCGCCTCGGCTTGCCTCTGGGGAAACTGACCTGCATGACTCTGCATTTTCGACCAACAAACATTGTGTTTCTGGATTGGCAGGATGCTGTGCATTTGAGCCTTGCAGGGACCTGCAGGGTGCACCATCGGACTTGACCGGGACATTTGTGTGACAGGTGCAAGGACGAATGGATCGGAGATCATGGTCAGACACTTTGAGGAGAAAACGTGACAGTCAATCTGCATCTCGCGAGTCGTGTGTAACCGACTTTACTGGGCGGGTCTGGTTCCCCGAGGATGGAGGGCAGGCATTGCTGGCAAGAGTAGCAAAAGAGGTATTTGACGCCCTTGAAGCTCCCCTGTCGAGCTTTCCCTTGCTGTCATGTCGGGGATTAGCAAGAAATCTCGTGTCATGATACTTCACAGCCTGAATCTTCAAGCTTTTACGGCAGGTGGAATGGCTGCTACCGAGGAAGGAATTTGCGGCTCGATGCCGGGAGCATTGATTGGCTGCCACATTCAGATCTGATCGTTCCGGGGCTAATGTCAAATCTAGCCTGGCGTGGGTGTGGAGGGGCGGCCCTGCAACAGAGCAACTTCTGGTCGAGTTCCACGAGCCACGCGACCAAGGGCGCCGTGCCGCCCGTCTGACAAGGGCTCCAAAGGGGATGCAGTCATTTTGCATGCGCCCTAACGCGACCGACACAGGTCTGTTCCGCCTTGGCTGTTTCTGTGAAAGTGTCGTGTTTCCAGCAAAAAAGAAGGGAAACGTGAAACAAGAACAGATTCACCGCCCTTTTGGCTGGACTTGCAAACCTGGTTGTTCCTATTCTACAAGAATCTATACAGGTCAAGTTGGGTCGACCGTTGCGATTCACATCATCGACGGCCAGACCGTTAGAGGCACCGCTGAGTGGTGATTGACGATGCACCGGGCGTGCATGAAGCGTGCTTGGATTCGTTCAAAGATGGTGCAGGGGGCCACTTTGATTCTGCAGAACGCCCGGCGCCTCTTCCTGACGCTAGCGATCTCCCATGAATTGCTCTCCCCGTTCGTGATCCTTGATGCATCCTTCCCTGGGGGCCGTTTTTAGACTTTTCAGGTTCGACACGCTGCCTTGTGAATCGTCGGCGCCGTCAAGGTGGGTCGCCTGGCATGACTTGTCCCTGTCTACCCACAGACGTGGTAGTCCACAGGTCGTTCCTTTGTTGCTTGTGTGCCAGTGTTCCCGAACTAGCGTCCATGCTGATCTCTCCATTTTGCGTTTTTCGTCGTCCTGTTGAAGCCTGTTCCCACTCCTGGTCCTCGCCCTCCCACGCGCACCTCGTCCCAGTCCCGCTTGTTACGTGCATCTCGGCAAGGTCTCTGTAGCGAAGCCCAAAGCGTTCCACTTTCGGTTTTCCCATCTTTCCTCCTACACGACCAGACGCATTTTTCGCATCACACGTACAACAGCTTGTTTGCATCCATCAGCATATCGCGAACGACTGAGCGACATCATCTTATTTTGCTTTCGACTTTGCATAAACCCGCCGGCATCACAGCACAAACAACATCGCATCGTAAACTTGACCTATCACGAATTGAAGATCTCCATCTCACCACTGCAATCGTCAGGGCGGCGACATCTCACTGTCCAAACTCAATACCGGACTACGCTCCGAACTCATCGCCACCGATATCGACACCAGAATCGCCTGTCAAAGGTCGCGTTTCCACGCATCCAGCAGACTCTGTTTCGTTCTAAACTCGGCGTTGGCTGGCCCTGGAAGCTGAACTGGCGGATCGAGACAAGTTTAAACTTTCGGCATGGCGCACTAAACTAAAAGGATCACCCGCATTTCAAGACGCACGGACTTCTCAATTTGCGTCAATCCAAAAGGTCAAGGTTTGACCACTTTGGCATCATCGAATATCACAAACGGCCAGACTTTGAGCCTGTGTGGACTCCAAAAGCAGCACCCAATAAGGTTCTCAACTCCAGAGAACCTTCTCGAGCAGCATAGCTGTCACAAGGGCAGGATTCATCTTTGCTCTCGAGTGGTCCGTCCTTCGGACTTACTCAACCATCGGTATAATTATCCACAACATACCGTCATGGTGAAATGAGCCAACGATATGCTCAACACGACACCCGATTTGACCCACGCGAGCGCTCCAGATCTCCTCCACGCTTCGGTGAACGCCGTCAATCGGGTGCATACCCCCCTTCATTCCCTCCGCCAGGGCAGCGGAATCCTCCCTTAGGCCCGAGAGGGAGAGGAGCACCCTTCAACGATGGTCCAGACTCAAGAGGCCCACCTCCATTCGGCGCAGGTAGGGACCGTCCTTTCAATGATTTTAACGATCGTCGTCCTCGGCCACCATCTCCTTCTCGTCCAAGATCACCCCCTCGCAATTTCAGAGAGGCGCCTTCACCTAGAGAGTTGGACACTAGGGTGCGCAGGAATTCTAGGGATGGTCCGTTCTCTGCAGATCCTGCTTTCTCAGACACTTCCTTTGCTTCTCGTTCATTTCCTCATGGCGGGTTTGGAGGTCGTGGACGAGGTCGTGGGAGGGGTGATTTTGACAGATCTAGACGGCCACAATTTGATGATCGGCCACCATTCAGACAGCGATCTCCACCTCCTCGATGGGGCCGCGATGCCTCACGGGAGGGTCGAGAGGAGTGGAGGACCGAAAGACCGGATGAGGAAAGATGGTCTGCTCGAGAGCCGAGAGATCGGGAAGGACCATGGAGTAGAATGTCCATGGGTCAGCAAAGATTCGATACAAGATCCACCGGTGATTCATCATCGAGACCGCCGACGCCTTCACAGGCTAACCCGTCCCAACCTCCGACCCCGTCAGAACGACCTCAGCCAGATATGCGAATGCCGCTGGACCGACGAGCCTCGACCAGCTTCCTTCAAAGACCAGAAATGGGCACTCCGACTGAGCAGGCGCCTCGGACTGATCCATTCCCTGCTCGACCTCGCGCTTCATCCCCACCACAGGCTCCTAGTGTACCTGCGTTTGGTGCGGTGAACTTTGGCAAGCCGACTCCAAGTCACGTTCCGCCTCCTAACGTCTGGCGAGCGCCTCAAGAAGTCCGACCGCCGCCTTCACCAGCTGTTTCTTCTATTGCTAGAGTACCATCACCTGTGCCAAAGTCGGTACCGACTGCTCCCAAAGCGCTTGCTACCTCACCCAAGCCCAGCACAGTGATACCTTCGGGTCCAGTCTCACCTGTACAGCAGAGAATACCTCCAGAGGCGCCGAGAGGGCCACGCAGTCTTGACAGTGCGTCCAGTCCAGCCATACCACCAGCTAAACAGAATCAACAACCGCCCACAGGGCCTGCTGCATTCCGTGAGGAGAGACCTGCTCCTCCACCTTTCCCTTCTCCGGCTCTTCGTGATCGGCAGCCTTTGGCGCCTTCATCATCGACTGTCCCTTCGCCGAACTTTGGTTCGTCATCATGGTCTCAACCAGCACCGCCGACTCCAAAGTCATCTCAAAGTGATGTTCCGGTCGTTCATCATTCGCCTCCGATGGGTAGATCAGGTCCTGTCATACCGAGTCCGGATATACGAAGTCGAGTAGAGCACACTCCGCCGGTGCCAACAGGCCCTCGTCAACAGCAATCTCCACTGCTGACCAGTCCTCGTGTACCACCGACTGCACCCAAGGCAGACCGAGCACCTCCTACTGGCCCGCGTGTGAACAACGAACGTGGCATGAACGCTCTCACGAGAGCTCCAGAGCGTCCTCCTATTGCTTCTCAACGTCCTGTACCGCCGGCTGGACCTCGAGGTGGCCCTCAGCCATGGAATCCGTGGCAACAGCCGCGTCTATCAAGAGATAGCGTTACACCAGCGAAGCGAGATGCTAACGGCGATGAGGTCGCTCGTGTCCCGCAAGCTTCACCCAATCAACTTCGAGCTGCGCCTGTCCTCAAGCAAGAAGAGACCAAGATACAAGACGATGGTACTCAGGCGGCTGAGGCGAAGTCGGAACAAGATACTGATCGCAAGGACACTGGTGACATTGATGATATAGGCGACCCAGTCGAGCCTGCTTCGGATAGCAGCAGTGATGACGACGGCATGGATCTTGACGAAGAAGACTTTGAGATGCCGACGAGGAAGTTCGAACAGCGCAAAGCCCAGCTGGAAGCGCAAATGGTCGACCTGAGTGCTCGAGAGTATCGAGTGACCACACCATTTGAACAAATCGCCAGGATTGCCAGGATCACAGTGGATGATCTGCCAGATGAGAGTGAAGACTCACCAGAAGCTGAAGCTCCAGAACTCGACGACGAAGGGTCTGGTGTTGCGTCCGGCTCGACAGAAGATGTCGATCAAGATCTTCTGACACCGAAAGAAGAAGAGCGCGAAGACGTGGTGATGGAGGACAGCGACGTGCTCGACAGAATTTTACCCGTTCGACGAGAGCCAAGCCCGGAGATTATAAACCTTCCGTACTTGAACAAAGAGCCCACCAGTCCTGGAGAAAGATTGCAAGCGCACCTGACCGCGCAGGAGAGAAGCAAGCCAGCTCTCATCGAGTACTTCCGGAACGTCAAAGAAAGGAACGATGCGACCGAGAAAGATATAATCGATCAATATGCGGACCACTATCGCGAGTGCGTCGATATCGCCCGTAGTCTCGATGAGGAGCGCGCGGAAAGAGAACGACTTGAGCGCCAAAAATCTGCGGATGTCGGAGGAGAGGTCGAGTCGATGGCGCCTCCTTTGGAAACGCCAACGACTGAAGGGTCCAGACGACTGCACAAGTACAGCAGCGAGTATGACATGCAGAAAGTCCTGAAAGAGTCCGAAGAAATGGCCAGGAAAGAGCAAGAGAAGCAGGAGAAAGACGCCCAGAGAGTCCGTGATTCGCTGGAGAAAGAGGCAACCTGTCCGCCCATGTACGACGAAGAGTTGCTGAGGCGCACTGTCTTCAAGAATACCAACAACCTGCGCAGTCCGGACCAGCTTGTCTTGATCTATGGCTATCAACCTCCAGCGGACGACTTCACAGCTGAAGAGCATGAGACCTTCCTCCAGGCATTCAAGGAGCGACCGAAGAAATGGGGCGAGATTGCTGCGTTGCTACCTGGTCGCACGTACCAGGATTGCATCCATCACTATTATGCCCACAAGTGGGATGGTCGATTCCGAGAGACCAAGGGCAAGAGAAGAGGTCGTGGTCCTGGTCGTGGGAGAGGTGGAAAGGTCGGCGCCCGTGTGCGAGGCGCTGCGCTCATGGCGGATCTTACAAGAGGAGAAGAAGACGTTCCAGCGCCAACGACGGAAAACGGAACGAACGCCAATGGTCGTCCGAAAAGAGCTGCTGCCGTCCGTGGAGCAGCGCAAGAGCCACAGCCTGAGAGCAGGGGCACTAGCGCTACTCCAGCAAGAAAGACTGCAAAGACGGAGGGTGAAGAAAAGCCTGCGAAAAAGAGAAGAACTGCTGGTGGTGACAAGGCGACCAAGAGAAGTAAAGCTCAGCCGCTTGCCGCTGCAGGTACAGAGGTCAATACCCCACAAGCTGGTTCACCTATCAAGACGGATAGAGAATTACAGTTCCGCGCCAATGAGCTCACCAATGAGGAGAAGGCGAGGATGGATGAGGCAAATTTGCTCGCAGGCTTTCAAGCGGGCACCACGCGGCCACGACCAGAGCCTGTGCAGGTCTATCACACCCCAGCCTTTTTCGAGAGTTCGATGCCTGCGCCGGAACCCGTGGAGAGGACACGCATCCCTGTTGTTGCCGCAACTCAAAGACAGTCCGCTAGTAGCTATTGGTCCGTGCCAGAACAGACCGATTTCCTCAAATTTTTGAGATACTACGGTACCGACTTTGGTGCTATCGCGGCGCAGATGGGGACTAAGACTCAAACCATGGTGAGAAGTGTGCTTCCAGAAGATGGTAATGAAGCTGACTATGAACAGGTCAAGAATCACTACCAGCGTAGAATCGAGGGTGATCAGAAAGAGGAGTTCCTGACCGCGGCCGAATCAGCCAACGCCAAACGCTCGCGAGGCGAGGATCTTGGTCCGCCGCCGACACCGACTCCTATCGTCAAGCGGAGATATGACAACCCACCTACAACAGGTGCAAGACCAGGGACAGCTCAGGCCGAGGTTCTTGAAGAAGAGGCTGGAAGATTCCCGACCTCGGCACCGCCGACAGGCCCAATCCGCACAGCTCCCACACCTCTTCAGACAGCTCTTGCGACAGTCAACGCAAAGACTGCTTCTCAACCTCCTGCCCGACCAGGTCAACCTCCAGGACCGCGGATGGGCTTCTTTTCGGAGTCTGCCATCCAGCGACCTGTCCAGCAGCAGCCGACGTCGAGGCCACCACCTCAGCCAGTGCAAGCACGACCGCCGCCACAGAATGCCGCTCCTCAACGAGAATTGGGTCAGTCAGCATGGTACCAGGAACTTTTGCAAGAGCAGGAACGTGCGATCAAGCTACAGTCGGAGACAACGAGATCGAACGATCGTATCCCTCAGCTGCCTCATCAGAATGTGTATCCTCAATTGGCGCCGCAACCACCAGCTCAACCCGAAGCGCCAAGGCAGGTCGATGAGAAACCACCATCTGTGCCTCCTCCACGTCCAGCTTCCGGGCCGATGAGGAACATGCTTGGATCTCCAGCGCCATCGATAGCAGCTCCCCCGCCAATTCTGCCGCCCACTCAGATCCACCCTGGTCAAAACCCTTCGCCACCAAAGATGATGGCTGGCTTCAGACCAAGTTCTGTACCAGTGCCAGCGCCAGCTCAGTCGCCGATACAGACGCCTACCTTGTCCGTCAAACCAGCTGAGCCGCGAAAGATGTCCAATTTGGCCTCACTTCTCAATAACGAGTCGGAAGAGCCACGTCCTGCTGTCAAGCGTATGAACGATCATGGTATTCAAGGAAATGCTCGACCTCAGTCGCCGGCAAATATCCAACGCAACCCGACGCCTACGTCGACCATTCTCGGCCAGCGGAGAGATACATTTGGCTCAGGTGCACAACCTCCTCGACCCTTGTATGAGAGGCCTACTCAGAGTACGCCAGGTCCAGCGCCGACTCAACCCAAATTCGAGTCGCTCTGGCAAGGTGTCGCTCCCGCCAGGCAGAATGAGTGGCCGCCAAGACAAGCACAACCGCCACCTCCATCTGCTTCGCCCGGACCAGGTGTCTATGAAAGGCAGGAACGTTTCAACCCACATCGATCTTCAGCGTTGGGCCCGCTCAACACTGCTGCTCGAGCGAATCCGTCTCCGCCCCCTCCATTCCCACACAGCAGGCATGGATCGTTCTCGGCGCCTGGCGGACCTCCTCAGCAGCCTCCACCTCATTCCATGCCAGGATACCCGATGGGTGGCAACCCGTACAGTCAAGCACCGCCACCTCATATGTCGCAGCACAACTCGCCAGTTAATCAGGCTCCACCAGGGCAGCCCTTCCATGCCCGCCGTCCGAGTCGAGAAGAAGACTACCGCGCTCAAGCTGCCGAGAAATGGGGATATCGACCTGCGGAACGCAGAGACTACGAGCGCCCGCCTCTGTCGACACCTTCGTCTCTTGAGCGGGAACGCGAAGCCCAATATGTCCGTGATCGCGACGCTGCCGCCAGAGATCGAGATGCACGGGATCGTGAGGCGCAGTATGTTGCGGCCGCCGAAGCTCGATACAGGTCCAACACTGGCCCGCCACCGCCTGGGCCTGGCATCGGAGGTCCGCCAATGAGTCACCCTCAAGGTCATCCGAGTGCTCCGCCACCGCAACCACTTCATGCTCCCATGTCACAGCCACCACCTGGATATGCGCAGGCTCCACCAGCGGGACCGGCATTCCGCCCAGACGAGCGCTATGAGCAGTCTTTCAACATGCGCGACCGTGAGACCATATTCCGCCAGGAACAAGAAAACTACCAGCGAGAAATACGCGAACGAGAAAACGCCTACGCCCGTGACCGAGAACTCCAACGCGATCGCGACCTCGCCATCGAACGCGAACGCCAAGAGCGAGAACTACAACGCCAGCGCGACTTTGACCGAGAGCGCCAAATCCAGCGCGAGCGAGAGATGAGTCTCCGCGAACGCGAAAGAGAAGACTTTGAACGCGAACGTCAACGAGACATGGAGCGCCGCGGCGAGTTCCACCAACCACAAGGCTTCCCACCACCGGAACGACGAGACTTCCCCCCTCCACCGCCGTCCGCACACCCACCTCAGGGTCCCGCTCGCGAGCGCTACGACTTCGCCGCCCCACCCCGCGAACCTTTCGGGCGGGACGAAGCCTGGCGTCGCCCCCAATTCGAGACTCGTCCGCCACCAAGCTTCGGCGAACGCCAAGCGATGGAAGACGAAACCCGTCGTCGCCGCGACGAGGAAATCAGGATGATGCAGCGCGAGCCCTACCTTCCGAGAAGCGCAAGTGGAGGCAGCATGGGCTCGGCGCAGGGGTATCCGCCTGCTGGACCGCAGGGAGGGCCACAGCAGCAGCAACAGGGACCGGGACAGGGGATGGGGATGATGCCTGGACAGGGACCGATGGGGTTTAGACATCCGCAGGGTCCGCCTCAGGGCCCAAATCAGGGAGGACAGGGACAGGGGATGGGGGCGCCGCCGCCGGGTGCGCCGACGGGACCTAGGAGGTAGATGTCGATATGAGAGGAAGGGAGGAATGGAGAAAGGGAGGAATGGGGAAAGGGAGGAATGGGGAAAGGGAGGAGGGCATGGGAGGAGGGCATGGGAGGAGGGCATGGGAGGAGGGCATGGGAGGAGGGTATGGGAGGGCAAATGGAGCGAAGGGAATATGGGAAGGGATGGTGGATTGTACAGGCTTTTCTATATGTTGAGGGGAGGGATAGAGGAAGGGTTGGATGCATGACTGATGATTGTCGTTTACTTTCGGTTGTATGATAGAGAGAGGACTTGATACCCTTGCGATGAAATTTCGATGTGACAACTTCAAAATGTGTGCAGAGATCGATGCGTGCCTGGTCATCTGGTTTTGGTCATGAAAATCAGTTGGTCCATGGGCTGGCTGGTCGACATTTGTTCGTAATGGACCAGGTTCCTGTGATGTCGCCTATCGACTACTACTCGATACCACGTCGACTGTCTCGTGCTGCTCTTCCTCCACCTGAGTTTGTCTTACCAGTCTTGTGCATCCTTGCCCTGGGATGATGCTTGCTTATGGTTCCCTGTACTTGTCCTACCACAGTCTCTACCACACCTGGCTGTTCATGCCGCTGTCCGGCCAATGGGACTGGCTTCTATGCTCATTCTCATGACGACCCTCTCTCTTCGCATGCATCGACTTGAAGTCTTGTGCATTTACTCCCACGCTATGTCTGCCACTGCATCACCCGCCGTTGAATGATTCTCTTTAGTACTTGCCATGTAACGTTGAAGCACTGCTTTCCTGTGCAATCTATCTCTTCTGCCTCCCGCTCTCAAGCATGCCAACCTCTGACCTCCCTGCTCTTCCGCCATGCCACATCTTCTTTCCTACCACATGCTCACCAGCCACTCCTCCCTCGTGCCCCCTGCTTCCTGGCCTCTGCGCTCCTTCCAACCCCTGCTCTGCATCTTACTTATCTGCATGTCACACACGCCCTAGCCTCATCCCCAGCTCATCCTGAGATCCATGTCACGCTTCCTCGTGATGTCTCGCCTGTCCACTCATGTCACCCCGAACGCCTCACATCCCTTGTCATACCCTCCCCAGGTCCAACTGGCGTCCCATGCCCACCTCACGTCCCATATGCCCTCCCATGCCCACCTGACGTCCCATCTGTCCTCCAATGCCCATCCCGACGTCCCCCTTCCTGTCTCATGCAGTAAATGGGCGGAGGGAGATAGGGTATATCTACCCCCTCCTCCCCCCTCTTGCTCTTACATTTTCCAAGCGCAGAAGAGGTTCTGAAGAAGAGGAGCAAGGATGGAGAGGGAGGAGATTGACGGGGGTGTAAGAGGGAGGGGAAGAAAAAGGGAAACGAGCCTCGAGTCCCAACCGATTGTCTCGGTGGGAGGAAGAGTTTCAGGAGAGGAGAAAGGAGGTGGTGTGGATGAGGAGAGGAGATGATTGAGGGGATGGTTGGGGAGCGGACGAAGAAGAGATCGAGGAGAGGAGAGGACTGAGAGGGCTGGTATAGGGGGACCGGTATGCGGCTTTTGGAGGGGAGGGAAGTGTTGGGGTATACCTTTGGGATGATGTGGGGACAAGTTTTGGGTAAAGAATAGGGGCTTCACCTTGGGCAGCTGTAGGCTTAGAAGCTGGAGTAGTTGTGGGACCAGAGGCTGGCGTAGATTCGGATATATTCCCAGTAGTATGATTATGCCTTCGGCGTCTGGTATGGTGAAGTTCTCTTCGAACTTGTAAAACTTGCGGATCGAATGATCCGCTCTTGGTGGTAGCGCCAGAAGATCAGGATGATTCTTCTCCAGCTTGCTCTTCAGAGCATTAAGTACTCCGGGCGATTTTTTCGACATGACCAGAGTGCCAACAGTGTAGCACAATGACGCTGCAAGGTTCGCAGCAGGCGGAATCCTAACAGCGTTGTCCCGCTGTCCGGTAACAAACTCAGCGACTTTGAAGTCGATGGCCTTGGGCTCTTCTCGCTGCTCTTCTTGAGCCTTATCGTGAGAATACTTGTTGAGTGCCTTTTTTCGATTGTCGACTTGGGTCTCGGCAAGAATGTCATGGGTCCAGAACTCCGAGAAGTAGAAAATCTGCTCGACTCTGGCCGCCACCGTATAGCCAATACTATCACGGCCGTCAACTTTGACAATTATGTGGACTTTGTTTGTTTTAGTCCGCGGTACGACAGCAGGCAGCATCGCTGGCTGCCTGTCAAGAGTTTCGATGTAGTCTTTGGCGTCCCGTTCGAGCTTTCTGCCTCCGTCGCTAGTCTTCTCCTCAAGATACTTCTCTGCATCGTCGGCGCACACCATGCTGACCACCATGAGCTCTGTGCAGTCAGGCTGGTCGACTTTGGGCTCCTCTTCGCATGGAAGGATGGAGAGATACTTGTGCGCATCTGGCTAAGTATCTGCCATCTTCCTGCTACTGGTAGCTTGCAGTATGCTGCCCGGCAGGGGCAGAGAAGTGCTGGGGCATGCTTTTGAGTCGACTCTGGCGATGACTCTAGGATGTAGACTGTCCTCCATGGTGTCCTACACGCTATCCTAGATGTTGACCTGAGTGATGTAAGACTAGCGAGGGTAGATGTTTGCCGGAATGCTGGAAATCACGCCGAGGTATGTGCAGGCGTAGTCACTAGGGCTGATGCGAGCGAAAGCCGTGTCGAACCTGTCGTAAAGGTACTTGGCGCAATCCGGCTGATCGGCCTCTAGTTCTTCTGGAGAAGGTAGGATGCTCAGGAACTCGTGAGCTTCGGGCTCGAACCCTCTCAGGATAACTGATGATCCCGTCTTGGCCTCCACAATGCAGAATTCCTTTCTGCCCTCCTCGTCAATAGCCATTCTCTGATGTTGGCTCCCATACCAATAACGTATGAGTTAGGGGTCTGTACGCCGCCCCCCTTTCCACGCCACGTGACTTTCTCACCTTCCGGGGAATTATCGGTATCGATCGTAGGACCCTGATTGGTACAAAGATCGAGAGTGTGCAAAAGGGGGCGGCGTGCAATCTCCTACCTCATACCCCATTGATTCCAATGCTTCCATCCGCACGATACTCGTCCGCGATGTCCCAACGAGTCAACCCTGTTGGACCTTTGGACTGATGAGCACCTGCTATAGCTGATCTACGCTTGCCTGTATGCTTCGCGAGGACAATTGAAGCGGAGCCAGGTCGGCTTGTGTTGTACGTGCAGCTGACGACGTGCCCTTTGAGGAACTCTCCCAAAGCAGTCTTTGTGAAAGCGATATGAGGAGGCGGCAAGATCCACACCGCCAAGAGACATTGAGCAAAGGAGAAGTGATGTGAAGGAGGAGGAGAAGTGGATTAGGGCAAAGGGATACACAAGCCAAGCGAAAGAGGGAGAAGATTCAACAGCGAAAGCAGACCAACTCACATGTGAAATGAGAGACGTGGAAAGTGAAAAGTGAAGGAAAGCTTTTCATCCGCGGCGGAGCCCACGAGACCGGTCCTCCAATATAATATACAACAATTGTACATTACCACCTTTCATTCCAACCCTTCCCCTCCTTTACCGCTCTACGGCAACATATACCCATCCACATCCAACGCCCCGTTCTCCGTCTCCAGACTAAAACTCCTCCAAATCCCATCGACATCGACATTCGCCGTGACGGCCCTCTTCTTGAACGAACTCCTCTTCGCCCTCTTATACCCCGTCCCATTCACCGCCACATCACCCGCAACACAAGCACTATCGCCATTCCAGACACTATCCGCCACGGTCCGCCACACCTCACTCTGGTCAACCACCATACCAGGCGTGTAGAGGATTCTGCAATCCGCTTCCTCGTAGACAAACTGCAAGGGCGTCTCGGGCTCAACGACATTGCTGAAGCCATCTCGGGCATTGACGACGTAATTGATGCCGCGGAAGAGGGGGAGCTGGTTGTAGTTGGCGATGGCGGTGCTCTTCCACGCTTCCTGGAGCGAGGCGTTGCTGTTCTCGTACGTCTCGAGGAGAGAGCCGAGGATCAATGTCCAGGGGTAAGAGTTGGTGCCCTTGACGCCGCCGACGGCTTGAATGATGTCGGTGTTGCTGCGGCCGCCGAGGGCGATGGTCTTGACGCCAGCTTGGCGGCGCATGAATTCGGAGAAGATGGTGCAGGTGCTGGCGCAGTAGCCGTCGTAGACGACGATGATGTCTTCGGTTGCGAAGGGTTGTTCGCCGGGGGTGGAGCCGTTGCCGTAGCCGGTGATGTAGATACCGCCGGAGTTTTCGGGGGTGAGGATGTCGCTGACGTTCCAGTGGATGATGGAGGTGAAGTTGTCGGCAAGGGGTCCGCGAGCTTGTGGAGAGGTCTTGTCGTCCCAGGATTCAAAGTTCTCATAGTTGACGTCGACATCGGTGCGGTAGTTAAAGGTCGTGCTGAGTAGATCGAGCACGGTCTGGTTTTGATAGAGAGTGCGCTCGAATTGTCCGGCGAGCTCAGAGGTCTGCTCACCGAGCAGGTCGTAGGCTTCGTGGAAACGGAAGCGGTTGGCACCGTATGGAAGGATGTTGGGGAAGAGCTGTGCGAAAAGGTCGTAGCCGAGGAGGATAGTACCACCGCCGTTGGCAGATACATCGATGATCAGCTTCTTCTTGCCCGCAGCCTTTGCCGCAGCGATGAAGCGGGTGTTCACATCCTTGAATGATACTTGCTGGCCGGCGGCACCAACGAAAGAGTTCACAGCAAGGACTGCGACGTCATCGTAACCTTCACCTTCGAGGAAATAGCCGGAGTTGAAGTTCAGCGGCTGGCGAACCACTGGAGATGGGTAGCCAGGAGCCGGGACAGTGGTCGCTGGAGCAGAGGTGGCGGTAGGAGTGGCCGAGGTAGTGCTGTTGCCGGCGAGAGTGGTAGTTGCACTTGCAGCATCAGAGAGTGCCAGCTCGAAAACGCGATCAAGCGCCTCAGGCGGGACGGACAAGTAAGTGTTGTAGATGTCAGCACCATTGCGGATGCCAGCGAAAGAGACCAGGAGACGAGCGTAATTCTCAGTCTCAAGGACTGTTCCGTTCTCAAATGTGAGTGTAGTGGTGGGACCTGGGTATGGCCAGCGACCACGTCCGCCACCCGAGAACGTGCCGGTACCGGTACCTGATGAACCCAAAGCAATCTGCGCAGGGTTGTAGAACAAGTTGTTGTAAAGCGCATCAGGGTCCTGGAGGGAGCCGAATTGTGACCAAACCTCCAAATAGTCGGTGGCCTCTACACCATCAATCTCGACGATCGCTGAAGGCGTGAATGAGCCATTGCCAAGCTGCGAGGCGAGCACATCAGCATACAGATAAGGTCGAGGAGCGCTCTTGCCGTCTGGTGAGACAGAGACGAGCGGTGTTGTACGGCCAAAACTGATCAGTCCATTTACAGTGTCCGGGAAGTACACCAAGTGACCATCGTGAGAAAGCTGGAAGAGTCTGTAGAGTGTCCAGCCAAACTCATATTCACTCTTGTAGTAGCCAGCCGATACGTTTACGCGGATCTCAGCAAGGGTCTCCAGGAAATCATACGGCGCTTGAACCTTCTCGGCGTACTGCAAAGTGTGAGCATCAGTCGCGGTTTGCTTCACAGTGTGAGACTTACCTCCTCAGGAGGCTGGCCGAGATACGAAGAAGTTGTTTGCCAGTCAATGTATGGAAGAAGAGAATCAACCAAGTCCTCTGCAGCTGTTTGGTTGAAGGGGATGGAGTTCAGACATTCATATCCAACTTTGGCCGGTACTGAGGGCGCGGCAGAAGGACTAGCAGCCACGAACGAAGCAGAAAGCTCGGCGACCTTTGCGCATGCATCCGTCGTCGGTGAGCCAGTGGGGTGAGGGCCAGGAGTGATAGTTACGCCTCCAGTCCCGCGATAGAAGGTCTGAATTGTCGGGATGGGCGGAACATACACACTGCGGTCTTGGTCAGTCGCGCACAAGAGCTCTCCGTGATGTTATGAACCAACCTGGTAGCTGTTATACCAACTCTGGGAAGATTGACCTGTGGAAGTGCTGCTGCCAGACTGGCAAAGCCAGCCGTCAAAACTGTACGAGTGTACATGATGCTGTAGCTGCGAAATGGACTCGTGAGAACAGCACCTACTCAGTCGCGACCTACGTCCTTGCAATCACGAGCAGATCACTCCCTCTTATTACGAACAACCAGATCTCCAGTCCATCGGTCGCTCCAAATCACCCCGGCGAGCAAGAAAGACGTCAATCGTCATCTTGGCCGTATCGCATCCTATCAGCTAGGGCCGCTATCTTGGACGACACCTCCCGGCGGACAAGAGTGACATCTCGGGTGGAGCTATCGTCAAAGCGGTAGGTCGAGAGCATACTGATTCTGTGGTCGTGCGGGGAGATTGTTGAGAGAATAGGGTCCGATGAGGATCGTTGTCGTGGCAGAGCCGCAGGTGATGACATGGTTCCCTTATTGGGAAGGAGCCGTGGGAGTAGATTAAAATCTAAAATGATCCACTTTCGCAGGAATCTTTCGTCTTCAACTTTCTTGGAGTTGTGCCTCGGTATCGTTACGAGCAGAATTTGGGAAGACGCCATGGGAGATACGCAACCTTGATACGAGGAATTGTGATTGTCAAGGGCATTCCCTCTTTACCAACCCTGCCCTAAGTCCAACTCTGAGCTCATCGCTGCCCCACTTTGATATGAACTTTGATATGACGAAGGGACGCAGAAACACAATTCAAGCATCGACTGGCGCGAACTCTGCCAGATATCGGCCCCTTGGCAGCGATGCCCTCCCGGGACTTACTCCTCACCATCTGCAACGACATCTCAAGCAATGACAACCATGACAATTCTCAGGCACTGCAATCTAGGAACAGTCGGCTATCTTGACACTCCATCAATTCTCAACTACAGCGAACTACCACATCCCAGGAACCAAACAAGCATCCCAAGCCCCTCCGCGTACCAGGCACCAGGTCACCACACAGGCAGATCATCTTTCCCTTCCCTCTCTCCCTAAGGCGTACACCCATACCTCCCCCCCTCTGGCCCACAACAAGGATAACTCCCATGATCCTTACAAACAATCGTCGTCAGCGTATTAAATTTACTCCACACTCCCCTCGTCCGCATCTTCCCAGCATAGAAATATTCTCTATCAGCGTAGGTGAAGGCATCGATGTCCTTCCCGTTGCCGCCCGTCGTGAAGCCCGGGCTGAGGTACAGCTGCTTGCAATTGACGATCTTTGAGCATCCGGAATTGTTGTTGCAGGACCAATTCCTGGGGTTTGCATCAGTGGGTAGGTCTTTTGGTTAATGGGATGGCTTACCAGATGTTACATTTGTTGTCGCATGTTCGTGTCGTGGTGGCATCCCATGCGCAGTTGGGGTTGTCGGTGGTGCGCAGCTGCCAGCTGGATTGGTTCTTGACTTTGCCGCAGACACCGAGGATGCAGCCGTCTGCTGTGGCTAGGGGGATGAGGGCTGTCAAGGCGATGAGATTGAGGAGAAGGGTTGTGGTGAAGTTCTTCATGGTGGTGTTTAGTGATGGAAGGGCTATTGCTCAGTTGCCGGCTGGATAGGAGATGAGGATCACGAATGGCTTGGAGTCTTGTTCGTCTGGCATGTTGCTGGTAGGAGGTCGATGATCTTGATTGCTCTTCAGGTTCGGGTCGATGTTGCACTGCCTCTTTATACGTCGTCCATATCTTGACTTCCGCTGAAGTCATACCTATCTTGAGGAGAAGACATCAATCTTGAGGTGGTAAGCTTACCTCCCCATCGCCCTCGCGAACAGATTCGATAGTCTCGGTGAGCTCGTAGCGAAGCTACCTATAGAGCCAAAGGTGGCATTCCTTGGCCATCAGATAGTCGAGCTGGTATACATGACTGGCTGAAGTTACTACCACGATGACTCGCTGGTATAGAGATTTTGTATGTTCTCCCCCAAGTATAGCCTCAGCCGCACCGGTATTCGGTAGTCCCTCGCCTACGGTAGCGAGATCTTGCACGCCTGGTTGCGCCATTGTCATGTGTCAAAATTGCTGGCATGACGTGTGGGGACCCGAGAAAAGGGTAAGGGGTGGTTACATGGTCTCATAGGTCGGCGATTGGTTGGTACTATTTTCAGCTTTGTGTAAATGTGACTGATGCCTGCAGTGATGGGAGGCCTGAACTGTCTGGGGGATCTGCTCGGTGTCGACTCCTGAGAGCTTGACGTGGGGTGACTTGCTTGAATGACCATGCCAAAAGGGTCGCTGACGCAGGAAATTACTACCAGACCGGCTCGACTTGGAACGTAGGGCGTCGATAGGCAAAGCTTTAGAGACGCACTGGCAGGACCTTTGGTAGGATTGACAGTGGCCTCCAGCGTCAGAGTCGTCACGACTGATCGAAAACTTCTGTAGCTGTATTGTTGGATATTAGGGATGAGTTCAGCGAGCTTTCAAGAATGTTACATTGACCTGGTGGAGTTTGTCCTACTCATCCTCCTCGTCGCTCATGTCCATGTCTAAATTGGGTATCACAAAGTCCTCCTCATCGCTATCTTCAACCCCATCAATGACTGGATTGGGAGCGCTAATACTGCTGTTGCCTTGTGGCGTCGAGCCTGATACCACTTCAGTCGCTGTTGTTTCGACTGATACATCCTCGGTCATCATATCTGGTCGCAGATCCCTGTCACTCCTGATTGCCGCTTCAAAAGGTGATTTTGAACCGGTCGCCGCGACCGGATCTGCTTGCTCGACTGCCGACTCTTGGATGGCCGTACGTTGTCTCTTCTCGCCGTTAGTCGCGGAGGACACCACTTCATCTACGCTCCTCTTCAAAGAATTCGTAAGCTGTGCTGCTGCCACCCTTTCCACTTCTCTCTCTGACAATTGGCTTGACGCAGCAGGCATCGGAGTGGAAGCCTCTGCTAGAATTTGGCTTGCGGTGACTTCTTCTGACGCTGCGGGGTTCTCGGGATGATTTTGCGATCCATTCTGACGATTGATCGTGTCTCCATACACTTGTCTCGGGTTGCTGACTTCCCCTGAGTGTAGTACCGGTACCCGCGGCTGCAGTATGGCTCTCAAAGTAGCGTCAGACTTTGCCGCTTGTGCTAAGAATGGAAGCAGACTTGGGTCCCCTGAGCCGTCTTGCTTCACCCGCGGATTGAGCATACTTGCGAGGATTGCATCCTTCTGCTGGACCAGAATAGCAGTCCGGTCCATCTCGGTCCTCACGTCTGCGGATATGTTGTCAGTGGGGAGGTGCGTTTGGGCTGCCAGAAGTAGTTCAGACGAAGCCACACGAAGGCCAGCAGGCAGAAGGACTCGCCGCTGGTCTCCTTTGGTTGCTTGCTTCAGCAATCCGTCTGCCGAGGTAGCATTTGTCCTGTCGTGAGAAATCCATACTGCGCTATCAAGAGAGCCTATCAAGTCTGCACAAGCTGCCTTGATGATGGGATACAATTGCTCCGTGCCTTCTTTGCTCAAAGTTGATCCGACGACTGAAAGGATCTTTCCGGCCGTCCGATAACATGCCAGCCGGACTTCGAGTTGAGAATGTTCCGCCTGAAAGACCCATCGAAGTAAGGGCATCCACGATTGTGCAAGGTGAGCGGTTGAATTTGAGAATCTCGCGAGTATGCCCTGCAGCAGCTGCAAGGCTGCGGTATGAAGTTCTGGCAAGACAGCGACGCATGCGTCGCGTTCGTCCCTCGAGACATCGATGGCAAATCTGACAGTCGGACCATCAGCTGAGACGCTGTTGACCACAGTACATATCCTCTGGATGACCGAATTGACGAGATGCACCTTGAGTGTGATCGGTCCGGTACTATCGCTGAGAATGTGATGCAAAAGCTTCTCAAGACTGCAAATCACACCCCGGGCATTCGTCTGAATGGCCCCAACTCGTCGATCGGAAGATTGCGTGTGGAAGAATTTGACAATTTCAGCTTTGGCCGCAGAGCCTGCAGACTCCAGATCTTCGACGCCAGAAAATACCGCGTTCAAGGAGCGGTGCAAATTGTCAACGAGGGAATTGATCTCGCCTTCCCATGAGGTCGCATATCCCTGCTTGGGTTCACACTGATGTAGTGCAGCCGAAAGGCGAGCGGCAGTGTCACGGGTCGAAGGGTGCACAACCTTGGCCGAAGTGCTGTTCTGGACATCTGTTGACCCATTCTCGTTCTTCAAGACATGTCCAATGTCCTTCACATGAGTTCGGAATGTGGTATGGTGGTGAGATACAAGGCAGATGAAGCTCTCCAAGACTATTCTGAGCTCTCTCTCGTCTCTATTGGTGGCTGTGATATTTCCGAGGCACGTCTTGATGAACGGCGAAAGCGAAGGCGTCGTTATCTCACGGACTAGAGAAGGATATGGCCAAGTCAGAACAAAGATTCGGGTCAATGTCGTGATGTACAATGCTCTCGTGCTTGGAGGGTCCGGCTTGCGGAGATTGCTCAAGAGACCAGATACCCAGTGCTTCGACTTTGAGAGCGACTCATACCCTCCAGCTTCAACAGTCGCCTTGATCAGGACTGCAGCTGACCATCTTTCCTCCACGGTCCGGCCTTGATTCAGTGCTGCGATCTGAGTGTAGAAGCGATGTACAAGTATACCTGCGTCTCCAGCAGACTGGTTGTTGGCTCGAGGGAGGGAGAGCAGCTCTTTGCAGTCTCGGATCGTCTGAACCTGTGATGCAACGACGTGAGGCAGATGAGGCGCCTTGGTGGAGGAGAGGCGGACTGAGATGGAGCGGAGGCTGGCGACTCCAGGTGCATCCCTTGCTGGCGCCATGCTGAGCTCCTTCCTTCAGATATTCACAGGGTCACACTGCAGCCATATATCCTCCCAGGACCACCGACCTGCAAGTATCACCAAGGTTTGATGAACGCAAATGTGGAATTGACTCCCTCCATCAAAATTTCTGACCAGCGGAGAAAATCTACGGTTGTCCAGATCGTCATCTCAGCACTTCGTCATGCCTGATGTCAACCTCGACGAACTCCCACGGGGTCTGCCTCTCATTGCTCAGTCTGTGCACCTGCATCTGTCTGCCCGACCACCCGGCAAGCTCTCTCAAGCTACGCGATCTTCGAAAACGCCATGCGCCGACGATCACATCGGTAGTAACGATGACTGTAAGGAGACCGCTGCACATGAATCTGCTTTCTTCTCACACTGAGCAGACCCGAGAAACCGACAAGGCGACTCGGTACATCGACCAATTGAACGTCGCTCGACTCAATGGGGCCTGGTCAGAGGCCAGGGAGCTGATCAGGAAGGTACAGAAGCATGCGCCGGCACGCCAATGTAGTTACCACTTCCCATGGTAGGATGTTGTCCCGCTAACCACTTGTTGCAGGCCTCATCCTCACAGCAACGACCGAAGCTGAGCTCAGTAATGACAGCACCCCGAGACCGGCTTCAACTGGCAGTCAACCAGCAAGCAAATCTTCGAGCACGATCGAGAAGTTATCACAAGCAATACAAGCAGATCAACCCCATGCGGAAGATGTGTTTGGTGCGCGCGTCTGCTTGGCGCATGCGCAATGGTTACAAGGTCAATGGTCAGAAGTGATACAAACCCTGGCTCAAGAGAATTGGTCAGCAGCGCAACAAGGAAGCTTGACACCGATCCTGATGTACTCTCTCCTCAAGGGTAAGTACGTATTGGGAAATGCCTACGAGAAGAATGGCATGAGTGCCGAAGCAGAGAAAGTCTACGAATCTGCCATTCCGGTCATTGCTCCTTTACGGCAAACGGTACTGGAACATCATGAAGCACATCGATGGGCATCGCGGGTACTCGGAGAACTGTGCGCCCTGGAGCTACCAGGACAGGAGAAGCAGACGTTGGAATCCATGAACCGAGCATTGGTACGGTACAGGATCTGGTCTGGTGTCGGCAGGGATGCGCCGCTCGAGAGGAACAAGACACAATCTTCAAGTCGGATCTGGCGGGCATATCATACCCTTCTTGCGGACGTCTTCAGGAGCAACTTGATCTACACCGGGTCCGAGAAACAGCCGCTAGCTGTGTCGACTGGAGGATTATCAAGGCTTACGCGCTCAGAGCAGAGGAAGAAACAATTTGCTGAGCTCAAATCAGTTGCGAAAGGGTGCGAGGCAGCTCTGATGAAGGAGACGGACTTTCCCAAAGCCAGCGAGACCAACGAGACGTTTGAGAGGTTTGCGGACGAGGTCGTATCTATCTGGCGCATCATAATAAGCTCAGAATGGAGCGAGACTGATCTGGAAGAACCTGGCAAGCTTGGTTGCACGAGAAACGTGTTGGAATTCTTGTACCGCGCAGCATCGAGGACTTTCCATTCGACGCCAATCTTACGGCACTTGATCACGGTACATGCTAGTCTTGCTGAGTTCGACCTAGCAGCAAAGGCGCTGGACTCCTATATCGAAATCATCAGCAAGGGGAAAGCACGAGCAGAGAAGACGGGAAAGCATGAGCTCGGGCTTGACAACGATGACATTGTACTCTACACCGTTTCGGAAGCTATCAAGTTTTTGTGCTTGTATGGAGAAAGCAAACATGCGTTGAAGGCGTATGAGCTGGGCCAGACAGTATCTTCCTGGCTGCATCAGAAACGACCTAGATCTTCGTCCGCTGGCTCAAAGGACTACGACCCTAGTCTGGCTTCCGAGAAAGTCGAAGCAGAGCAGTTCTCGACACAGTCCGCTCTGGCTGCTGCATACAAGGGCATCGGACAGAGTAAAGCTACTTGGGCTCGATACGTCCAGGAGACAAAGCTGCGAGGCGATCTGCAAGACGAAGCTGACAGAAGTCTCGTACGCAGTCTGCATCTCGCTGGACAATCCAATTCGGATCTGGAGATTGCCTATCTGCTTGCTTACTCTCAAGCAGAGCGTCGAAGTATCGCAGATGCCATGGAAACCGTCACCACAGCCTTGTCGCAACACAAGAAACGAATTGGCACTTCGCTTTCGCAGAGCCCAGCGGAGGTCGCTTTCGAGGCGCAGAGAAGGCGACTACCACTTCTGCATCTTCTTGTGCTTTTGTTGAGCGCCAACAACCAGTACGACACAGCCGTGACAGTCTGTGAGACAGCACTTGAAGAGACGATCGACGCCGCCCGGGCTTGCGAGCGTGTCATCAGTGGCCATCCTGAAGGTGACGATGATGACTATTCTTACACAGATCTTCCTTTGTACCTTGCAGAGAATTTGCTGGATACCGAGAAGGAATGTCTGATTCAACTGAAGATCTCCGAGATGGAATTGCTGGTGTTGATCGAGAACATCTCATACGCAGCGAGTAAGCGACAGGAGCTGCTGAAAATGTACGAGCAATTGTTTGGCAACCCACGACCAAAATCGGCTGCTCCCACCACGGTTGCGAATACAATATCAACCATGCCCAAATCAAGACCTGGCACCGTGAAGTCATTCCGGGAGTCAATATTTGGTCGACCGAAATCGAGTCGCAGGAGTCTGGACAAGGATACGTTCGAAGCTCCACCACCAGTGCCGGATCATCCTCTTCTGCCCAAGAACAACGAGAAAGCAGATGCAAGTACGCAGCCAGATCCTCCGATCCTGCTGAAGGTCACCAATGAAGATGGAGAGCAAATTGAAGATGAGTCGAAAAGCAAGCTGGGTCGCATATCGCTTAGTATTCGACGTGGCCGGCAACGGCATTCTCATGATGTCGCAAAGCTGAAGGAAGAGCAAGACCAGTCGGCAAAACGATCAGCGAGCGATCCACCACCAAGTGGATTTTTGAATGGAACGCCGCCAAAGACAAGGAAAGACAAGTCGCGGAGTAGAGAACGGAGGGTAAGCAAAGGATCTCCCAAAGTTGCCAGCACCGTCACTGGCCAGCAGAGTGTGCTCACCAACGGCATTTCCGAAAAGGATGAGAGTAAGGCGACCCCGGCACCGGAATTGCGGATACTGGACCACGACGAGCGCGGTCGGAAACACCCAGCACCATTCCTCACGTCTCATCAGCGACAAGTACACCATGTCTCGGTGCTGGTGGATATCTGGCTTTTCATCTCTGTGCTGTTCACCAAAGAGGACTTGTACGACGAAGCCAAGGCGGCGGTACAAGAAGCACAGCAATTGATTGAGCTTCTAAAGACTTTGCAAGCAGGTATCGAATCAAGTGCGCGAGCATGGCAACATCGTGGTTGGGGTCTAGGTCGGAGTATCAGCCGGTTGACAGCTGATGCATGCGCTGAGGTATGTCGTGTGTTTCTGCAAGTAGTCCTCACTAATGTCTCCCAGCGTGGTCGTATCGATACCCTAATGTCGGCACCGCATAGCGCTCTTGACTTCTTCGAACGAGGCCTTTCTTTCGAGACGGATCACTCTGCCACCATCACCTTCATGTCTAGCATACTCCTCGACATTTATGAAGAAACTATTGCTCCAGAGCCACCATCGTCTAGAGACTTGGTCGCAATAGCTTCATCGGCCTCTTCAATGGACATCGACAACACCCTGGTGCCCAAGATCAAGACCTCACAATCCGTGTCCGATGTGGAACAGAATGCCAATCAAGCTCCTCGCCGCCCCAAAGCAACTGATCCTTCACCTGGAGAGCTGAACCGCATCGCGGCAAGAGATCGAGCGTACATGCTGCTCTCATCCCTCACCAAGCTAGGTGAAGGATGGGACAATGCCGAGGCCTGGTTCCATCTCAGCAGAGCACATGAATTGATGGGACAGACGCAAAAGGCCGAGAATTGTCTCTGGTGGGTCGTCCAGTTGGAAGATGCCAGACCAGTACGGCCATGGCGGGTTGCTGGAATAATGCAGTAAGGGTCACGGCTTCATCGTGGTCAGGATGCACGTGTGCAGCGATTGAATGTCTTCATTGTACAGCAGATACGGAATCACGACCTGTGTGTATAGCTCGCAAATCTCATGTTCACGATCACATTTCTCACCACTCATGTATTCTCTTCAACACGCTTTTTGATGATGGCTGATCTACAGCGGTGTACATTGGGTCGAGATGAGGGGTAAGGTAGGTCCCTCTCCACTCGCAAAAGTCTGAACCTACCCTACGCTTTTTAGTTACTTTACGAGAAGGTATAATAAGTTTAAATTTAAATAACTCTACTAATAATTAATATATAAAGCTATTATTAATCCTAATAGTTATTATAACTAAGCTTTACTTAATATTTCTTTCTTAGGTTATTAAATACTTTATAGCTATAATACTTCGTAACCTTCTTATTAAAGACTTTTAACTACTAGACCTCCTTAAGTTTCTTATTAGCCTTTGCCTTTGTATTATTCTTTTAATTAGTTACTAAGTAGATAAACTAAAGAAGAGACTTCTTCTACTTATAATAGAGAGTCTTATATAGATTTAAATCTAGTAAAAAGACTAGATAGTTAGTAAAGATAATTTCTAACTCTTCGATTAATAGCGCTATTAAGGTATAAGCCTTCTAGTATATAGTACTATTATCCTTAATAATAATAACTCTCTTAATTAGATAAGTCTTCTATAAGGCTAAAACATAAAGAAAAAGTAACTCTTTATAAATTTTAAACTCTATAAATATAAAATCTAAATACTAAGAATTACTCTTTAAATTATCATACAGAAAAGCCTACTTAGTAGTTTATTTTCGAAGCCTTCTAGTAATACTAGTATAGTAGTAATAGCTATTCTCCTTGTCTATATAGTAGTATTAGTTTTAGAGCTTCTAGTACTCTTTTAAAGTTAGTTTATAGGTAGTACGCTATTACTACTTATTAACTAGTTCTCGGCGTTTAGCGTTAGTCTCCTCTAAGAGACTTATTAAATTATACTTCTTTTTATCTCTAGTACTAAAGACAATATAAGGCCTCTTTACTTTTACGTTTTAACTATAAGCTATAGCCTATTACTTACGTATAAACCTTATCTAATTAGGGATTTAGAAGATTCTTACGCTAGTATATATATTAGACTTATACTTTATAGACTCTCTAAAACTATACTTCTTCTTATTATAGATAATAAGAATTACTTTCTCCTTAATTAAACTATATAATTCTTAGCTATCTTTAATATAATTAAGATATATATTAGAGTTATACTCCCGAGTCCCTAGGCTTAATAATATCCTTCTTAGCCTTAATAGACTAGTAATTATAGTCTCTAGCGTTATATAGCTTACTAAGGAGAATCTCCTCTACCTACTTATATATTAAATAAGATATATTAATATCTAGTTTACGAAAAGGTTACCTTTTGCTTATCTAATTAGTAGCCTCTACCTAGTTAGAATATATAAGACTATCGATAGTATAGTAAATTGTAATTAATTTAATAGATCTTAGCTTAATATAGTATAGATAGCTACTCTAAGACTATAGTAATATAGTAGTAAGTAAATTATTAAGATTATACATGTTTAACCTCTTCTTTATACACTTAATAACTGTCTAAATAGTTATTATAGAGATAGAGAGTTCTCGGTAAATCCGAGCTAGTTTCTAGCTACTTATAAAATATAATAAAATAATTAAAGTATAGGTAGAAAGAGATAGCTCCTAACCTTTAGCTATGCTTATTTAAAGTTAATTAAAATAATATTAATAGAGTTATAGCTATCTAAAATGTTAGTAACTCTTAAAGCTTAGTATAAATAAATAGACGCGTAGGGGTGGTTCAGACTTTTGCGAGTGGGGAGGGTCGCACGGGTTAGTGCCGATCACCTGCAGCCATCTTCACTCTTGATGTTGTTGTCTGATGGTAAGGTATCTCGACTTCTTGGTTCAATTCCAAGGGAACCACCATGGCACCAGACAAGAGACCGAACTTTCTGGTCATCGTCGCTGATGATCTCGGCTTCAGTGACTTGTCCTGCTTTGGAGGAGAAATCCGGACTCCGAACCTGGACAAGCTTGCCACGAATGGCATTCGATACACCGATTTCCATGCAGCAGCAGCATGTTCTCCATCTCGAGCAATGTAGGTCTCGAATCTCACCATTACTCCTGCTTCGAGACAGCAGCCGAACAGCGGTGCTCTTTGTCCCTCGCAGCACTTCGATCTGACACAGCCAGGATCATGACCGGTACAGATCATCACATCGCTGGGCTGGGAAATCTGATAGAGTGGACCAATATCTCGGGCCAGAATGCACCTACCTCGAACAACCAGAAGCACTTCGATACTGCTCCTCAGCGTGGAATGCCAGGCTATGAAGGCTATCTAAATGAACGAGTCGTTACTCTGCCTGAGATTCTTCGTGATCATGGTTACCTTACACTACTTTCCGGAAAATGGCACCTGGGTTTGACGCCAGATCGCTCGCCAAAGGCACGAGGGTTCGAAAGGTCGCTAGCACATCTACCGGCATGCAGTAATCACTATGCCTATGAGCCACAACGCACTGATGGTGATGGCATCCCGAAATTCATGACTATGAGCTTCATAGCGTTGCACAGCGAGGATGGTGAGTATATCCGCAACCTACCAGAAGGGTGGTACAGCAGTGATGGTTATGGCGATAAGATGCTCGGCTACTTGAAGGACCGGAAAGAGGGAGGCGACGAGCGCCCGTTCTTCGCCTATCTGCCTTTCACCGCACCGCATTGGCCACTGCAGGCGCCTGACGAGTACATTGCGCACTATAAGGGAGTGTACGACGAAGGGCCTGATGTGCTCCGTCAGCAGCGGTTGGAGAGGATGCAGAAGCTCGGCTTGATGAAGGAAGGCGTCGAGCCTCATCCAGTCGTGGCCGACGAGGTGAAAGCATGGGAAGAATTGACCGACCTAGAGAAGAAAAAGAGCTCCAAAGCCATGGAGGTCTTCGCCGCCATGGTCGAATCCATCGACACCAACGTCGGCAAAGTAATCGACTACCTCGAACAGACCGGCGAACTAGACAACACCTTCATCTGCTTCATGAGCGACAACGGCGCCGAAGGCGCAGCCTACGAGTCCTACCCCCTCGTCCAAGGGGAAATGATGCAACACCTCCAGAAATACTACGACAACAGCCTCGAAAACCTCGGCCGAGGCAACAGCTTCATCTGGTACGGTCCCCGGTGGGCACAAGCCAGCACCGCGCCCTCCCGCCTCTACAAAGCCTTCACAACCGAAGGCGGCGTCCGCGTTCCCTTCCTCGCCAAATTCCCCACCACCATCGCCTTCTCCCCGAGTGGCCCCACCGTGCACCCCTCCCCTGTCTCCCTCACCTCCCCTGCCGCCCCAACCACCGGCCTCGTCACCTCCACCTTCGCCACCGTCATGGACCTCGCTCCCACCATCCTCGACATGGCCGGCGCCACGCACCCGGCCCCAAACTACCAGGGCCGCGAAATCGTCCCCATGCGCGGCGCAAGCATGCTCCCCTTCATCACCGGCGCAAACCCCAGAGTGCACTCGGCCACCCACGTGACAGGATGGGAAACATGCGGTCGTGCAGCGGTCCGCCAAGGGGAGTGGAAAATCGTCTTCATCCCCCGTCCCAAGGGGCCAGAGAAGTGGCAGCTTTACCACCTGGGGGAGGATCCAGGGGAGGTGCATGATTTGGCGGAGGAGCAGCCGGGGAGGCTGAAGGAGATGGTGAAATTGTGGGATCGGTATGTGCTTGAGACGGGGGTGGTGCCGTTGGCGCCGGCGTTGGGGGAGTGGTTGGAGGCGATGGAGGGGCAGATGAGGGAGGAGGTGTGGATTGAGTATGAGTATTGGAGGGAGGGGGCGAGGGAGAGGCCGGGGGAGTTTATGAGGGATGTGGAGAGGTTTGAGAGGGGGGTGAGGCAGGTGTGAGGTTGGGAGGGATGGTTGGGGATGCCGGGGAGAGGATGGGAGGGGGTTAGTGGAGCAGCGCTGAGGGCGAGGTGCATCGTCATGTACGAGCATTGGGGAACGTCTGGACTGTGGCAGAAACTACCACAGGCTGCTTAGGATCCAAAACCCCTGTTTCCTCTTCAGATGGTGCCCTGTTCGGCCACGACTCTCACGTCACTAGTCGGTTACCCTTCGCACTGGGAGCGGAGACTTAGCCTTGTCATCATAGCAGCGTAATACCACGCTCCTAGCTCGCTGATAGTTGGTCTGCCGAGTCTTAGGAGATTTGTATCTCACACGATCATCTTTACATCGAGTCGCCGATATGAACGCAAGGGGGAAGGGGGCCGATTGTACACAGCCCGATCTTCACCTACATGAGCGCCATCCCCGAGCATCGTAGTTATGTAATAATCGGGCATCACCCGAGTCACCTTGCAAAGCCCAGTCCCCGTAATAACAATCGAAAGATTTGCTCGTATAGAAGGGATGATACAAGAACGACAGTGCCGCGACCGCTCGATGCGGTGACATCACGTGATTAGAGCTTGGCAAAATTTGCTCACAGTATAAATTGTTCAGCTCATCGTCACAAACGTTGATGAACGTGAGTGATCTATATGATGAATAGGTTACACCCGTCTGATTAAGCTCTCAAAATGTCAAAGAATCATATATATTGATCCTGTCCATGACCGGTCGTTTTCGAGCAAATTCGGGTTGAATCTTGTGGATCGAAAAACTCGCCTCTGTAGCTCAGTGGTGTAAGTCTATCTGCTCCATTAGCACTGTACATAAATACTGATGACGTCATAGAGAGCGTATCACTCGTACTTGGCGTATGAAGCAATGATAAGGTCTGAGGTTCGATCCCTCACCGAGGCACGCTTTTGCTACCTTCGCCGGCAAGGCACACTTTTGCTTCCAGGCCAGGCAAACTTTTCGTTCCTCGAGCCAGCGTCAGAGTAGATCAGACCTCGATGTTCTTTTGCAGACATTTGAAATAATGCTTTCAAGAAGGTTCTTTGGAAAATTGCTACCGAACATGTGAGTAATTTGCTATGACCAATTTGCTATGACCAATTTGCTGTGATAGTAGGAAGGACTGCAGGTCGGGGTCGGCTCTGTACTGTCACTTAGCCATAATTCTCAGCTTGCAAGCAATGTACAATCATTCGACCATGTGTTTTCCTTGCCACGGCTGTAAACGCATGCATCCCCCAGAAGGGTTTGTCCTAAAAACTACCAGCAGATCTTCCACTTCCCCTCATCAATCAAGCTCCGACGGCACGCGTGCCGATCACTTTGATCACACCATAGCTACCATACAGCTTTCGGTGCGCGGAATGGACAGATCCTACCCTCTGACACGACCGGTCAATGTGCAATGCTGATCCCCGCTCACGCCTGACCGACCCTGCGTAACCTCGTGGCGGCTATTTCATGCCAGCATGCCCGCCATGGCTTGCTCAGACTCGGACACTGATTGCGTGACTGAGCCTCTGCTTAACCAAGACGACAATATGGCTAAAATGAATGAGCTCACAACGCAGGGCAAGTTGAGAGCATACTACCTCGGCGCTGTCGTCTGCATCGGCGGATTCCTCTTCGGCTACGACTCCGGCATCATCGGTCAGTCAAGCCTTTGCCACAAAGCTTGTCGACGCCAGATCCGACTGACCATGCACAGGTGGAGTCCTGACCTTGTCGTCCTTCCAGCGGGACTTCCGCTACACAGCGAAGCAAAACACCAGAGTCAGCTCATTGGCCGTCAGTCTACAGAACCTCGGTGCTTTCGTATCATGCTTCGTCGTCTTCCCTCTCACACGCAGGTATGGCCGCAAGAAAGCAATCGTCTGCAGCTCGATTCTATTCTGCATTGGCGCGCTCATGCAGACAATCGACCACCACTCGCTCACCGTCTTCTACATCTTTAGAGTCATCGCCGGCCTGGGCCTCGGAGCTTCCTCCGTGATAGTCCCCATGTACTCCTCCGAAATGGTCCCCAAACAACTCCGCGGCCAGATCGGGTCTTTCTACCAACTCATGTTCACGTATTGCCCCCTTTCCCTTTCCCTACCCCCTTCCTTTCCCCTGCCACCTTCCTCTCCCTTCCCCCTTCCTCGCCCCACCTCTGACCCCTCCCAGCGCCGGCATCTTCCTCTCCTACTGGGTCAACTACTCCGTCTCCACCGACCTCCCCTCCTCCCCGAAGCAATGGCAAATCCCCGTCGGCCTGCAACTCCTCCCCGCCGCCCTCCTCGGCCTCGGCGTCCTCACCCTCCGCGAATCCACACGCTGGCTCACGCTCCAAGGCCGCCACGACGAAGCCTGGGCCTCGCTGGTGTGGATCCGCGCCGACTCTGGCCCCGCAGTGGCTGCGGAAATGGAGGAGATCAGGACGGGCGTGGTGCTTGAGCAGCGCGCCACGGAGGGGTTTCGCGTCTCGGAACTCGTTACTGTGAGGGCGAACTTGAAGCGGGTTGGGTTGGCGTTTCTGGTGTTTACCGCGCAGCAGGCGACGGGCGCGACGGCTTTTGCGTATTATTCGCCGCAGTACTTTGCCCTGATAGTTGGGAAAGGGAACGATCGCGCCTTGTTGCTGAGCGGTATCTTCGGCGCAGTGAAAGTGGTGGCGTGCGGGCTGTTCATCGTCTTCGTCGCGGAACGGGTACCGCGGAAGGCGATACTGACGGGGGGAGCGGTGTTTATGGCTGCGACCCAGTTTGTGACTGCTGCGGTGTTGAAGACGCATCCTGCGCCTGGTGGTGGGAGGGTCACGAGCAGTGGTATAGCGACCGTGGCGATGATCTATTTGTTCGTTGTGGCGTACAACTTCTCTTGGGGGCCTTTGTGCTGGCCTTATGTTAGTGAGATTTTCTCGGCCAGGATAAGGGAGCCAGGCATTGCGGTGGGGGTTAGTGCGCAGTGGTGAGTCTTGCTTTAAGCCTATTTGGTAGTTTGTGAATCGGAGCTGACTATGGCATAGGTTATTCTCGTTTGTGTTCACCCTCGTCACGCCTTACATGATTCAGGATCTCGGATGGGGAACGTTTTTGTTCTGGGGTATTGCGGACCTGGTCATCGCGGTCGGGGCGTGGTTGATCCTGATAGAGACAAGGGGGAGGAGTTTGGAAGATATCAGCGGGACGGTGGTGGATGGTGTTGACTCGAAGTTGAGTGATGAAGAAGTGGAGGGCCACGGAGAAGGGACCAAGAGGTCGTGAGTCCACATGAAAGTGTAGTGAGGTCTAGCCTCGATGATGCAGAAGTCTGTGCTGTCTCTGGTAGGTATCAGGCTGGGAACGGGTGCCCTGACCGTGTGAAGGCCCCTCCATTGGTGGTCTTTGATCGGAAGGTTAGGTCTTAATTGGGTATCATGTTCGAAGTTTGTAAGACCAGTCTTGATCATGACATCGAGCGAAACAACCGCATCACCTTCTTGCCTAAGAATGCCATCTTTCCATCATGTCGAATGTCATTAAAGAACGGATCCTGCGCAATCTCCGCCCCCGTCGCCCTCTCGCTAGGTTCGTACCGCAACAGTGATCTCAGAATACGTTTCAATTCATCCAGTCCGCCAGATCCCAGATCTTGTGGGCTGTCGCGCTGGTAGTAACAAGTGTCAATCCACTCATCCAGGGTGTAAGTCTTGCCCCAGCCATCTTCGACTCGCTGATCAGCCAGAGTCAACCCGAACTACCAGAAGACTCACCTGCAAGTTCTTCCGCTGTCAGATGTAATTCGCCGACTGGTGGAAGCTGGTTATGAAGCTCTTTCCATCGATTCGGCAGGGGCCCCAGCTTCTCGACCATCTCCTTGACAAGTTCTTCCCGGCGTGTGGTGAGGCCATCGAAAGGGTGCTGGCCTAAGAATAGCTCGAAGATCTGGGTCTGTCAGCCGAATACTTATAAGCGAGGATTGAAGTACCTACCAGACAGCCGAGATGCCATGGATCGACCCAATGGTCGATGCAGTCCCCCAGTGCCGCTTCTGGCGGGAGGAGACATGTGGCTGTGGAGAGTGTCGCGGGCGGTGATATGTGGAAGAAAGCGTTGCCAAAGTCAATCAATTTGACCTTAGGAGCGTCGTCGAGGTCCGGCCGAGTGTCTGCTAGGGGCCATATAAGGTATTTGGGGACACCGGGCTCATGGCTGCCGGGGACTGTGCGGGTCACCTGCCACAATTCGGGTGTACCTACGTACTCCATGAGATGTGTTTCATCCATGTCTCTCAGCGATGCATCGACGAAGGTTACGTTCGTCCAATTCAGATCTAGCTTGTTAGTCCAGTAGCTGCAGTAGTCATGACGTCGCCACCTACCTCCATGAGCAATGCCGTGGCGATATAGATGATCTATTCCTTCAGCAGCTTGACGGGCTACACTTTTGGCGATCGCTGAAGGCAGTCTCCCTGCTTTGCAACGGTACTCCGCAGTGGCAGCAACGCTGTCGCCCATCACGTCGGCGACAATGCACTGATGCATACCGTTCGGCCCCTCCAGCTTGAAGTCATCGAGGAGCCTACGCAATCGCCGGCTCCCTGGATCTTCATCGTGAAGCCGCCCAAGGTGTCTCATCACCTCCAACTCTCGAGGCAAGCCTTGCGAAGACTGTGCAGTGTTGATCTTTAGCGCAACATTTCGATGGTATCTGGGCTGTGCGATCAGAACTGGAAAAAGAAGATGTTGCTGCAGGACTCACAGATTGTCCCTCGCTAGCCAAACTGTAGCAAAACCTCCATAGCCAAGCTTATGTAGGATCTTGTATTGCCCTGCTTTCAGAAGATCTCCAATGTGCATTGGATGGAAGCCTCCCTGGCAGTACATCTCTAGTGGTTCCGCGGTATCAAGCCCTGATCGATACATGTCCCATCGGGATGGAGCCTCTTCGTGGATATCTGGGATCGCACGCTTGTGCAAATTCTGACGTCTCAGTGTGATGGCGAGATCGGATCTAAATCTCCTGCGCCTACACCAGGCGAGCATCGACGACAGATGTCGCTGAGAAGGAATCCCTCTGGCGTGCATAGCTCGCAAGGTGCGCCCGACCGTCACATGTTGCCCACAGTGGTGAGTTGGCTGGACGGCAGTTTGAGTGATGATGAAGTCGATGGTAGGGGTGAGAGGCGCAAGGGTGTCTGAAGTTCCGAACGCCGTGGGTCTGGATGAGGAGATGTGGTCCGACGTCGTGCCACAGAAGTCGCTGGTGCCGCATCAAGAGCATATGCATATCTTGAGAGTAAAGATCCATAGTATTGAGTGGGGTATCTTATACGAAAACGAAGCCTATTGTACAAATCATCCCACCTCCTGCACGCCACAATGAAACAACTAGTCATCCTCTTCAGCAAGCCAATCGTCATCCTCCTCGTGCCCCCTACCACGACCACCTCTTCCGCACCTCTCACACTTGTCCTTCAGACCCCCCGTCCTATTCTGTAAGAACGGATCCTTAGCAATGCTCCTAGCCGTCATCCTCTCGCCTGGCTCAAACTTCATCAAACTTCCTACCAACCTCTTCACCTGTCCCAGCTCCCAATCCTCTAGCTCCTTCGGCCCATTGCCCCAATTGTAGGCTTTATCAGCCCACTCATCGAGCGTATATGCCTTACCCCATCCATCTACTCAATCTCAGCATACTCTTCAAGGACGTGATTAGAACTCGGCTTACTCCCCAGATCCTGCTCATCGAACCATGCAGGATCGATTTCCGTCGCAGGAGGCAATCTTCCATACGCTTCCCACCAGCGCTCTGGCAGTGGTCCGATTCTCTCGATCATCTCCCTGAGCGCATCTTCGGGTTTCTTCCACGTGCCGTCGATGGCCCTGGCGCCGAGGAAGAGGTCGAAGATCTGATCTGGTTAGCGATGTTGCACAGAGAGAAACATTCTCGAGACCGAGGTTGAGGGCACAAGGAAAGCAGCACGCGGAGAGGAACAGGCTTACGAGGTTACCTAGTGACCAAAGATCTGCGCGATAGTCGATACCAAATCCAAGAAGGGCTTCTGGCGGGAGGAGACCTGGTGCTCTTCGCAGGTCTGCAGGGGGTGAATGGTGTCGATAAGCGTTGCCGAGATCGAGGAGCTTGATGTCAGGGATCTCATTGAGCGGCAGTTTGGTAGGACGGGTGTGACAATCTTGCTCAACGATGTATTCTGGCCAGCCGGGCTTGAAGAGTCCTGACTCGTCGCAGGCGATGTGTAACTCTGTGAGCTCGTTGAAGTAGTCGTCGAACTCGCTTTCCTCAAGTGTGGCGATATCGGGGTATACGAATGCAAGTTTACCGGCGTGGAGGTCTGGGTGATTAGTGCCCGGAGGTGAGAGGGGCAGTTCACCAGGACGTACCTCCGTGAGCGATACCGTGGCGATGCAGGTACTCGACGGCTTGTGCGGCTCGTCTTGCCGCTTTTTTCGCCGCGTGAAGAGGCAGTCTATCGTCCGCCCTGCCGGTCCCAACACTTGGGCCTAGCGGCTCAGTGACCAGGCAGGTATGCTTGCCGTTGGGACCGATGGTGGAAAAGTCGTCTAGTAGCCGGATGACAGGCATCTCTCGCGCCTCATGCTGATGAGACTCCGCAAGATATCTGAGTAAGTCCTCTTCGTTCGTCGATTGACCAGATAATTCAGCCGTCTTGATCTTTATCGATACGTATTGGTGAAGCCTGCGGATATCAGTCCATAACAACAACTACAAAGTCTTGCGGTCTGACAGATGATCTCTGGCTAACCAGACTGTGGAGAAGGCACCATATCCAAGCTTATGCACAATCTGGTATCGGTCATCCTTGAGTCTATCGCCGAGATGCACAGGATGATATCCCCGTTGGCAATACTTTCCCAGCTGCGCCTCCGAGTCGTGCATTGACAACGACGACCTGCATAGCGGCCATCGATCTCGGGGATGTTCGCATACAGTCAGATACCAGTGTCGTTTGCGGCTATCTGCAGATGGAACGGTCCTACATGTCACCGCCCTCGTGTACCAGAAACTACTAGGTTTGCATGTCGATGAGATGGCTCTTGCTCTTGCACTGAACAGCCGCCTTCCACTCAAGCTCTTGTTGGTGGTGACTTGGGGTCTATCTTGTGTGGCAAAGAAAGGCTTTTTGGCGATATCCGCCGCCGATGATCGAACCTTCGAATCGTAGGTCATGAGCTGAGATAGGATCTCTCCTACTTCCCGCAAGTCCGAGATAGACATTGTTTCGATACCATCTTTGACGTCGAAATGGTCGCGCTCAAGATAGCCTTGCAGATCGCCTTTCCGGTCTAGATACACATGTTAGTTGTACATATACGAGGACGGTTTGTTCGACTACCGTACCTTCTGATACCAGCTTGCTGGTATCGAGCCCCTCCTTCGCGTCCAGCGATCTGTGACTGTTCCTCCGAAAAGACCCGAGCATCTTCAGCATTCTGGACAAAACACCTTTGCGCCATATTGGTAACGATATGAATGGTGGACGACGGCCGAAGAGCTCATAGATCTATGGGGGGATCAATGTATGTATCAAGCACATGATCGATTGCATACCAGGCAGCCGAGTGACCAGAGATCGTGTCTCCACGTAATCTTTTCCTCGAGCAGGTACTCCGGACTTCCAACATCAAAGGGTATGGTCAGTCGGGGATGACCGTATGGGATCTCGTGGTGGAAGAATGCCGCCCCAAAGTCGATGTACTTTACCTGGACCTGATCTTCTTCTGTGAATTCTTCGTCCAATGCAGCTCCGAATCTAGCCAGTGGCCAGATGACGTATCGTGGTAAACCTTCGAGTGTAAGGCCGGAGTCTTCATCATCCAGGTATACTTCGAACTTTTCTGGTAGTTTTATTGTGCGCCAGAGCTCGGGTAAGGTCATGTTCTCGACACCGGGGGCTGTGAAGCACATGTTACCAGTATGAAGGTCTTTCAATATCAGCATCGTACACGGACGACGAGTGTCAGTCCCTTACCGCCGTGTGCAATCCGTATGGCATGCAGCCGGGCGAGACCCTCTGCAGCTTGTCTACAGATGGCTTTTGACACCTCCTTTGAGAACATGCGAGCTTTTCGCTTGTAGCGAGCTTTGCACACTTCGCTTCCCATGACCTCCAATACCAAACAGGGATGTTTGCCGTTCGGGCCATGATGGTCAAAGAAGTCGTAAAGCTGTCTCACATATGGCTGCAAAGTCAGAGCTTGCTCCGAGCTCTGAACAGCCTCAAGAGCTCTCTTCTCCAGGAGCGCTTTCTCGTACACTCTGGACTGCACGACCTTCAACGCCACGTTTCGTGCAAGACTACCATGTTAGCATTGCGATCCTCATGTATGATTGATGTATCCCCACTCACTGTTTGTCCCTAGCCAGCCATACAGTCGACCATGCGCTCCATCCTAACTTATGCAGAACCTTGTAACGTCCTGCTTTGAACTCGTCTCCAATGTGGACAGGATGGTAGCCGCCAGGGTGATACTCTTCAAGTTCCTCTGAATTGTCGAGCTCGCCATCTGCGACGAATTTGAGGTATCTTTTCCAGGATATTTCGCTGAAGTCGTGGTATAAAGGATTCTCCGGAATGGAAGATGGAAAGCCTGAAGACCATCGGAACTGCAGTGGGCGCCGTCGGATCTGCTTCAGAGCGAGCATACTTACCGTCGACCAATCTCTACAGCAGGCAGGGACCTCTCGCATGCCGGGAGAGGTTCTCACAGAAGCCAAGTAGGCACACCTGATGACATCGCATCCTCAAAAACTTTGCTTATTAGACTTCGATTCGTCCAACCGTGCCGCGTTGCACGATGCCTGCATATTCACTCATGTCATCCATTGCGTCCAAAGCTATGAGTCATCCTTTGAGATTTCGTTGCATGACAACTACTGGCTGTTGGTAGGATCGTAGCGATGATGCTTCCCTGTGTACTTCGATGTGCAAAGCGAGAGGAACGCAAAAAGTAGAGCGGAGTTGTGACAAAATTTGGTGCAAAGTCGAGCTTGTTAAAACTTGCCTATCTGGGTCCGCAAGCCCCCACGACACGCTACGTTTTCAGCGGCAACGCCGAGGCCCCGACCACGAATCGTGCCCCCGAAAAACTACCACATCGAATCCCATGTCGCATCTTTGCTGTCCACCATACTTTCCCTTCACGCCCTCCCCTCCTCCCTCATCCTCTCCAGCTCACCCACCACTTTCTCCCTTCCCCATCCCTCCACCAGAGCCCTCCTCACCAACCCCTGCTCACTCTCCGGCGCCATCCCCCCATGCGCCGGCGGTCTCCGATCCAGGTTCGTCGGAAACGGATACCCTTCCGCGACTGCCTGCACAAACGCCTCAACCTCCAGACTCATTCCCTCGGCGTCGAACTTCTTCCTCAGCCCATCCCAGGTTTCCTCCACCAGTGGCAAGGTATCGATGCTCTCCATCGGCTTGCCGAAGGCACTGCTGACCTGTACAAGATTGGCTGAGCGATCGAAGTCTGTCGTCTTGTTCTCCCCTGCCGCATGGTAGAGAGCGGGATTGAAGAAGAGCCCGTCGCCTTTCTGTAGGGGTAGAGCGATGTAGTCCTCCAGGAAGAAGGATTGGAAGTCTGCGTCGCGGTAGGACATGAAGCCTGAGTCGAGGTGTTGACTGAATGGGAGGAGGCGAGTAGGACCACTGACGAGAGGCATGTCGGTGTGGGCGATGGCGCCTTGGAGGGTGAGAAGTTGGGAGGCGGTGTGCATTGCTCGAGGCCAACGGGAGACTTGCTCTGCGGTTTGGAAGCCGAGGTGGTAGTCTCGGTGGCAGGTCTGGGCGGTGCCACCGGGGTGGACGATGTTGAGCTGGGTGGTGATTCGGTATGCTGGGCCGAGGTAGGCTTCGCAGATGAGGGCAAGGAAGGGGTTGGAGTAGTAGGGGATAAAGGTCGAGGGGGAGGAGAGGCAGTGTTTCGAGAAGGAGTTCCAGATGCGGGAGTTCGTGTTGTTGGCAGAAAAGTGGTCACCTTTGGATGTGGCGCGTTCCGAGTCGATGATGTTGGAAAAGGTAGCATTGATCTCGTCGAGTAGGTTGTGATCAGTGTACATGCTCTTGAGGACAAGTACGCCAGGACCATGAAGGAGCATATTATAGAGCTCCGTCATGAGAGCCTCTCGTCGTGATGTGTCCATAATGATCAGCTTCGAGCAATCATATATCGGAACGTTCTTCACCACTGATGCTGCTAGTGGACAATCCGAGACAGATAGAGTCTGCGAAGTGATTGTCTTCAGTTCAACTGTGCTCCGCTTGTGTGACAAGCTGAACAATCGGTCTATAGGCGGCGAATGGGTGAATCCCGAGCCATCATCTTGTCCCAGGAGAACCATGATTCCTGCACGGTTTCTTGCCGCTACTAAGCCTGTTGTACTGACCTGTAGCGCAATGTCTTCACACCTTTTTGCTTCTGCAGAGGAAGGACTCTGACGACGTTGTGGAAACTAGACAGAAGGGAATCAGACCGATAGTGGCCACGTGCAGAAGCGACAATGTAAATGTAGGGCGGCGCGCATTACCATGAAGCACATCATCGTAGACTACTGATCTGATCATCTTATGGGAGATGCTGTATGGACATCGGGGTCGGGTCAGTTGCCTTTTTCGTGTCGGGTCGGCAAGGAACAACACCAAAAACTGAATGAGACGCGGAGAAAACATGACAGTGCCATGCATGCAGTGAGGTCATTACCTCAGAGGTCCAGAACACGCGTCAAAGGCCCTTGAGCAATTTGAACGTCAAAATCCAAAAAGTGAAGGATATTGACAAAAGGGGGCTGGAAACGTTTAGAATTGAAAATATATGATCATGCATCAAGTGAATTGAAAGCGAACTTGTGGGACGTGGCAACTCAACGCGCCAACCCTAGTGTCCGAGGTCGGCAGCATGATAAATCTGCCAGAGAGATGATTGGAGGCTATCTCCGAACGCCCTTCGCGTTGATTGAGCATGCAGCGAACGTGTAAGATCGTCCTGTCGCCGCGACGGATTTCGGAAGTTGGTGCACCGTACCAGAAAGACTTTGCCCCACCAGGACTCCACTCCAAAGCTGCTATCCACTTCAATAAGACGCAGATATTGTGACATGTCTGTTACTGTTAACTAGCCTCTTGCTTGGTGTGTGCATGGTGAGACTTTCTCTTACGGATAGAACATGAAAAGCACGTGCTTCCACGGAAAGATAGAAACACAAGGATGAAACAAACGAAAAGAACCACTTCGGATACTTACTCACTGCTGCCCTGCCGATGCCGCCTTCTATTAGCCACGAGAATGTTGGAGTATCAGACATAATATTCTCGTCTGCAAGTCAACAAATCTCCCGCTTCGAACGTGAGTCGGCTCGGTCCCGGCTTGCCGTCAGAAGCCGACTACACTCCATAGCATACGACGCAGAATTCGTCCAGCGAGTCGTTGAGCACTTCCCCCTGCCACTGGTAGCGAACGAAAGATGCGGCAGCTGGTATGTTACGCCATTCGATAAGACGGGTAGCGTGTACTTCAAGTCCACAGATGGTCATGCGGGCCAGTGGTCGCTGAGTCTGCGAAGACTCAATCTAACCCTATTGGAGCTGATTGCTCAACAAAGAGGGTACGTTCATGTTCCCCATCTGGTCAAAGTGAGGCTGATTTGAGTACAGATGTATTATCGTTGACTCTACTCGACGTGGCAAAAGCATGCCAGATGCTCTGTCGAAGACAGTGCCTATCTGGATAGCCGTGTGGAATCGCCTGCTATTCCCTGCCAACCAGGAGGCTTGCATACTGCAAACACCATCAGACGTAGTCGGCGCATCCGAGCACTCCCAGATCGAGCAGCGCCTGAACAAGCTGGTCGATGATGTGAGGTCGTTAGAACTGGACCTGGAAGCAGTCCGGAAGGCTTTGCAGAAGCCCCTCGTACCAGTATGGGTCACCCAGTCCTCGGGACTGTCAGGCATAGATCTTGATGACAGCTTCTACCCGATCATCCTATGCACAGCATCAGGTCGAGATGCAGGGCAAGACGTCTCCGGTTTCGACTACTTACAGGGCGCCGCGGATGACGCAGAGGCATGGGCTCTCGGTCTCACACCACAGCTATTCTGGGGGCACAAGGAGATACTACTGAAGACCTCTGAGGATGACTTGCCAGATCTGATCAAGTCTTTGATCTCACACGAGGATGACAACAAGTCTACAGGCACCCCCGTGCTGATCAAAGCCACCACCCAACTCCTCATTGGTACCACCAACTCGACGATCCCGCAAGACTGCATCTTTATCGACTGCTCACCCACCCCATCCCCTTCCCTTCAAGCACCCTCTCCCTCCCAGAAAACGCTCCACCTCCCCCTCCAACCCGGCAAACTCGGCTCCCGCGCCCTCCGGCACCTCCTCCCACAACTCCCCCCCTTCCTGACCCCCCTTCTCTCCCCCGCGGCCAAAATCCTCATCACCTGCCCCACAGGCAAAGACCACAGCATCGGCGTCGCCCTCTGTGTCCTGTGCCTCTTCGCCAGCGCCGACGGGCAATTGAAAAGCGACACGGACAACACCTCACACATGAACAAAGACTTCATCAAGCGGCGACTGAGTTGGATCATGGCTTCTATTCCCTCCGCGAACCCTTCGAGGGCAACGCTGCAGAGCGTGAATGCTTATCTACTCGGGTAGGCTAATTGCCCGACAATGGGAAGAGGGGGAGAGGCTATCCTTGTGAAGCTAGCTAGAGAAGATCTAGCCCCAAAGTTATGGGGAAAAGGGGGTGGTACACGAAGTGAAGCAGGCCAGAAAGTGCGTTTGCGCGAACGGAGCGACAGCCAAATGTGGTGGTACAGATGCCCTGCTCATGCTAGATGCACCGGCATCGAGTCATTGTTGCCGAAATTCTTGCTGCAGGTAGGACATTTGCGGGAGCGATTGGTGATGAGGTTTTGGATGCAGACATTGCAGAAGACGTGGCCACAGAGTTTGAGGGCCGTGTTGCGGAGGTTGGCGTTGCAGACGGGGCAGATGCCCATGCGCTGGGGAGTGTTAGTGAAAGTCAGGGAAAGGGGGGGATGGGTAGACTTACTCTCCAATCATCAGCGGCTGTGCCATCGCCGTTGCTTACTCGCTTCTTCAGCGTGTCGTTGAGCTTCTTTTGGTCTTCTAGCTTGGCTTTGATCTCTGCTACTTCCACTTCCATCTTTCGCCGCTCGCTTGCTGCTTTGGTCGTTGATTCGTCCTTACTTGTGAGGAGTGTTCTCAACTCACTCGCCTCAGTTTTTGACGTTTGCAGGTTCACATCCGCTTCGCTGATCTTTTGCTGTAGATTTCGGTTCTGGCTTTCCATCCTTTTGAGGCCGTCCTCGACTTCTGAATGTTGTTTCTCCAAGCTTGCAACGAGTTGCTTCATCGACGCTTCAGCCTCTTTAAGCTGCGTCACGGCTCCGGTGGCTTTATCCCTTTGCGTTTTCAGTGACCGGATCTCCAATTGCTGTGCCTCTCCCGTCCTCATCGCCGCAAAGTACTTTTGATCCGCCTTTGCTTTTTCCGCCGAAAGTCGCGTAAGGGTTTCCTCATTATGTAGTTGGTCAAAGACCTTCTTGTTGGCAATGGCCGAGGTTTTGCGCCATGCCGCCTCGATAGGTTTTGTTTGGTCAGACAGCTCTCGATACTCGGACTGTACTTTTAGCAGCCTAGTCCTCAGTTCATCTGCACCAAGACTATCCAAATCCTCGGTAGACATCGGTTGTATCCCTTCATTCTGCCTTTGAATGCTCTCGAGCTCGATCTCCAGCGCCTTGATCCTCAACTCTCGGGCTTCCGCCAATTCCTTGGCTGCACCAACAGCTTCTTGTGACGTTGTATGAGTGCCCTTGAGAATGTCAACCTCGGCATTCAATGCATCTCGATGGTTGCGTATCCGGGCCAAGTCAGATTCACTCCGCGCCAGTAAGCTCTCATTTTCGCTGATAGCATTCCTCGATTCCTCTTCTGCTTGTGTACGCGATGATGTCCGCTCAGCTTGTAGCCTCTTGATATCCTCTTGCAATTGCGTATTCGTGGCCTTGAGATCGTTGAGACGCGTGATCGTGTCTTCCAGTTGTGATTTTGCGATTGTGAACAGGGAAGTCTTTGCGTAGTCGTCGTCGGAGACAGATGCTGCCTTCATTCTCGCCGCCGTGAGATCTTCCGTTAGCCGCTTGTTCTCCGCCTCCAGCTGCTCGACCTGCAACTTGCGCTTCTCCGCTGCCGCTACTGCTTCCCGTCTTGCTGATTCGGCAACATTAGCTGCCGCGGGATCCACCTCGCCGTTGATCTCAACCTTCTCAGTCTTGACAGCCTTTTCCGGCTTCGTGGTGTCGTCCTCGCGCTTCAGTACAGCTTGTTGTTCCAGCTTCTGCACAGCTGCACTTTTAGCCCTGTCTAGCTTCTTCTCGGCCATGAGATATCTTTCGGTCGCCGCATCGAGGCGATCCTCTAGAGCATCCTTCTCTGCTGTGACTCGCTGCAATTCCACGATATGCGCTTTCTCTGCGGCAAGCAGTGCTGACATGCGCTCTTGCAATTCATTCGCTTCCGGAGATGATTGAGGTATTCGCGAATATATGTCCTTGATAAATTCCCGTATCTTCGAGGATCGACCTGAAAGATGCTCTTGAAAAGCGGCGGTGGACTCGCCGAGGAGTGATGACTGGAATGAGGTGCCTAATTTGATTAGCACTGCATGATCGCGACATGTAAATTCCCATACCTTTCTCCACGACAGGAGTACCAGAGACCAGGACATGTATCTCGTCGAGTAATTGTGAGAACCATGCGTCTATAAGTCGTATGTGGTCATCATGATAGCTGGCTTGGGATTTGAGATCCTTGACATTAGACTCGAGTTCTTTGCAATTTCGCTTGTACTCCTTCATTTGGCGAAGTATAGCGTCTTTCTGGTAGTTCTGCAAGTCATGCGATCAGTCGTGCTCGAGCTGTGAAACCTAGATGCTTACCTCGACATCTTTCTCCTTATCCGCATCCATTCGACTTGCGCCATTGGCGGCGATGGCTTGCCTTTTACTCGGCGGACCAGCATCGTCATGATCTGCTACGATTGTACGCTTTCGATCCTCCATCTTTAGCTTAAGAGCAGATGGGAAAGCGCCAGTTTCGAGGGTTTGGGACTTCATCGAAGCCACGTGGGCAAGGCAATACGGGACGATCGATGCCAAAATGATGATCCAAGACCGATGATAGATGGCTTGTCAAGATAACGCATCATTTCGGAGCCATCTGTGCTATTGTTGAGGTTGCGCAAGGAGAAGCTGAAGATGAGAGATGCGAGTCGAAAGGTTCAAACGCCAAGTCTTCAAGTCCGCGATTTTAGGGAGGCTTATATGTTCCAAACCGCTAATTCAACTAACTTTTATTTATTTACACCTGCGAATTTGCTCAATATTCACGTTCTATTAGTTATTACTTACTCTTGCACTCGCTAGTGGACTCGCTAATAGTCTAAATAGTTATTATTCGTTATGCTATACCTACGTATCGATTTTAAGGCCTATTAGCCTTTAATCTAGCGCTAGATCATCCTCGATAATCTCGATTAATTAATAGTTATTAACTACTTACGTAACGTCTTCTATATTAAGGTATCTTTATAATCTCTATAGCAGTAGTTAAAGTATTAGAGTATTATAATAAGGCTACTAGCTATAGATTTACTAGAGTTATAAGCTTAGATTATGTCGATGTTTAGTAAGGCTATAGAAAAGAATAATCTAATACTAAGGATATTACATAACGAGAGCTAGCTAAACCTTTTAAAGCGTTAGCTTTAATGCCTTTAGCTAGCTATAGGTCTCTATAAATAGATAGATACTATAGACAAGAAAGAAGTATAAGTATATATAAGAGAAGCTTTATAAGAGTTACTAGATAAAGGCTTAGAGAACTTAGAATATCGTATACTAGCTAAGGAGCTAAGGAAGAGATATAATCTAGTAGATATATAAGTTATAACTTACTACTTAACTTATAGCTTAACTTATAGCTCTCCTTAGTATCTATCTTAGTATCTATCTTAGTGTCTATCTCGTACCTATACCGCTAGCGATCTAACTCGTAGTTTAACTTATAGCTTATAACTTATAGTACTAGAGTAATATAGCTTAATTACAAGCTTAATCTAGAGAGTATTAGTAGTCGCCTTTATACTATTAATTACTACTATAGCGCTCTTATTATACTAGAGCTAAACTATCGCTAGTTGCTTAACGCCTATTACAAGTTCGAGAGAGTCGGTATTTAAGTATATACTATAATAGATATGTACTTATAGTATATTCTCTAGCTTTATATTAGTATTACTAGACATATAGAAAACTTAGTTACTACTTAATATCTCTATTATCTCGAGGCTACTAGTATTATACTATATAAGATATAATCTAATTAAGGTACTAAAATGCTAATTATAGTAGATTTGTACTACGCTATTACTAGATAAGTTTAAGTAAATCCCGTAGCCTTTACGAACTACTATTAGTATAGCACTAGTAAGATAAACTAGTAGATTAAATCGTAGTAGTCGTAAATAGCAAAAGAGGCTATAAATAACTAGCGTAACTACTTTACTAAGCTAGTCGCTAAGGAGGTGTTTATAGGTAATAGTCTATTAGATTATATTACTCTACTTGCTATCTATATACTAATTATCTACTACAAGCTATAAGAGTTTACTCTCTACTAGAACTTCTATAAGATTTATAAGTAGCGTAATTAGCCTTATATCGTTTATAGCTAACTAGTTTATATATATAAGTAGCTAGAGATATAGAAGAGCAAGTAATATAGTATATAAGTTAAACTATAAGTTCTTAGCGAGTTTCTTACTAAGGCTAAAAAGTTTAGTTCGTAGCGCTCCTAGCAATTTATAACTCTAGATAGTACTCTCTATACTTTCTTTTCGAGTACTTATACTAACTCGCTAAGGTAGATATTAAAGAATATTTACTAGCTAAAACACTCTAGTAGTGTTATAAAGTTATTATCTAAGAGTTTAGTACTATACTAACTAGTAGTAGTACTAATTCTAAGAGCTATTGCCTTTATTAACTAGTATATCTTTATCTCTACTAGGCTACCTACGTCTATATCGCTCTTAGTAATGTTAATCTAGAACTAGTTAAGTTAGATAAGCTCTATTAAAGTAGCATCGTTAGGCTAGAGATTATTATATTATTTAAGGTACTAACTAGTAAGGAAGATAATATAGACTTTAGATAATCAAAAAGAATATAGTTCTCTCTTCTCTTCTTACTCTTCTTTCTCTTTACTTACTCTTTATAGACTCGCTACTATACTCGTAGCTAACTCGTAGTAATATATTAGCGCTAGAGTAGATACTCTACTACCTAAAGTAGAGCATTTATTATAATAAGGCTATAGGCTAATATACCTTTTGTAGTAGCTATAGTACTAAAAACTCTAACGTACTAACTAGTAAAGGCTTTATAAGAACTAGCTAGTAGAGGAGTTTATTAGATTCTCTCTTCTCTAGCTATTTAACTTTACTATTACTAGCTACGAGCTTGTCTATAAGTTAGTAGCGAGTATAGACTTCGCTAGTATAGCTACTACTAACTACTACCTCTATAGCCTTTGCCTTTCTCTCCTCTACTACTATTTAATAGCACCGGATCTATATAGCTAATAGACTACCTTAGGCTAACGCCGGCACTTGTATACTATTATCTAGAGGCTAATCGGTAGTATTAACGCTACTAGTTAATCTATTTAAATTTTATATCCTAGTTAAAGCTTATATATAATTAGCTAAGGTAATATATAATAAGTATATATCTATTTAGACATTCGAAGTAGCTAAGATATATAAAGAATAGAATAACAGCTTCTATAAGTAAGAGTTTAATACGTAGAGGAATAATAGACTATAAGATAAAGCCTTTATTATCTTCCTTTTAACTCGTAGTAATAATTAGTCTTTTAAATTTTAGATAATAGTCTTTAAGCACTTCGATAGTGCCTTCCTCTATACTAGCTAGAGCTCTACTACTAATACGCTATAAAGGCTTACAAAAGTCTCCTTAGTAGCTATAGAAGACCTTAGTAGCCTTATTATACTATTTATAGCGAAGGTCTTAAAGAAAAAGAATAGCAATTATAGTAAAGCTATCTACGTTATTATAATTTATATATAGTAGATTAAGGAACTTAAAAAGGCACTAGCGAGTTACGCTATAAGTTACGCTCTAAGTACTATACTAAGTACTAGGCTAATTAAGAAAGAGCTAGAGCTACTTAAGACTATAAGTTCTTATAGTTAACTTACTATTATAACTTATACTAACCTTATTTAGTAACTTCGCTAAGATTAACCTTCTAAATTTACTAACCTAACTAGAGACAATAATAATCTCTATTTTACTATCGAATACTCTCTTCTAACTACGGAGTTATCTAATAATTTAGAGCTAGATAAGCTAGATAAGGAGATAGAGAAGTAGAAGGAGAAGCTTAAGAAGAACTAAAAGGAGGCTATACTAGTAATGCTAGAGAAGAGAGAGATATAATTAAAGTAAAGAAAGAAGCGAAGAGTAGTATAATACTAGTTCTTAGCTACTAACTTAGATTATAAGTTAGACTATAAGTTAGACTATAAGTTAGACTACAAGTCGAATTATAAGCTAGATATAAGTTAGTAAGTTAGATTATAGATTAGATTATAAGCTAGATTTAGCTTAGATTATAAGCTAGATTTAGATTACCTAATGTATAGTAGTACTTGTAGAGGACTCGTAGTTATATTTATAGTTTATAAGAGAGAAAAGTATATCTATTAGATATTATTTACAAGTATAAAAAAGACTCTAGTAATTAAGGCAAGCTAAGGTACTACTTAATATTAGTAAGTATATTCTTTACTATATTATAGTTATCTTCAAGAGTTACTACTCTTATCTCTAGTACTACCTTCTCTACCTCTAAAACAGTAACTTACTACTTACTCGTAGCTAGACTCGTAGCTAGATCTACTATAGATAGGCTAGTAGTAGTAGTAGTATTCTTTCTCTTCTCTTTTTCTTTCTTAATCTTCCTCTCTATATTATAATAGAATTTATTATTCCTTTTATAGAAGACATATACCTTCTTCTTCTTCTTAAACACCTAGTAAGAGTAGTTATACTTAATATACTCTTTATATAGTTTTAGAGCTAGTACCTCTTCTTCTATCTCTATAATATAGCTAGCTATATTTATATAATAAAGTAATTAATAAGTATTACGCCTCTATAAGGAATAATAGAGATAAGCTAGCTTAGCCTTAAAAGTAGCAACTCTAAAGAACTAGAAATTAGATAATATAGTAGTTATTAGGTAGTAGTATTCTCTATAAGTTATTAGTAAGTACTCTATAAGTATAGATATCTAGCTAATCTTATACTATACTTATAGTAAAGGACTACCTCTAAAGAGTAACTTAATTATACTTATAATATTAAAGATTAAAAAATTAACTAAGTATAGTATAGTACTTAGTAGAGATAAAGAAGATAAAGAGAGTAATAATAGTAAGGTTATAGCGAGTAATACTATAAGTATAGTAGCGAGTCTATATTATAAGTACGGTATATAGAGGTTATTTGCTATCGAACTTATTAGCCTTAAAGCCTAATCTATAACCTAAACAACTATAATAAATTATAGTAGTAGACTATTAAATAAGATAATATTATAAAAATACTTCCTTAGAGAGCTTTTCTAATACTCTAATTTACCTAAGAATACTTTAAAAGCGCGTAAAAAGAAGGATTAATGGCGCTAGAGAGGTCGTAAAAAGTAGTATTAGTAAGGTTTGTTTATTTACAAAGTTCAAAAGTTTTGGCGGTTTGGCACGTACAAGCTGCCGTCGATTTCTTGGCGAGATCTTGACTCCTTCCCGCATCTCTGCTCTTGCGACCAGAATTATTCTCACAACCACACGAGCGGGACTAGAAAAAGCAAGGGAGCATCTCGTCGAGAAGAGATGTTAAGAACCCCACTGATACGGCAACTGCCTGCATAGGAGCCAAGTACTACCAGCATAGGAGCCAAGTACTACCAGCATTGGAGCCAAGTACTACCAGCATAGAAGCAAAGTAGGCGATACGGCCCGTCGTGTCTGAACAGCAGCACTCTGTTCAAGAGAGAGAGAGCATCCGCACGTGCTATGATGAGAACTCCTCGAGACATTTACGACCTTGACATTTGATCGCTCTCTCCACTACTTCTTCGAGATCCTACGCTCTCCAACGTCTATAATGAGTCAACACCAAATCTAAATACTCGTTTCACCCCACTATTACCCCTCCAACAAAAGTCCAAACCGTCAAAGTAGGAACTATGGACTTACAGACGAGTTCCGCAATCAGTACGCTGGCTTGTGATCTGCGTGTGAAAATGAGGTGAACTTACGCTCGCCAGACAAGTCGGGCAAGATCATTGCACCAAAGATAGCAGGACGCCGTCGACCTGCGCAACGCGCGACTCCACAACAAGCCCCTTCGAACCCGCTACCGACCCCAGAGCCGAGTCAAGCGCCGACGGAGGAGGATGTCACGCAAAGTGCGACCGAAACTGCAGCAAGAGAAGAAGCAAGTCAGGCGGGAGCAGCACAAGGTCCGACCACAATAACTCCCACACCAGCAGAGACCCCTACGGAAGACGCTCAGACGCTGAGCAGCACGAGCCGCCAGGAGGCAACCACTGTACCACAAACGACCGACCAGGATGAGATTGAGCAGGACAATGAGGCAGTGGCTGGCGCCGAAGTGCTAGCCACCCTCATGCAACAAGCGCGATCAGAGTCCTCGAGCGGCGCGATACGTGACCATGAAGCGCAGACCACAGCGTCCCAAGTTCCTCCAACTGCACCAACACCTCGACGTCAAAGGAAGGCTCCGGCATCGGTAGCTGGCACAAAGCGCAAGCGTGCCAGCAAGACCCAATTGAGCGCGGAGCGAATCATCGATTCGGATGATGAAGGCGAGACGGATGTAGGGACTGAGCAGGAGACGACATCGACGACACAGAGCACGTCGAAACGAGCGAAGCCACGACGGAAGGCGGCCACAGCGCAGGCTGATGGTGGGGCTGATGGGAATGCTGGGGAGGTGGCATCTGCTGCGACTCCCAAGCCACGTGCTCGAGCAAAAAAGCGCAAAGCTCGAGCACAAGGGACCGATGGTGAGTGGTTGAATCACCAAGGCGCCCAGCGAAATTGACTAACATGATCTCAGGCGATCAAGCAGGAAATGCAGAAGACGCAGCCGAAGAAGAGGAGAGCGATCCGGAACTCAAGGAGATCGATGTCAACAAGACCTCTATGCACGACCTTGTCCGTCTACCTACTGGTGGCAAGACATCGAAGCTAGAACGACGAATGGCCGAGGTGGACTGGGATGAAGTACGACTTCAACGTCGCTTGGCTGCCGAGAACCCCGCCGATCCCAATGCTGCCCGTGACAGAGCTCCAGCAGCTACACCTGCGGATGTGGCAACCGCTCCGACGTTGCGCATGGTAAATGGCGAGATTCAGTACGACGAATCATCTTCGAATATTGACAGACAAGCGCAAGCGATCAGAAACGCTCAGAACATGGCAGTCGCCGAGGACGAGGACGTAACAAAACAAGTCAATCAGGCCAGCTGGATTAACGACAAGCGACGTGATCCTGCTGAACGCAAGCCTCGAATGTCCGGCACACCGTGGAACGATGAGGAGACAGATCGCTTCTACGATGCATTACGAATGTTCGGTACCGACTTTTCTATCATCAGCAAGATGTTTGCGCCCAAGACTAGGAAGCAAATCAAGCTGAAACTCAGGCGCGAGGAGAAACTGGACCCACAGAGGGTGAATGCAGCTCTCGGAGGCACAGCATGGGTACAGATGGATCTCAAGCACTACGCCGATGTGACTGGAGTTGAAGAGAGCGAGTTCAGAGATCCGGAGATTGTCAATAGGGAGTTGGAAGAGACCAAGAAGCAGCAGGAGGTCGAGGTGGCGGCCAAGAAGAAGGAGGCCGAAGAGGCTCAGAAGCAGAGAGATATCATGGAGCAGCAGAGGGAGAAGGATAAAGAAGGGAGGGATAGGGAGAAGGCGATACAGAAGCAGCAGAGGGAGCTGGCCAGGAGAAGAAAGAAGGCCGGGAGGGGACAAGCTGTCGGCACGGGCACTTTCTGATACCCCTCTCAAGAAGGCAGTGCTAGACCCAGAAGTGCACGTGAGGCAGTGCTTTATGATCATGATACCCTTACTAATGGGAAACGAACTTTTAGACCATATTCGAGCTTGAAATCACGAGTGGTCACAATCCTTGCTCATTCAGGTCAAACTCTCAAGCTCAGCCGTGATGTCATCTTCAATGTCGTGCTGACACATCTACCTTTGCAACCACCGACTACAACTTGTCTGTACCTTGTCGCGCAAGTTTCTATTCTTCATTTATCCAATTGGATCAGAAACATGTCAGCACCACAAAAGGTCCTCCTGCTCGGCGGGCATGGAAAGATCGCACTCAAGCTCACCCCACTCCTCCTCAAACGATCCTGGGACGTGACCAGTGTCATTCGCAACCCGGAGCATGAGTACGAGATACTAGCACTTGGGAAAGGACAACCTGGAAAGCTTTCCGTCCTTGTCGAGAGTCTGGATGATGTCAAGACCTCTGCGGATGCGGACAAAGTCCTGGATAAAGTAGACCCTACTATCGTGGTTTGGAGTGCCGGTACGTGACTCTCCCTAATACCAAAGCCCCTTCCTCTGTGATTCGTTCTTCTTCCCCTTCAATTCCTCCTTCCATTCCTTATGCGCCTTCTTGGCTCTCTTTCCCCTCTTGCGTCCGTCCTACAATACCTCTCTCCTATCTATCTTCCCATGCTAGCCACCTCTCCCCCCCAGCTACCCCCTGATCACCCCCACTAACTCCCCCCCAGGAGCAGGCGGCAAAGGCGGCCCCCCCCGCACCCGCGCCATCGACCTCACCGCCGCAAAGTCCTACATCACCTCCTCCCTGTCCCGCCCCCGCGTCCAGAAATTCCTCATGATATCCTACATCGCCTCGCGCCGCTCCCCGGCCCCCTGGTGGGACGCCTCCGACATCGCCGCCGCGGAAAAGGTCAACAAGGAGATACTGCCGCATTACTTTGCTGCCAAGGTCGAGGCGGATGAGCATTTACTCATCGAGACTGAGCGGCGGAGGAGAGGAGGCGATGAGAAGTTTCAGATGATTAATCTCCGGCCGGGGACGTTGACGGATGGGGAAGCCACGGGGAAGGTGAGGCTGGGCAAGACGGGGAGTCGGGGGGAGGTGAGCAGGGGGGATGTGGCTGTTGTGGCGGATGAGATGCTGGGGAGGGGGGATGTGAGGGGGTGGTTTGATTTGTTGGAGGGAGAGGAAGGGGTGGGGGAGGCGGTGGAGAGGGTGGTGAGGGAGGCGTGGGATGGGGTGGAGGGGGAGGATTTGGGGGGGTTGTTTCAGGGTTTGGAATAGCATGGAGACCGAGGTTCTGGTCTTCAGCACTTGAGGACGAGTGGTTCGGCACGACATAGGGGTTTCAAAAGTATCATAATCATCATTCATGACCCCCACGCTGTTTGTTGTCTGTCTAAACCTACCATCTATTCCTCCTTCGTCAGAAACATCTCCAACACCCCTCTCCTCCTCTCCTCGACCACCGTCTTCTCCTTCACTTTCACCTCCGGCGTCCTCACTACCGCCCTTCCAAATATCTCCGCCATCTCCCTGATAATAATCTGTCGATACGCCACCTTCGGCTCCCTACTCATCTCCCTCTTACTCAACGACCCCGTGCGCTTCAACGGCGGCGGAATCTTGAAGTCCTCCTTCTCCGCGCTGCGTAGTGTCGAAGCGACTTGTTCCTGTATGATGCGGTCGAGCATGGATGTCAGCAGGATGAATGAGATGCTGTGCGGTGGTGAGGAGGAGAGGATTTCTTGGATCGTGGTGCGCTGGTCTTCGAGCGGGAGGGAGGAGATGGTGGAATGGGCGGATTGGAGTTTGGTCCAGAGGTCTTCGGTGATGATGCCGTCGGGCATGCTTTCGAGGTATTCGAGGAGGAAGGCGGAGAGAGTTTCGAGCATGGCGAGTTTGGGCGTTTCCGGGGGCATGCATTCGTCGATTGGAGCGTTGGTGTCGAGGGCTTCGCAGACTGCTTCGGAGAGGGCGTGGCGGTCTTCGTAGGTGGTGCTCGTCCAGGAGGCGGAGGCAAAGGGCCAGCCGGCTGTGGTGACCCAGGGAGCTTCTTTGTCGCTGGATGTCATTTCCCATTCCGCTATGCAAATCTCGGTGAGCTTTTCTGCGGTATCGGTGAGGCGAAACAGCTCTCGGGGGGCGGACCACTTGACTGGCATATCGTCCACGGGGCTGGTCGTGGAAGTGCTTTTGGGTCGTTGATTCTGCCACCTTCGAATGCCTCCTTCGGGGATACGGATGAGCTTGTCGATGGACCTTCCAAAAGACGTTTCCATCCATTTACCGCGTACAGGTATGAAGTGGTCTCGGCCGTTCTCGACTCGTAGTACAAGAATATCGTCAAGTGACTTGATGCCCTCGTTAAGCGCTCGTATCAGATGACGATCCTTGATCTTGAGGTGGAGATCCACATTACAGCTATCTCCAGGCTCTAGCGTCCTCGGTCCTGTGAAATGGCGATGGTCCAGGTTGCTGGCATTCTCCGGATCCATGTTGAGGGACATCCATACAGGACTAGGCCCAGGTGCTTGACCCGCTCCGACCGGTCGATCAACGAATGTAATGGTCGCCGGTACTTGTCCAGTATTGGCAATAGTCAGAGACCTATGTTTTCGTGCAGCATACCGGACGTGCCCAAAAGTCACTCCTTCAAACTTGAAAGGATCTTCGTCTGTCGTTTCTGGACCTTCTCCCTGATTTTCAACAACCACAGTCACTGATGGTCTGCCCTCGTTCTCAGCCTTGTCCAGTTCTCGAGCCACTTGTTGATGAACCTTGGCTCGTAATTCCGGTACAACAGAGCTATAGGTAAACTTGAACACGGCATCCAAAGGTTTGTGATCGCTTGACAGTATCCTTTGATGAGCTTGGTAGTACTCCAGATGTACCTCGTCCTCGAAGCCCTCCTTCGTGACGACCACACCCTCGGGTTTATCAGCCGTCTCATCATATTCGTTCTCGTCATCAGCGCCGTCTTCATCTGGATCGTAGTCGTATAATAGTTCTTCATCTTTGCCAGCTTCATCAATACCTTTCCTCTTCATATCTTCGTCTTTGGCTTTTGCTTCTGCTTCTTCAGCCAGCAGACTTTCAAAAGCAAGCTTGTCTCGTCTTGTCCGATATAGTATTCGATCGCACCAGCTGGGTGCTCGCTTTTTCTCGCTCGAGTCAAAAACGCCGACTGTGCCCGGATCGTACTTGTAAGTCGGTAGAAATGTAATTGGGCCTTCTTTCCAGCCATCATAGAATGCTTTGCGGGATTTAATTTGCTGCTGTAACTCGTCATGTGGTAGTAATGAGTCGAGCGTCGTTTGTAATGAGGTTGGACTGGCTTGGAGATCTTCTATGGATGTCTGGCTCGAGCAATCGGAAGCTTCACTGTCTTTGTCTTTGTCCTTCGTATCAGTAGAACTTGCAGTCCGTGTTGAACGAGAATCATCTAGGGACAAGCGCTCCGTTTGTTTTGCCGAAGGTGCTTCAGTACTATTGATAGCATCCTCGATCTTTTTCGCAGATGGTTGCGATAAGTCGTACTCATTCCGAGTGTGCAGCATCAACAAGCGTCGCACATCATCACCAGGAATGTCCGATAGTCGGTAATTGAGGTCGCCCGTCCAGAAAGCAAAATCCGCATCGTCAATCATCTCTCCTTGACTTTGATACAGATCCATGGAGTCTCTGATCGGATCGAACCTCGTCCTTGAGACAACCTGTCCGTAGTCCCAATTCCGTCTGTCAAGTGAGGTCTTGTCGCTCCCGGCTGCCAGATGACAATTGACAAAGACCAGTCTGGTAGTCTCGCCCAATACTATCCTTGCTGTGACTGCTCCCTTGTTGCCAAGGTACCCCATCAATCCCGTTCCCACTGACGTTGTGCTCACAGATTTGACGTCTGGTGCAACCTCCGGCGAAGCATACACAAGGAGTAGAAGTCCGATCAGCTGCTGCTCCGCAACTAGAATGTAGCCCTTTGGCAGGACTGCCTCGACTGCTGACTTCCATCTCGCTGCTGGTTCCGGATCTATGTAAGGCCTGAAGGCTTCCGAGGCAGATGTCACATCCACAATCTCCTGCAGGCCAAGAAAGTAAAGTCCAATGTCGCCGTCGCCAGGAACGCCACCAGGATCGTGCTTCGGTATGCTTGATTTCTTGTGAGTGTATCTCGCCTCCTGAGCATCTACTGACTCCGGACTTTCCACATTGCTGGAACCGTCCTCGGCAGTCGTTGTTTCAGGTGGATTAACGGAGACGTGAAGGCCAGTCAGGCGATCAGAGATACCTTGACCTTTGACAAACCAGCCACCGATGTCCTTTTCGGTTCCCTTGAATGAAGCAGTGTTCCAAGTGCCAACCTTGATCCTGATTGTCTTTGGCCGGACATAGTCTGCTCTCCTAGCGTGAATCGCTTGGGTAAGGGAAAGCGGATTCGATCCTGTGCTAGGAGAAGCTAGGCTTGGGAATTGACCAGGTATCTCGGGCCAGATAGATCCTTGTCTGCCCTGCTCACTTGATGTAGGTCGAGAGCTTGCCATTCTGAAACCTAGACGGCCTCAGATAGGTGCCGCGGATACACGGTACTACCAGGATGCATGCGCCGCGAATGAGATAGCCTCGCCAGACCAGTTGAGACAGACAGCACTTGTCTGAATACTGGCCCTAGATTGACCTGAATTACAAATTAGAAAGTTGGAAAGAAGTGGCAACAAAAACAGGGCGCGTGACAAGGCTCTTTTTCTTGTCTTGTCAACAGCTTTGGCTTGCAGCTCAGCTCAAAGTGACGTCGGCGGTCTCAACCTCTTCTCACAAAGACACATCAACAATGCCACAATTTCTCTCCCTTGCATCGCCGTGAAATCTGGAGTACATCGTCTCGTTCTGTCAGTCTAAGGACCTAAAGTGAGGCAGAATGGCACCGCGCAAGCCCCGCCGTCGCCCTCAAGTTGTCGAGACCGACTACGACTCTGAGCAACCCACCGACCTCCCATCTGCCCCAGCACATACTGCACCGCCGGCGACGCGAACGAATGAGGAGCTTAACCTCTCAGTACTGCGCAGACATAACAAGGATATCTCGCAAGTGCTTTCGGTCGGAGGCTTTGCTTGCGTGTACAGATTCTCAGCAGAGACACAGACGTGGGTCAAGATCGGGATAGAAGGAGCGCTGTTCGTCTGCGAGCTGTTACCTCTTGTGCCCACTGGCAGCGATGGGATCAGCGGAGATCTAATTGAGCGATATGGTGTGGTGGTCTTGAACAGGAAGGGACTGAACAACTTTGTGGTCGAGTTGAAGAGCGCGGCTGATGTGGACGTCGACGAGGAGTATGTGATTCTACAAGTGGCCGAGGAGGAACTGGTTGAAGATGGGATCTATGGGCTGTGGGTATTCTGTCCAGGCGGAGATACGACAGACAGAGAGGTCGCGGCTGCTGTGATCACCGCGTGCGCCGGAAGGGCAGAGAAGAGCAGATTGGCGCTTGGGGATGGACAGCAATTCGAGGAGGAGTACGAGGCCGGGTACGAGGAAGGATTCGACGACGGCTTCATGGCTGGCGGCGATGCACAAAGGCAAGAAGACGAATTTCAGCGGCGACAGCAGACAAAGCAGCAAGGAGGACAGCAAATTGACCTGCTGAGTCTGTTTGGCAAGGCGACGCAAACCCATCAAGCACAGCAGCAGCAACAAACGCAGTATCAACAACCACCGCAATATCAGAATGGCTTTCATCAAGCACCACAGCATCAACAGCAGCAGCCACAGTACCAGCATGGCCATCCTCAGCCACCGCCAACACAACAAACACAAGCACAAAATCTCCTCAACCTCTTCCAGCGCTGATCACTGCCAATTTTCTTCTATTATCCTCTTCAGATACCCAACAGTCTTATCAGCTACGATCTGCGAACGTGTGATGCAAAAGTCATGCGGCACGCCATTCGTGTCGATCTCCATGACAGGCCTGTCCTCTTCGCCCACCTTGCCGGAGGAAGCTCTTGCAGCTATTATCTGGTCTCTCGTCTCGTCAGCTATCCAGTGGTCTTCCTCGGCAAAGTACAAGAATAATTTGGTCTTGGTGCTAGAAGCAGGCGCAACGACGCCCCAGATCTCGTCATCCCATTTATCAAGAGATATATCCACCAGCTCGTGGCGGGCAAGAGTCAATGCCTGCTTGACGCCGTGTGGACTTCGAAGAAAAGACGTAGTGATGAACGCAGCATCGGGAGGCTGGCCGGTCACCTTCTGGACGATACTGAGCATTGCCGTCAAGGAAAGCAGCCAGGATAGAACCCGTGCCAGCGAGGCAAGAAAGACCGCAGTGAAGCGAAAGGACCCAATGAGCTGTCAAAGTCAGCAGTGAGCTTCTTCGTCACGGGAGACAGTGCATACCGCCACTTTCCTCCCGCTAGAACTACCAGCTAGATTCATGATAGTAGGACATAGCAAGATACCGCCAATAATCTTCCCCTGAGCTTGCCTCGCCTTCCGACGCCGCAGAATCTCAAGCGCCATGTAGGTTCCCAGCGAATGGCCTATAAGCTATCCACAAGATCAGCCCCCTGCATGCATCCATCGTGTCTCGTACACACCACAACCCTGACCCCTTCCCCTGTATCCTGCCCCTCCGCTTTGAGATACGTTCTCAGATCCTCAATAGCATCATCAATAGCCCCATCTACGTACCCAATCTCCTGATCTACATCCCATGGTCCAGGACCATGTTCTGCCACGAAGCGGGCGTTTGTTGTTTTGCCTCTCGTTTCGAAGCCGGCGAGGGAGCAGCCGTAGATGTGGAGAGCTGTATCTCTTGTGCTGCTGGTGATCTTGCTATGTTGAGAGAGGATGATATTGAGGTACTCTTGGTAGTATTCTATCAAGCCTGGGTTGCCGGTTAGGAAGTAGATGAGGAGATGTTTCGTGCTTTTTGAAGGGTTCGGGCTGTGGAGGACGATTGACTCGTATTGTTGATCGAAACTCATGATGGCATGTTGTTCGAGTGCTGAAGTGCGACTCGTGCGAAACCCAAAGGTTGTGGACGTTCGAGGTGGTAGTCCAGTGTCCCGAATAGGCAATTTATAACAAGCTGCAGTTCAACGATTCTGAGGTTTTGATTAGTCAACTCTGCTGTGCCGCAAATCGTCCTTCTTCCAATTACTATTATCCCCCTGGTTGGTTTGTCGCGTTTCAGCTTAGCGGTCAGATTCAAGAGGGTCATGCGATGAAGGCATCGAAACACATCTGATGGCTGCGTGATTCGTCACGCGCAGTGATTCCCCTTGCGGACGAATCTGCAGATGGACCGCTTCTCTGTACCCCAAACAGAACTTGAGCTCGATAAGGATGAGATCATTGAGAATGTCGGCAATCGAATCCACGATGCAATCGAGCGGTATGAATTTCCGGGAACCTCCTTGCGCCAGATGGCTGCCACTTTTACCGAGGATCGTGGACTGGAACTGCCTGGGATACCCAATACCGAATCATTGATAACCTGGTTGAAACAGTTCACCGACAAAGAGTTCAAAGACTCCCAGCGTCGATGGCATACTACCAAAACAAAGGAGAACACAATCCTATCGATGGTACAGCAAGCCGATTCACCACAAACCCCTGACAACAGCGCGTGGCACAGTGTCCAAGTCATTGGACTCATCCCGAGCGATGAGAGCACAAGCTACACGGATGGTTTGATTCGCCTCTGTGCGTCAGCGATACCAGTGTTCATGGCTCAGCCTACCAGGTTGTTCCTACCTGGCATCTATATACGCGCATCCCGGCTTGAGGTGTTCATCTTCGATAGATCAGGCATATTTTCCTGCATGTCATTTGATCTGTCGGAAGGGTTGCGTCTGCTTGAACTCGTGGTCAGCTTCCAATTGATGACGGACCGCGATTTGGGGAAGAGCGCTATAGTTCAGGCTGATGATCATGGATCATTCATCATGCTGGATAACTCGGAGAAGCTCTATCTGGAGGATCGGACTATAGCACAGTCCGACGAGCTGGTAGGGGAGGGAACAACCTGTTATCGAGGCAGACTTGCTGGTTCCGACCTCTGGGATAATGTGGTGAAGTTCAAGTGGCCTTTGACAAGTAGTCGGCCCGAAAATGAACTACTACAGCTGGCCGCAAAGCGAGGAGTCGAGGGTCTTATCAGATTACGACACTACCAGGCTTTTGACCGAACCTCAACACTCCGTCAAGGATACCACAATGGACCATACAGACGACTTGTACGGGAATCAAAGTCTGGAAGCAACGACGGCTCTAATGCTATTACCGTACCAACTGACGAGCCCTTCGAGGACCGCGTACTGACCTGCGTCGTCACGACCCCAGCCGGAAGACCTCTTCGAACCTTTGCAAGCCCCCACGAGCTTTTCGTTGTGTTTCGAGATGCAATTGAAGCGCACAGATCATTGTTCCAGATTGGGAAGATCCTACATCGAGACATCTCACCCCAGAATATCATCATCGTGGACCACAGCCAATGGAAAGGATATCTCATTGATCTTGATGTGGCAATCGACCTCTCCAATGGACGGACATCGACAGACAACATCGCAGGAACTCGCCCGTTCATGTCCATCGGTATTCTGAAGAAAAGAAGGCATACCTACAGGCACGATCTTGAATCGTTTCTGTACGTCTTCCTCTGGACAGTGATCTGTAATGGCTCTGGTAGCCCTCCACAGACAAGCAGACTTCGTGATTGGTCCAAGGACACTTGGGATGATTCGGCCACTGTGAAGCTCAACAACATGAGGGAAGAGAATTTCGTCGTCTACCTGGATGAGTTCCCGGACAGACTGGCTCAACTAAAGCGAGCGGCTGAGGCTGTCCGTGGGATCTTATTCCCTCTCCGCAACGAAGAGCTATGGACTGGGACGGATGGGTCCCGTGCAGCTACCGACCAGATCTACGACAGCATTGTTGATGTCTTCGAACAAGCCATTAATGAAGAAGTACCGCGGAAGCTGCTGCCATGACAGACACCCGGTCAGCAAATCGTTGCTTCTGACTGCATCGGTTGTCAGCGCTCCAGCAACGATAGCAAGCGGCTCTAGGATAGAATTATCGGCATGCAATCGGCATCGCTTCATTCATCGTGACGTAAATACTGTACAGACGCTCCTGCAACCGTTCTAGAAAGCAGCAGAGCAGAGCAAAGACAGTAAGTGTACCATTGGAGTCTCACAAGACCAACAACGGTAAGGATACCATCGACCACCCCTGAGGTCCTCAAGTCTCCTTCCTCCTTCTCCCATCTCATACCCCAAAGTACCTCAACACATGCCCCCCCTCCTCACACCCCTCCCCCTCATTCCAACACTCCCGACAAAGATCAAAATTCCCCTTCTTACAAATCGCACAATTATGTCTCTCCCCCGGAATGAACAGATGACAGACATCGCATTTATACCGCCACTTAACAGGAGACTCTGGGGATATGGGCATGAGCTTGCCCAGCTCATGGCCACAGCGTGGGATGGCTTCGTTGGCGAGGTAGTCTTTCCGGGAGCGGGTGATGGGGCCGGTCTTGCCGTCGTATTCGTCGAGGTAGCGGGTGAGGCGTTTGCGTTCGCGGAGGATGGCGGAGGCGGGGGAGGGGGGTGGTGGGGTGAGGGCTGAGGGGTAAAGGGAGGGGGTTTGGGGGTGTTCTGCTGGTGGGGATAGGGAGGGGTACTGGTGGGGTGCTGATGGATCCTGAGGAGCTGGAATGATGTGCTGGTGGTAGATTGATGGGTTCTCGGGACTTGGGTCGATGTTCTGGTAGGAAACCTGGTAGTATACTGATGGATTTGGAGGCGAGGGAGGTCTGATCTCTGCCACCTGTGGTTCCAGCCGGTCGAGGTCGAAGAGGCTGTCGAGCTCCGAAGCAATGTCGATCGTGATAGCGCCTTTGCTGTCGTCATTCTGGGTCTTCTTCATCTTCTCCATGTCCAATTTCATCTTGAGCTTCTCCTCAAGCCGCTCCTCTTCCCCGTTGTGCATCTTCTGCATCTCGAGATCCATCTTGGCCTTCTGCGTCTTCTCCATCTCAAGCTGCATCTTGACCTTCTCCATCTCCAGCCGCTCCTTCTCCGCCTTGATCGCATTCTCCTTGCTCCGTCCCTCAACAATGATGACCCCAGCTGGTTTCGCGGAAGCCACTCCGTGCAACCGAGCACCTTTCTCCGGCTCCGTTTTCCAGAACGGCGTCTTCCCTCTGACAAGATGGCGCACATACGCCTTGACATCCTCCTCGAACCTCACCACTTGCTCCCCCATGATACCCTCCGCAGCTAACTCCCTCCCCACCTTCCCCCAGAACTCATCCCCCAACCCCGTTCCCCCTCCTCCCCCTCCCTGCGCCCTCGGTCCCTGCCCCCCATGCACCTCCCCACCCATCCCTACTCCTCCCACCCCCACCGCCCTATTCGCGAACAAAAACTCCACCCTCCCAAGCGCCCCATTACTCAACCCCGTAAGAAACATCCCCAAGCTCGCCACATGCAACGCCACCCTCTCCCTCAGTCCCGCCTTACTCTCCTTCGCCAACCTCACCCTCTCCAACCACCCCTTCTTCTCCCCCTCCCCAAGCGCATCATACTTATACACCAACCTCCGCAGACTCTCCATTCCATTGCGGCAGTTCTCGAGGAGAAGACGGAGGTGCTCTTGCCGGGACGAGGGCAGTTTGTGGTAGAGAGAGGTGGGGGATTGCGCTTCGTCGGCGAGGTGGCGCAGGGTGAGGGTTAGGCTGTGGCAGTCTAGGGTTAGGGAGCGGAGGTCCGAGGGGCCGGATTTGAGGGCGGAGATGGCTTGGTGGGTTAGGGTGAGGGTGGTGAGGATGTCGCCTATGGAGATGCCGAAGGACATGGTGGAGGTTGGGTGGAGGCTGGGGCTGGGTAGGGGTGCAGGGGAGGGTTGGAAGGGGATGGGTGGGAGTTGGAGGGTGAGTTGGCAGATGAGGTGAGCACGAAGTTGCGGAGCTAGTGGGGTGGCGTGGAGGTGGGGTATCGCGTGGTCGGTAATGTTGGAATACTGAACAAATACGATTTGTGATCTGTACGGTGGGATGATCATGTGCGCACTTTTTGTCTGGAGGAGACATCCTGTATGCTACACTAGCGGTCTGGCCTCCTTCACCTGCATCTCTGGGAGCAGACCCATCTTCGCCATCTCGTCAAACATCATGAATAGACTCTCCCTGGTATCAACGAAACCATTCCATCCTTTGAACCTTGCCTTGTTCATGCTCAGAGCCCCCATGGTCGCATGCGCTGCGTCTCCCATCACGAAATTCTCCTCCACATCATCGAATGGATTCGTCTTGATCTTGCCCCCACTCTGCTCCATGATCTCCTTCCACGCTTTCTGATTTTCGTCCTGCTTTGCCCATTCTACAAACGAGAACGTGACCCGATGCGCAGTCGGCGGACCATGACCAAAAGGCACGTCCTTGCCTCCCTTGCCTACCAGAACATGGTACTGATCGTCTTTGTCGCTTTGTTCCGGCGGTCCTTTCACGCCAGCAGTCACCCCATACCATCGTGCAAGCTCCTCGTAGACACGGTCCCAGGAAAGTGGAGAGGTGTCTTGGGCGTTGAAAGCTTCGTTGCCGCAGTCAGACTCGAGGACTGCCCACTCGCTAAGAAACCCGGTTAAAAAGGCGGTCGCATGATGACACTCGTATTGATACTTGGTCCAGTCCGAAGGGAAGCTGAGAGGTCTATGCAGATGTGCTTGTACGGCAGCTGGAGTGGTCAGGGAAATTTGCATCTAACGCGGAAAGAAGTACTACCATAAATCGCCATGGGATAGAATGCATTGATCTGTGCCTTGACGACAGCACCGATGATCCATGCCGGTCGGATGACGTTCCACATTGTCTTGCCGCCACTCTTCTCGCAGAACTTGAATAGGGACTCTTCTTGGGGATAGTAGAAGTTGGGCTCTAGATGCTTGGGCTGGGGGTCACTTTCAATTGCAGGCAGTCTGACCCGACCAAGATGTATGCCGTAGTTCTTCGCACCTGTTTGGAGTAGAAATCGTTGCGGCCAGATCTCGCACTTCTCCAAGGCGGCAAGAAAATTATCGAGCATACCAGCGTTTACCTTGACGAGCTCGTCCGCGTTTGACCATACTCTGGTGTTCTCCAGTGGTGGAGGCTGGAGGTACGTGTAGTAGAATATGTGGTCGGCTGTCACGTCTGCCTTCTTCATGGCAGTCGCGATATCCTCAACCGAATTCAGGAAGTCCACTGCGACGTGCTGGACTCGAGATCGTTCATCGGACGAAAGCAGAGCCATCATTTCCTCAGGAGGCGGCTTCCGCGATAAAGCATAGATTTTGGACCATCGTTTGGGTGCAGCGAGTAATGCCCGCATGGTATGGAATCCTGATATGCCATTTGCGCCGGTTATGACTGCCGTCAGTCCTTTGATGCTAGGGTCGTAGTCTGGTAGGTTGTGGAAGATGCCAATGTTACGGAGTGGTTGCTTTAAGGATCCCATCCTTGACTTTGGGCCGACGAGAGAAGAAATGTATGAAATGAACCTACCAGAACTGTACCTTGACCTGGTAGTATAGCATGATCATCAACCCGGGAGGGGTTGTCAAGTACTCTGACGTCAAGCGCCGGCAGCTCTGTGGGGAGGTCTATGCCTCATTGTCCCTCCATTGGAGTCTTCGAAAACCCGAGGTGCACTCGGAATACCAGAAGACTGAAAAGACATGCTACGAAGAACAGGCAGTGGCGTCGCAGCGTCTCGTTGATGGTACAAGAGGAATTCTCCCAAGGAAAAGCAGTCTTTATCCAAACCCAACAATCTTTCATCTCCACCAAAAGTGGCAGTAGCGGCTAGACTAAACCCAAAGCGGAACGATCGGAGGGGAAACGTGACAACAACCCGATTTTTCGACAACTCCCTCCTGCACACAGCAAACGCCCATCTAGACGACGCCGTCGAGGCACAACTCCATCAACACCAACCCATAATCTCATCCAAAACTCTTCATTCCACCACCATAAAATTCCTCGAATTTCGTTTCGAAATAATATCCAATTTTCACGAATTTATTCGATGGTCTAGGGCCTGTTTTGACGACTTGAAGTTTTGCGACACACAAAAGCCGCGACGCTGCGCTGTCCTCGTTTGCGCCCGGCCTTTTCCGGCTTTCGCAGCCCGTCGCACTCCGTCGCACCCCGACTTTGGACTCGAGAATTTTTCATAGGCTAATCCGAGGATCTGCCAGTGCAGACGACTGGTCCTGCTGCAGCCTGCAGTGGCCAACACCGTCGCGATATCATTTCGAGGCCTTTACTGACCTCGTCGGCTCTGCAGATTAAGTTCTTGCAGAGTCACCATCCACATATGCGCCCGTCATGACGTCGCGTACTGCCGGCGCTCGCTTCAGGCAGCGCAAGCTCAGTACCAAACATGCCTTGTCGATAATAAGAGAGGATGAACTGCTTGACAGCTATCATGATGAAGATGATCCAGGGAGGCAGATTCCGAAGCTAGAGACTGGTGTGGAGAAATCGGAAGAAACAGTATGACTTGCCTCGATCCATCACTTACCTAGCTAACCTCGAGTCCAGGAACACCATCTTCAAGCCGTCATTACTGCTTCAGCCGCTGCTTCTCTCGGTGGCAAGGCAGCTCAGGTCTACATTCCCACCCCAGAGGTCAAGTCGTCGTACATCAAGTACGATGAACTGTACCCACCGCGATGGTCATCACCCACCACATACATCCGCTTCTCATCGACGGTAGAAGACTGCATAGGTCCACTCTACTGCTCGACGACTGAAGATGATGCCTTTCTCTCCGCTCTCAACGCAAACAAGAACAGCAAAGATGGCCGGTTGACGATCGACTGCTTCGAAGAGGTCATGTCCTTTTTCGAATCTGCTGCGTCCACCCGACAGCCTTTCGCCAATATTGACAGCCCTCCAGTTCTGTCCTTCGAAGAGCTGCAAGCATCGTATGATGATACTATCTCACCCGAAGCACAGAAACGGGCGGCCGAAGTGTATCCTCATTGGCATTCTCTCCGCCTCGCCAAAGGCAACCAAACGCTCATGCCTGGTCTCAAGTCGGAGACTGGCGCCGAGACAGACGACAGTGATGCATACGTCTGCTTCCGTCGTCGTGAAGTGCGACAAGCTCGCAAGACTCGTGGTCGCGATGCGCAAGTGACTGACAAGCTGCGCAAACTGCGCCGCGAGCTCGAAGATGCTCGACAGCTTGTACATTCCATCAACGCTCGTGAGAAGTTCTTCTTCGACCACATCGATGTAGACCGCAAGGTCTTCGAACAACGACAAGAGCTCAAGCGCGTCAAGATCCAACATGGCATCAAGGGCGACAAGGACGACGAAGATCTCCTCATCAACCAGCGTCCAGTGGTCAAGCCAAAGATGAAGCTCGACATGTCCGGCAATCGACCAGCCATGCTCAAGCTCTCCGCCGGCCAAAGACCAGACGGCCGCGGTGCACCAGAGCAAGACCTGGTCCAGCTGGAAGACCTCCGAGAAGAAGCCGAAGCAGTCGTCCGCCGCGCCGTCGAGACCAAAAAGCAAAAACACCGCGACTGGAACCGCGGCTTCAGAGACGACACTTGGTACCCACTGTGCCCACCCAACGACGAACGTCCAGGCGTCGGCTACCTCCCCGTCGTCCAAGAAGTGCAACTCCCCACTCCTCCAGCCAGCGTCGCCGACAAAGAAGACATGGACATCGACCCCTCTCCCGACGACGCCATGCAGAAAAACGCTCCCAAAGACCTCCCCACACCAGAAAGCGACTCCCCTCACGACCGCTCCGGCCGCACCATCTTCCAATTCCAAAGCCCACCAGGCGAACTCAAACGCTCCCTCCCCGCCTTCCGCCGGCGTTACGGCCGTCTTGGGCGCCTGCACATCGACGCGATCAAGCCCCGCCGCGTGCTGCCAGCCGAGCAGTCCGGTGTGGTGTACGACTCGGACTCGGATCTCGAGATGGCGGACAGCGATGATGACGTGGTGGTTTATCCCGTGGATTGTTACGCGAATTGGAATATTAATTACCGAGCGAGTTTGATGACTAGTTCGAGGAAGGTGGAGCAGAGTGGTCAGGGTGGACAGGTCCAGGGTGGGGCGGAGAGGAGGTCGAGTAGTGCTGCTGGGGGGGCGCCGAGGGATGTGGTGATGGGGGATGGAGGGGGGACGGCGGGGTAGGGACCTGCGTGGAGGTGGTGAGAATCAAAGGGCCTGGTTGAGGGTCTGTGAGGACGGGAAGGTGTACTGTACATATGACGATCTGGATGTGGATGGCGTAGGCTTAGGCGGGTTATGAGGCGATTCGATTCATGTAAAATCTTTTTTCTCATCGTCTGTCCACTCTTCAGTGACCGTTGCTGAGTTTCGTGCGTTTCGCTGGGCGAGAGTCTGCGTCGTCCTCGTGTGTGCCGTTCGTGCTTGAGCTTTGGGCAGAGATGTGGTCCATGGCTTTCTGTAGGAGGAGCTTCTCTCCCATGCGGACTTGGATGGCTTGGATCTTCCTCCGCTCCTGAGAAGAGGTCTGCTGGAGAATCTGTTGGTCTTGCTCTACGGTCGTGCCGTACTGTTGTAACCTCACCCGCAAGACTGCGAGGTAGACTTGGTTCATCTTCGCTCGGTCGTTGGGTTCGATCTTTTCGGGCCGCTTGGCGTGCTTCGATCCGGGAGCCGCGATGAGGCGGTAGATGAGCATTTGTAGTCCGGGAGGGAAGAGCGGGTCTTCATCTTCTTCCTCGGTGTAAGCGGAGATGATGTGGCCGTCTTCCCAGTAGTCTCTCTCTTCTAGTGCTTCCTCGATCTCAGCGAGGTATTGGTCGGTGAGTTGCGAGGCGTGCTCTTGAGGGAGTTGCGACCTGATCGTGTCGATGATGAAAGGAGTGGAAAGCTCGACAACGTCGTATTTGGCGTAATTGTCCGTGATGTAACCGTAGCGGCGGAGGAGTTCGGCTCGAGGGAGAGGTCCGTAGTCGTTGAAGAGCTCCTCGCCAGCTTTGACAGGCTTGATCGTTCTCATGACTACTAGATTCTCTTCGTAGAAAAGTCGGGCATTGTTCCGGTCGGCGTCTGCGTTGAGCATGTCTGCCATAGGGACCATGCCTTTGGGAAGGAATTGATCTTCTTCGTCGGAGACGTATCCTTCCTCATCTTGAGCCTGTGCAGATGGTTGCTTCTCAATGTCGAAAGCATAGGCCATGATCGTAGAGCCAGCCCAGTGGGCAGCAGCCAAAATATCATCCTCACTTGATTGGCTCAGAGACAGGAAGAGGTTGGGGTGGTTCTTGATGGCGGAAACGATCTTGGTTCGGAAGGTCTCGTCTGCCCCAGTCTTCCCGATCTTCTCTTTTATGGCGCTAGCTTGAAGCTCTGCAAGGTCGGCCTCTTGCCAGTACATGAGAGTATCCAGGTCCGTGTTCTGAAGTGTGCCGATGTATGGTGCCCACGGAGAGTCCGGTCGTACTCGTTCATAGAGAAGGACCAGGGTGAGCGCTAGCCATGAATCATCCAGGTCTGCTAGAATCTGCTGTCCTTCACTTGAACGTGTGAAGTCGCTGGTCTCGGCACTGAGAATACCGTTGCGGCTGATGGAGAAGAGGTCCTCGTCTTCATTGATGTCTGATTTGGCGACTGGCAGAATTAGCTTCGAGAATTCGATTGACAATTTGTTGCAGAACATGAGACGAAGTATATTCAGGGTTATGCTTGAGCAAAGAATGTTCACATACCGACACCTCGTCCCCTTCCCTCCGCTCTCAGATCTGCCAGCTGGATCTTGTCGCTGAGGAATGGTTGTGTCCTTCTGAAGTAGTCTGTAAAACTGGCCGTGACCGCCTCGAAGCTGTCACCGGAGGTCATGATCGAGACAGCACCAGAGAATGTCGGTGTGAGAAGTTTACATACAGATCCACTGTGTTAGTTTTCGTACGGCAAGTGGATGCATTGCGGGCATGCGATTCTGCCGATTCTCACCGCCTTGAATAATTGTCCGCCTAATGTGACGGAGCAGGCAGGGTCTCGTTCTCGGCCCGCTCAGCCGACGGACCACATTGGTCTTCACATGCCCCTCTTTGGCTCAAGCAAACCTGTCAAACACAGCAAAGATGCCAATATCGATAGGTCTTGAAGGCTCAGCTAATAAGCTGGGTGTCGGGGTCATCTACCATCCGTCTTCAGCTCACGACTCGCCACAAGAAGCGCCTCTCGACGCTAACCGCAAATCTCATCCAGTCCGCATTCTCGCAAACCTCCGCCATACCTATGTCTCCCCTCCTGGCACTGGCTTCTTACCGAAAGATACCGCCGCGCATCACAGAAGATGGGTAGTAAGATTGGTCAAGCAAACCATGAAGCAAGCTGGAGTGACAATCGAGGACATTGACTGCATCTGCTTCACTAAAGGACCGGGGATGGGTGCCCCGCTTGGGTCGGTTTCTATTGCGGCAAGGATGCTGAGTCTGCTCTGGGACAAGCCTTTGATTGGAGTCAACCACTGTGTTGGACACATCGAGATGGGCCGAGCAATCACAGGAGCCGAGAATCCTGTCGTGTTGTACGTCAGTGGTGGAAACACGCAGATCATTGCGTATAGCGCGCAGCGATACCGGATCTTTGGCGAAGCTCTGGATATTGCAGTCGGGAATTGCTTGGACAGGTTCGCAAGAGTACTGGAGATCAGCAACGACCCAGCTCCTGGGTACAACATCGAGCAGCTTGCAAAGAAGGGCAAAGTGCTCATCGAAATTCCGTACGCTGTAAAGGGAATGGACGTTAGCTTTTCCGGTATCCTAGCAAGGGTGGAAGAGCTGGCGAAGAAGTTGGATTCCAGCCAGAAAGGACAAGCGGAGAAGTGGGTGGATGAGGAGACAGGGAATGAGATCACAAGAGAGGATCTCTGTTTCACGTTGCAGGAGACTGTCTTCGCCATGCTTGTTGAGATCACTGAGCGGGCCATGGCACACGTCGGCGCAAATCAAGTCCTCATCGTTGGTGGCGTAGGATGCAATGAGCGACTACAGGATATGATGGGCATGATGGCTAGGGACCGTGGAGGAAGTGTGTACGCAACTGACGAGAGATTCTGCATCGACAACGGCATCATGATCGCTCATGCTGGGCTTCTTGCATGGAAAATGGGTTTCAAGACCGCACTGGGCGACAGCTCATGCACGCAAAGATTCCGGACTGATGAAGTTTTGATTGATTGGAGAGACTGAATAAGACATGCAAAAGCAATAAGCCAAAAGGCTAGATGTCGTGAGTATCATTCGTCAAAGGCGCATCTTGCGCTCTGCCCCAGCAATCTCCGGCTCTACCCAACCATCCCTACTTGCCACCAGGACTTTGTTGATCAGCGCCATGGCCGCCCGTCAATCCTCCTGGACGACCTCTGCCTCATCCTCATCCTCAACCACCTCAGCCTTCTTGGCCTTCGTGCCCTTCTTGGGAGAGACCTTGCGTGTCTTCTTAGGAGCCGGGGAAGCTCCGCCGTCCTCCTCCTCAGCGCCTTCGGCGGCATCTTCGTCCTCGACCTTCGCCTTGCTCTTCTTCACTGGAGTCTTGCGCTGCTTTTTGGGCGGAGTCTGGTCCTCGTCGTTGCCTTCACCATCGCTGGCACGCTTCTTGGCGGTCCCCTTCTTGCCCTTAGCGGCTGGAGTAACGACAACACCTGGTAGGATGTTAGCATTCGGAAGTGGGAGGTAGTGAGCAGGATACCTACCATTCTGCTCAGCGATCTGCGCAAGCTTCTTCTTGATGACGGCCCAGGTGTTCTTGCATGTCTTTTCGGTGTTGAATCCGGCAGCCTCGGCGAGCTTCTCCATGTCGACCTGAGATGGTCAGTAACCCAGCCACGTTAGTCTAATGGACTCTCATACCTCAGGGACGGTCTTCATGCACTGCCAGACGACCTTCAGCACCCTCTCCTCCTTCTCGGTAAACTTCACCTCGACGGCGGAGCCGGGAGTGGCCGGAGTCTCGGTGACTTCTGCGTCAGACATGGTCGTGAGTAGATGAGATAGGGTTGTTGGTTGATGATGTTGTCGAAGGTATCGGCGGGGCCGCAGACGAGTAGTGTCTGGTAGGATGTGGTGAATGTGAAGTGGAAGTGGATGTGAGAAAGAAGGAGGAAGGACTGGGAAGACAAGCTTAAATACCCATTTTCAGGAGAATCACATGCTTGGGTGAGAACAACTTGAGCTTCACATTCATCGCGGGCGCTCATTGTTGCCTATTTATGCAACAAGCCATGCCATTCACTGCCAAAGCACTTTGCGTCAATGACAATACTTGCCTTTGCGGTGGAGCTAGAACGCCGTGTCACGAAAAAAAGTATTACCAGCCACATTCACAGACATCTGACACTTTCACACGGTATCGAGACGGTCATGTCTCAAGTCGCGGTACTATCAGTGACGTCCGGGCCATCTCTGACGCCTGTGACAATCGTATGAGTGTCCCTCACCGAACGGCTGTCGACTAACAAGTCCAGGATAGATCGTTCCTCGACCTACCTCCCGAATGCCGACATATGGTCTATGCTTTCCTCGGTGTGGGAGAAGTAAACCACAAGAGTCGAACCCATACGGCATACACAAAGCGCGATTCTGATGGGTTAATGTCTCGTTGGCGGATCAGGCGTCAAGGCGACCGTATACCTATAGGCTCAGATCTTTGGGCTCTAGCTCGGACCTGTCGCCCGGTCTTATTCGAAATGGTCGACAATCTTACTACGTGGCTGCTCGCGACAATCTTCCTTGGTCCCACGCTATCCTTCCCTCGGGCGTCTATGCCTAATAGGTACTTCGAGCGGGTGTTCACGGCATCCTACTGCAGAAGGATCACACAGCTCACCGTGTGCATCACGGTCCATGCGGACGCAATCACTCTCATCACGGCATTACGGGACCGATTTCTCTTCTCGCCAACGATCAGTATCCTTGAATTTCGCCTTCAAGCAAACAAGAAAACCAGCCAGACGGTCGCAAGCCGCTGTGCACATCTCGATCATACCCTTGATCAGGTGTTCTGGCGGACACGAAATACTACCAGAGACCTGGACCAGAGCTCTGGAAGCTGGCTAGTACAGTGTAAGAAAACCAGGAACAAACAGGCCTGGATCGCAGCACACGAAAGCGCTGAAACGTAGACAATTTGTTCAGTGTTCAATGTCTCATCGCCCCAGTGGACCGACTTCGATAGAGTTATATCTATCTACCTTGATACCCACATCACACTCTGCCCTCTCATCTAGTGAAGACTACAATCAATCATGATTGATTGTATTGACCAATATTGATTAATTAATCAATTAATATCTTATAATTAGATTTTTCTCTTGGCATTAATTAATTAATTTATGAAGCTAGATATTGTTAATAATAACTGTGATAGTAGTGGTGTTAATTAAAGGTGTAATAAGGTAGATAGCTAAGGGCGCGGAGTTATAGCGAAATTACGCTCTAATTAGTATAGAACTATCTATACTACCTTATCTCCTTCTCTTAGTACTCTAGTATAGACTTTACACTTATTTACTAGGCTAAACACCACTTCAAAAAATTACTAAAATTTAACTATAGCCTCTAAAGCCTTAAGCGAGCTATTATCCCTTTAAGAGATAGCTAATATTTACTATTAATTACAACTAGCAAGATAAGAGGTTAATTGCGTCTATTCGTTAAGATATCGAGACTTAGAAGAAGAAGAAGAAGACTAAAGTACAAAGCATATATAATATCGAGAGTAGAGTAGCTAGAAGCCTAGGCTATAACACTAAGATTATATAGTTAATCTAATATAGATCTAAACTAAATCTAGTTCGTATCTATCTTGTATTACTACTCTCCTTCTTAAGCGCGTTTACTCTTAAATACTATTATATAGGTCGCCTATTAATCTAGCTTAGCCTTAGCTTATTCTTATATATATCTAAATAGTTATATAGTATATTAGCTACCTCTTTAAGGTTGTTAATTAGCTACTAAGTAAGGTCTTCTAGATAGCTCTTCTAACTTATATAAGCGACTAGTTTACTATATAGTATATGTACGTTAATAACGTTATCTACCTTATATTCCTCTTCTCCGTTAACCTCTATTAGTAGTAGTTCCTCGAAGGCTTAACCTAGTAGAGAGTTATTTAGATACTTAGTAAGGAGGTTAGTATAAAATATAAAGTATATATACTATAGCGTAGTTAGTAGATTAAGCTTATATACTAGTAGTAAGTGTTTCTCTAATACCTTATAGAGACTAACTCTTTTTAGTAGTAGCTTAGAGTTACTATATAGATGTAGGTTCTTTATTAATAGCTATACTAGATCGCTAACCTCGAACTCTATTAGTAGCTAGTACCTATTAGCTTATTCTACTATACGTAATTAAGTAATAGTAAGGTTAGCCTTAGTAATAGCTAGTGCCTCTTCTAGCTACTTAGCTAGTACGTAGATATTAGTCTTATTGATTTTAGCCTTCCTTAATAGTATATCGGATAGTAGCTAGAAGCTTATTCTTAGCTTATATTCTCTTATTACTTCGAACAGTAATAACTTAGTACTATCTAAGGGGTTAGCATTTATAGAGAATTCTATAACTAGTAGAATAAGTATCTAGTTACTAAAGTATGTTATATATAAGTAAATAACTTATTCGAACTCTCGGTTTATAACTTCTAATTAGCTATCTATCTAAGAGTAGCTAGCTATAGATAGCTTAGCTATAATCTTTAGAATTTAGTAGAGTCTATTCTATACATCGCTAACGAACTAAGAGCTATAGTTAGAGATAATACTATTAGGTAGGCTATATAGCTTCTATATATAGAAGAATAATAGCTTAGTAGTCTTAAACGCTAAAGTACTTCTATTACTAAAGAAACAAGAGATAAGGTATTATTCCTTAGTTAGATAGTCGACGATATATAGTACTACGTTATAGCTATCTACTAGAGGTAGACTAGTAACGAAGTCTATAGTAATGTATTACTAAGGCCTTTCTAGAATAGGTAGTAGTAATAGAAGGCTAGTAGGTAGACTATAGCGAGCTTTAGAACGTTTATAGTTATAGTAGTTAGTAACGAACTTCTATATATTACTATTGTACCTAGAAATATAGAAGATTATCTTAATTATAGTAGCTGTCTTAGTAGCTCCTCTATAAGTATAATCTTTCGAGGCGTAGACTCTCTATATAACCTTTATAGCTATATAATAGAGAACAATTAATTAGCTATTAGCCTATAGTATTCTCTTCTCGATAGTAACGTCGGTTAATAGTAACTACTTCCTCTTTAGGAAGGCTTCTATTATATAGTAGACGCTATAGACTAACTTAAAGTTAGAGTTCTATAGGTTAGCTTTAGCTACTTCGTTAAATAGTAGTAAGGTTTACTCTTTAGAGGTAGAGATAGGTACTACGTAGGTATCTAGTTTAGTAGACGAGTTAGATAGCGAACTAGATAGTAAACTAGATTTTAGTCTAATAGCTAAACTAGATTTTAGTTCGGCTTAGATTAGTAATCTAGTTTAGATACGACCTAGATTTAGTTTATTAATAATATATAGATCGAGTACCTTATATAGTAATAACGTCTAGTAGAGATTAGAGTTCTCTTTTAAGTATAGTATATCTCTATTTCTCCTTATAAGTATATTAGCCTTACTATTAGTAGTACTAGGCCTATATATAATCTTAAAGTTAAACTATATAAGGTAGAGAGCCTAGTAAGCTTAATAGTATAATAGTTTCTAAGTCCTTATAAAGTATATAAGTAATTAGTAATTAGTAAGGACGTAGATAGCTATATTAGATTAAGTACTTATAAGCTCGAGAGTCTATTCCTTAAAGGCTTAGATAATAGCTAATAGCTCTTTATTATAGATAGTATAGTTATATTTAGCTTCGTTTATTAACTTACTAAAAAAGGCTATAGGCTAGAGAATATTAGACTTATTATATTAGAAGAGAATTCTAGCTATAGTAGTGTCGAAGGTATCTGTTTTAAGAACTATCTACTTCGAGTAGTCGAAGTATAGAAGGATAGGTACACTAGTAATAGTATACTTTATATAGTTAAATATAGTAGTATACCTATCGTTCTATAGTATAGTATCCTTCTTAAGTAGATCGTTTAATAGCTTAGCGATAGAGCTAAACCCCTTAATAAAACAGTAATAATAGCTATAGAAGCTAATAAAGCTCCTAACCTAAGTAGTGTTACTAGAGGCTAGTTACTTCTATACTCTAATAGCTTCTACCTTCTTAGAGTCTATCTTAACTCTATCTCGACTAACGATAATACTAAGGTACTTTACTTCTATTAGATAGAACTTACTCTTTTTAATATTAGTATTTAGGTCTAATTTATAAAGTTACTAGAGTACTAGCTTAATATGCTTAGCGTGTTCTCGGCGAGTGCTATTAGTATAGATAAGAATATTGTCTAGGTAGATCGATATAAAGTACTCTAGTATATTAATAAAGTTATAATTTATAAACCTCTACTATATAGTAGGTGTATTAGTAAGGCTAAAAGACATTACTAGCTACTTAAAGTTACCTATATATATAGAAAACGTAGTAAAGTCCTTACTATCGATAGAGTTATAGAGGCAATAGAAGGCTTAATAGATATTAATCTTACTAAACTACTTAGCCTTACTTATATACGTAAGCGTTTCTTCGATAAGTAGTAGTAGATAGATATCTTACTTAGTTACCTTATTAAGCTCTCGATAATCGATATAGAGGTAAAGTCCTCTATCTAGCTTATAGACGAATAGGATAGACAAGGAATAGCTTATAGAGCTTAGTATAATAAAGCTCTTATCGAGGTGCTTCTAGATAAACTATTCTACTATATTAAGCTCTTTAGAAGATAGATAATATAGAGGTTTAGTACGTAGTAGCTTAGCGCTATTCTTAAAGATAATATAGTTATTAAAGTCTAGTTAATATAGTAGAAGAGTATTAGATTACTTCTTAGAGAAGACATTAGCGAACTTATATAGCTCTTCTAGAAGAATAACTATTAGGTCCGGCTCTAGCTTAGAGACTATTTAGTAGTAATTCTCGATATTCTTTATAGAGATTATAAACACCTCGTTCTCTTAGTATTTAGCTACTAACGTAAAGGTAGTAGTACTAATAAAGATAATTATAGATCTCTCTAGCTTAGTGTTATTTACGTAGATAGGTACGTAAGAGAACTTATATATTAACTAAGTACTATAGGAGGCTAGCTTAAACTCTCTCTAATTTAGCTTAAAGTTTAACCTAAGAGCTAGTAGGCGATATAGACTAAAGTAGTCTATCTTAGCGTCTAAGCTAGAATCTAGTTCGCGAGTTAAACTAAATCTAAACTAGTTCTAAACTAGAGTAGGAGCTTTACTAAGTTAGACTTCTAGATCCGAGCCTAGCTTAGATCTAGATCCTAGCCTTTTAATTAGCTATAGCTACTACTACTTAACGACGACTAGTAAAAACTCTTCTTTATATATAACTTAGCTATGTTTATAGTCGATAGTAGCCTTATTAGCTTTAAGCTAGCCGAGGCTAAGGATAATATTAAAATAGCTAATATCTATAATATAGAAGATAGTAAGAGCGTTTAGCTTACTAGAGATAGTAGTAGTAAGAGAGACACTATAAGTAACTTATTCTATTAGAACGCTATTATAAGCTTAGAGCTAAATAGGATTAGCTAGTACTACGAGATAGCCAAAACTCTTTAGCTTATTAAGAACGTTATAGTTAACTATAGCGCTAATAAGCGTACTAGTATTAATAAAAGCTTAAAGCGTAATAGTATAAGAGCGATTATAGAGGTCGTAGATAGTAATAGGAGTTATAATAGTAGGAATATAGTAGCTAATAACACTATTTAGCGATAGTACTCCTCCGGATCTAGCTCGATTTACTCTTATTCTACTAGAGAATAGAACTTGTTCTCTAGCTACTTATTTCTCTAGCTAGATAAGTTAGCTAACTTGTAATCTATCTCGGGGTTAAACTAAGGCTAAACTAGATCTATATCGCGAGCTAAACTAATGTTAACTTAGTTATCTAACTTAGCTAGATAGTCTTTAAGCTACTATATCTCTTCTATAGTACTAATATATATAAGGTATATAGTAGTATAAGTAGCCTTCTCGAAGACACTAGCTATATATTTAGTAGAGATATAACTAGGCTTTCTATAGGCGTAATAGGTAAGTAACTAGAGGAGGTAGAAAGGCTATAGAGTACCTCTAGCTATAAGGTAGAAGGTAGTAGAAGAAGTAGTAGAAGTAGAGGTAGAATAAAGAGCACAAGTTAGAGCGCTAGCTATATAACTTATAGCTAGCATAGAGCGTAGAGCTTAGGTGCACTTAGTAATAAGGTTACTCTATTAGATGTTATAGTTAGTAGCGCAAGTCTTAGTAATAAAGGTAGTAAGGTTATCTATATTAAAGTTAATAAGAGTAGTACGTAGCTTACTAGAGATCTTCTAGTATAACTAGTAGAGCTATTTGTCGTTAGCAATCTTAGCGTAAAGAGTATACTTATTAAACTCGCTAATAAATATATTAAAAGAACTATTATACTAGAAGAGGCTAGCGAACTAAGTGTATATAGTAGCTTTATAGTTAGAGTTCTTGAAGTGTTAAGCTAAGAGAGTTAAGCCTACGTTAATGCTAATAGTACTATCGCTAGCTAAGTCTATAATAAGGATATATACTTCTCTAGTAAGATAGAAGTAGAAGTATATAAATTATACTAACTTAGTTAGGTAGCAATCTATATTAGCGTATATCTTATTCTTTATCTAATACTTAAAGACCTTAAACTATTCTAGAGTACTACTACTAAACATAGTAGAGTCTAGTATCTTCTCTAATAAGGTAATACCTCGTATAGAAGAAGCTAGTATAGCGTACTCTATCTTAGTTCTTAACTAGACTAACTTAGCCTTAAGCTTACTAACGTCCGCGAGGTAGTATATAGCTTAGATAGTAAGGTTATCTACTATGTTATTAGCTATATCTAACTTAGCTAAGGTACTATCGAGCTAGTTATATAAGTTAAGAGTATTAGAATAAGTAGAGTTATATATAATAACCTATTTATTATAGGTAGACTTAATAAAAGCAAAAGCCTCGTATAGAGTAGTTATACTATCTATCTCTTGTAGTCTCTTTTTAAGGTTAGTGTTACTAAGGTAGATAAGGTTATAATAGACTAACTAAACTAGTTCGTTATTATCGTTAGTAGAGAATAGAGAGATCTTACTTATGTAGTAGTCGTTACTATCGCTAGAGTTAGAACGAGCTATACTTAGTAGAGTTAGTTATAAATAATAGTATAAAATTCAATATATAACAAAAAACAGAATATTAAAAATTTAGCTAGTAGCCTACTTCCTTTAAGAGTTGTCTATAACTCGACTTATTATCTTCTTCTTATATTTATAGTATTAATCTATATAGTAGTAGCGAGATCTATTATAGTATACGCGAGAACTATAGTTATAATATCTTCTTATTCTTCTTTAATTCTTCGATTCTTTATAAGTAGTAGTTATTAATAGTTACACGAGTAGTAGAATAACTAGATAATTCGATAGCTCTATTACTTAGTTATAGTCGTACGAAGTCTCGATATAGTAATTATAACTAGTAAGATAAGAGGTTAATTATGTCTATTCGTTAAAATATCGAGACTTAGAAGAAGAAGAAGAAGACTAAAGTATAAAGTATATATAATATCGAGAGTAGAGTAGTCGGAAGCTTAGGCTATAACACTAAGATTACGTAATTAATCTAATATAGATCTAATTCTAAACTAAATCTAGTTCGTATCTATCTCGTATTAACTATAATAATAAAATTAGTCTATTAGCTAGACTATAAGACCTCTCTAAGGCAAGGTTAAGTTACTATAAACCTAATAATCTATACGCTAAGGTAGACTAGACTATACGCTTCCTTAAAGGCTATTATACTACTAAATTCTCTATTATAAAGACTAGCTTTATATAGATATATAGCTAGCGTATTAAAGACTCCTATAGAGTTAAGTATTAGCTATATAAGTTATACTACTTAAAAAAGAAGCAAGTTATATAGTATATAATACCTACTCCTTAGTAGACTAATTAATGCGAGATAGATTATAAGCTAGATTTAGTCGCTATCTAGGTCGAAGAGGTTACGTAATCTCGGCTCGTAGCCTAGGCTTCTAGCTACTCTACTCTCGATATCTTATATGCTTTATAGACTAGCTTCTCTTCTTCTTTTCTAACTCTTAATATCTTAACGAATAGACGTAATTAACCTCTTATCTTGCTAGTTATAATTACTATATCGAGAGTTCGTAATTACTGTAATTAAGTAATAGAGCTATCGAAATATCTAGTTCTTCTACTACTTGTGCTATCTATAATAACTACTACTTACGAAGAATTAAAGAAGAAGCTATTATAACTATAGTTCCCGTGTATACTACTATAGATCCTCGCTACCGCTACGTAGGTTAATACTATAATTACAAAGAAGAAGATAATAAGTTAAGTTATAGACAACTCTTGAAGGAAGTAGGCCGCTAGCTAAATTTTTAATATTCTCTTTGTTATATATTAACTTTTACACTACAAATCATAACTAACCTTACCGAGTATAGCTCGCTTTAACCCTAGCGATAATCGTCGCTTAAGTAAGATAACTCCTTCTACTAACAACAATAACAAGGCGATCTAGTTAGTCTATTATAACCTTATTGTCCTAAGCGACGCTAACCTCCTTAAGAGACTATAAGAGATCGATAGTATAAGTATCCTACGTAAGGCCTTTGCTTTTGTCGAGTCTATATACAATAAGTAAGTTAAGATATATAACTCTATACGCTCTAACGCTCTTAACCTATATAACTAGTTAGACACTACTTAGTCCGAGCTAGATATAGCTAATAACATAGCGGATAACCTTACTATCTAAGCTATACGCTACCTCGTAGATGTTAGTAAGCTTAAGACCGAGCTAATCTAGTTAAGAGCTAAGATAGAGTATACTATACTAGCTTCTTCTATACGAGGTATTACCTTATTAGAGAAGATACTAGACTCTACTATGTTTAGTAGTAGCACTCTAGAGTAGTTCGAGGTCTTTAAGCATTAGATAAAGAACAAGATATACGCTAACGTAGATTACTATCTAACTAAGTTAGCGTAATTTGTATACCTCTACTCCTGTCTTACTAGAGAAGTATATACCCTCGTTATAGACTCTGCTAGTAATAACACTATTAACGTCGACGTAGGCCTAGCTCTACTAGTCTAGCGTTTCGAAGACCCTAACTATAAGGCTACTATACGCGCTTAGTTCGCTAGCCTCTTCTAGTATAATAGCTCTTTTAACTTCTTTATTAGCGAGTTTAATAGGTATACTCTCTACGCTAAGATCGCTAACGACGAGTAGCTCTACTAGCTATACTAGAAGATCTCTAGTAAACTATACGCTACTCTTGTTAACTTTAACACTAATAACCTTACTACCTTTATCGCTAAGGCTTACACTACTAACTATAATATTTAATAGAGTAACCTTATTACTAAGCGCACTTAGGCCCTACGCTCTATACTAGCTATAAGCTACACTACTAGCGTTCTAACTTACGCTTCTTACTCTACCTCTACTTCTACTACTTCTCCTACTACCTTCTACTCTATAGCTAGAGGTGCTCTATAGCCTTTCTACCTCTCTTAGTCTCTTATCTACTACGCTTGTAGAAAGCCTAGTTATATCTCTACTAAGTATATAGCTAGCGCTATAGAGAAGGCTACCTACGCTACTACTTGCTCTATATATACTATCGGCGCTATAGAGGCTACTGAGATCTAATAGCTCTAGGACTACCTAGCTAAGTTAAATAGCTACGTTACTACTAACTTAGCTTATAGCATGAATCTAGTTTAGCTTTAGTTTAACCCCGACATAGACTATAAGTTAGCTAACCTATCTAGCTAGGGAAACGACTAGCTAAAGGACAAGTCCTATTCTCTAGTAGAAGAAGAGTAATTCGAGATAGATCTAGAGTTATATAGTTACTAAATAGCGTTATTAGCTACTACATCCCCGCTATTATAACTCCTATTACTATCTATAACCTATATAATCGCGACTATACTATTACTCTCTAAGCCTTTATTAATACTAGCGCGCTTATTAGCGCCGTAGCTAACTATAAGATTCTTAACAAGCTTAAGGAGTTCGGCTACTCTATAGCGTTAGCTAACTCTATCTAGCTTAACGCCTATAATAGTGTTCCGATAGAGTAAGTCACTTATAATATCCCCCTTACTACTACTGTCTCTAGTAAGCTTAATACCCTTATAACCTTCTAGATTATAGACATCGGCCGCTTCGATATTATCCTTAGCCTTAGATAGCTTAAGACTAACAAGGCTAACATCGACTATAAGCTTAGCTAGGTTATATATAAGAAAGAGTTCTCGCTAGCTATTGTTAAGTAGTAGCTCCCGTAGCTAATTAAAGAGCTAGGTTCTAGATCTAAGCCCGGCTCGGATCTAGGAATTAATCTAGTATAAATCTAGTTTAGCTATAGTTTAGCTCGTAAACTAAAATCTAGTTTAGCTACTAAGTTAGAACCTATTAGTCTATCTTAGCTACTAGCCCTTAGGTCGAACTTTAAGCTAGATTAGAAGGAGTTTAAGCTAATCTCTTATAGCTCTTAGTTAATGTATAAGTTCTCTTACGTACCTGCCTATATAAGTAACGTAAACGATTATATAATAGCCTTTATCGGCACTACTACCTTCGCCTCTTAAGCTAAGTACTATAGCTATAAGGTATTTATAATCTCTATAAAGGATATTAAAGATTACTACTGCTTAGCCTCCGAACTAGAACTAGACCCTATAGAAGTTCTACCGCTAGAACTATATAAGTTTATAGATGTCTTCTCTAAAGAGTAATCTAATACTTTTCTAATATATCGTCCGGATTTCGATAATTGTATTATTCTAAAGGATAGCGCTAAGCTACTACGTACTAAGCTCTTATACTACCTATCGCTAGAGAAGCTCGATATAGTAGAGTAGTTTATCCGTAAATACCTTAATAAGAGCTTCGTTACTCTAAGCTCTATAAGCTACTTATTGCCTATTCTCTTTGTTTATAAGCCTAATAGAGAGCTCTATCTCTATGTCGATTATTACAGCCTAAATAAGGTTACTAAGCGTAACGTCTACTCGCTACTACTTATCGAGGAAACGCTTACTTGCGTTAGTAAAGCTAAGTAGTTTAGTAAGATTAATATCTATTAAGCCTTCTACTACCTCTATAACTCTGTCAACTATAAAGACCTTACTATGTTCTCTACATAAATAGGCAACTTTAAGTAGCTAGTAATACTCTTTAGCCTTACTAATACCCTAGCTATATAGTAGAGGTTTATAAATTACAACTTTATTAATATACTAGAACGCTTCGTGTCGATCTATCTCGACGATATTCTTATCTATACCGATAGCACTCGCTAAGAGCACGTCGAGCATATTAAGCTAGTACTCTAGTAGCTCTATAAGCTCGGCCTTAACGCCGACATTAAGAAGAGCGAGTTCTATCTAACAGAAGTAAAGTATCTTAGTATTATTATTAGCCGAGATAGAATTTAGATAGACCTTAAGAAGGTAGAAGTAGTTAAGGCCTAGAAGTAGCTAGCTCCCGGTAATACTACTTAGGTAAGAAGCTTTATTAGCTTCTATAGCTATTATTACTGCTTTATTAAGGGATTTAGTACTATTGCTAAGCTGTTAAATAACTTACTAAAGAAGGACGCTACGCTTTAGAACGACAAATATACTACTATCTTTAACTATATAAAGCACACTATTACTAGTATACTAGTTCTTGTACACTTCGACTATATAAAGCAAATTGTGCTCGAAATAGACACTTCCGACACTACTACCGCTTGATACGAGATAGATACGAACTAGATTTAGTCTAGATCTATATCGGATTAATTACGTAATCCCGGCATCGCGGCCTAGGCTTCTAGCCGCTTAGCTCTTGATATTACGCGTGCTTTGTACTTTAGTCTTCTTCTTCTTCTTCTTCTAAGTCTCGATATCTTAACGAATAGACGCAATTAACCTCTTATCTTGCTAGTCGTGATTACTATATCGAGACTTCGAAGAACTATAACCGAGCGATAGAGCTATCGAATTATCTAGTTATCCTACTACTTGCGTAACCCCTAATAACTAACACTTACGAAGAATCGAAGAACTAAAGAAGAAGCTATTATAACTGCAGTTCCCGCGTATACTACTATAGATCCTCGCTGCTACCGTGTAGGTCGATACTACGAATAAGAAGAAGATAATAAGTCGAGTTATAGACGACTCTTAAAGAAAGTAGGCTACTAGCTAAATTTTTAATATCCCCTTTGTTACGCGTTGACTTTTATACTACGAATCACGACTAACCTCGCCGAGTATAGCTCGATCTAACCCCGGCGACGACCGCTGTATAAGTAAGATAAACCTCTCTACCGACGACAATAACGAAGCTATCTAGTTAGTCTATTACGACCTCTTTATCCTATCCGACGCCGACCTCAGAAAGAAGCTCTAAGAGACGGACGGCATAAGCACTCTACATAAGGCCTTCGAGTTTATTAAGTCTACCTTCGATAAGTAGGTCGAAGTATATAACACTACTCGTTCCGATACTCTCGATCTGTATAACTAACTCGACGCTGCTTAAGCCGAGCTAGCTATAGCTAATAGTACTATAGACAACCTTACTATCTAAGCCGTATACTACCTCTCCGAAGTTAGCAATCTTAGGTCTGAGCTAGCGTAGCTAAGAGCCGAGATAGAGCGCGCTATACTAGCTCCTTCTATACGAGGTACTGCCTTATTAGAGAAGATACTAGACCCCGCTATGTTTAGTAGCGGCACTCTAGAGTAGTTCAAGGTCTTTAAGCATTAGATAAAGAACAAGATACGCGCTAACGCTAACCGCTATCTAACTAAGGCGACCCGATTCGTATACCTCTACTCTCGCCTCTCTAGAGAAGCTTATACTCTTATTATAGACTCCGCCGGAGACGACACTCTCGACGTTAGTGCTAGCCTAGCTCTATTAGCCTAGCGCTTCGAAGACTCTAACTACAAAGCTACCGCACGTGCTTAGTTTACTAGTCTCTTCTAGCGTAATACCTCTTTTAACTCCTTTATTAGCGAGTTTAATAAGTACGCTCTTCGCGCCAAGATCGCTAATGACGAGTAGCTCTACTAGTTACACTAGAAGATCTCTAGTAAGCTACGCGCTACCCTCGTTAACTTCGACACTAACGATCTTACTACCTTTATCGCTAAGGCTCGTGCTACTAACTATAACATCTAATAGAGTAACCTTATCACTAAGCGCACTTAGGCTCTGCGCTCTATACTAGCTATAAGCCGCGCCTCTAGCGCTCCGACTCGCGCTCTCTATTCTACCTTAGCTCCTGCTACTTCTCCTGCTACCTTCTACTCTATAGCCGGAGATGCTCTGTAGCCTTTCTGCCCTCCTTAGTCTCTAATCTGTTACGCTTGCGAAAAGCCTAGCTACATCTCTACTAAGTGCATAGCTAGCGCTATAGAGAAGGCTACCTATGCCGCTACTTGCCCTACACGCACTGTCAGTGCTATAGAGGCCGCCGAAATCCAATAGCTCTAGAACTGTCTAGCCGAGTTAAACAACTAAGTTAACTCTAACTCGGCTTACGACATGGATCGAGTTTAGCCTTAGTTCGACCCCGACATGGATTACGAGTTAGCCGACTTATCTAGCTAGGGAAACGACTAGCCGGAGGACGAGTCCTATCCTCTAGCGGAACAAGAGCAATTCGAGATGGACCCGGAGGTGTACAGTTAATGAATAGCGTCGTTAGCTACTACATTCCCGCTATTATAACTCCTATTACTATCTATGACCTCTACAACTGCTCTCGTACTATTACACTTTAAGCCTTCATCGACACTAGCGCGCTCATCGGCGCTGCTATTAATTATAACGTCCTTAACAAGTTAAAGAGCTTCGGCTACCCTGTCGCGCTAGCTAGTTCTATTTAGCTCTAAGCCTACAACGGCGTTCTAATAGAACAAGTCACTTATAGCGTCCCCCTTACTACTACTGTCTCGGGCAAGCTAAACGCTCTTACTACCTTCTGCATTATAGATATCGGCCGTTTTAACATTATCCTCGGCCTTAGCTAGCTTAAAGCTAATAAGGCTACTATCGACTATAAACACGGCCAAGTCACATACAAAGAAGAGTTTTTACTAGTCGTCGTCAAGCGGCAGTAGCCGTAGCTAATTAAAGAGCTAGGATCTAGATCTAAGCCGGGCTTAGATCTAGGAGTCTAACTCGGCAAAGCCCCTGCTCTAGTTTAGAACTGGTTCGGATCTAGTTTAACTCGCGAACTAGATTCTAGCTCGGACGCTAAGATAGACCGCTCTAGTCTATATCGCCTACTAGCTCTTAGGTCGAACTTTAAGCTAAATTAGAGAGAGTTTAAGCTAGCCTCCTATAGCACTTAGTTAATGCATAAGTTCTCTTACGTACCTGCCTACGTGAACGACACTAAGCTAGAGAGACCCACGATTGCTTTTATTAGTACTGCGGCCTTTGCGTTGCAAGCTAAGCACTCTAGCTACGAGGTGTTTACTATCTCTATAAAAGATATCGAAGACTACTACTGTTTAGCCTCTAAACTAGAACTAGACTCTATAGAGGTTCTACCGCCGGAGCTACGTAAGTTTGCTAACGTCTTCTCTAAGGAGTAATCTAACACCCTACTAATACACTAACCGGAGTTCGATAACTGCATCGTTCTAAAGGACAGCGCTAAGCTACTACGCACTAAACCCCTTCGCTGCCTCTTGCCTAAGGAGCTCGATATAGTAGAGTAGTTCATCCGCGAACACCTCGATAAGGGTTTTGTTACCTTAAGCTCTACGAGCTACTCGTTGCCTATCCTCTTCGTCTATAAGCCTAATAGAGAGCTTCGCCTTTACGTCGATTACTACGGCCTAAACGAAGTTACTAAGCGTGATATCTACCCGTTGCTACTTATCGAGGAAACGCTTACTTACGTTAGCAAAGCTAAGTAGTTTAGCAAAATCGACATCCGTTAAGCCTTCTACCGCCTCTGTAACTCTGTCGACTATAAAGACCTTACTACGTTCTCTACACGAATAGGCAACTTTAAGTGGTTAGTGATGCTCTTTAGCCTTACTAACGCCCTAGCTGTGTAGTAGAGGTTCATAAATTACAACTTCGTTAATATACTAGAACGCTTCGTGTTGATTTATCTTAACGACATTCTTATCTATATAGACAGCACGCGCCGGGAGCACGCTAAGCACATTAAGCTAGTGCTCTAGCGACTCTACGAGCTTAGCCTTAACGCTAACATCAAGAAGAGCGAGTTCTACCTGACAGAAGTAAAGTACCTTAGTATTATCGTTAGCCGAGATAGAGTTAAGATAGACCCTAAGAAGGTAGAAGCTATTAGAGCATAGAAGTAACTAGCCCCTAGGAACACTACTTAAGTGCGAAGCTTTATTAGCTTTTGCAGCTATTATCGCCGCTTTATTAAGGGATTTAGCACTATTGCTAAGCTGCTAAATAATCTGCTTAAGAAGGATACTGCTCTATAGAACGATAAGTGCACGGCTGCCTTTAACTACATAAAGTACGCCGTTACTAGCGCACTAGTCCTTGCGCACTTCGACTACACAAAGCAAATCGTGCTTAAGACTAACGCTTCGGACACTACTACCGCTGGCGTTCTATTATAGTATAACGACTCCGACGTGCTCTGCTCTATTACCTTCTTTAGCAAATCTATAAGCGAAGCCGAGCGCAACTACGCTATCTACGACAAGGAACTTCTAGCTATCGTCTAAGCCTTCGAAGAGTAGGCTCCTAAGCTTATAACTACTTAGCCTAACAAGACTATCTAAGTCCTTACCGACCACTAGTTGCTAATGCACTTTATAAGGACTTAGAAGCTATTACGCTACCAAGCACGCTAGGCGCTCCATCTCGTATAGTTTAACTTCAAAATCATGTACAGGCCTAGTGTAGCCAATAACAAAGCCGACGCTCTTACTAGAAGGAATAGAGATGTACTACGTTCTAAAGAAGACCTAAACCTCTGTTAGACGCTACTACCATTAAAGGTGCTTAATTCACGCATTATTAACGAGCTAAATCTAGGTCGCATCCGAACTAGATTACTAATTCAGGCCGAACTAAAATCTAGTTTACTATCTAGTTCGCTATCTAGTTCGCTATCTAGTTCACTACCTACACCGTTACCTATCTCGGCTGCTAAGCTAGAGGTCTATATAGCACCTATCTTAGCCTCTAAAAACTAGCCTTTACTGCTATTTAACGAAGTAGCTAAAGCTAACCTATAGGACTCCAATTTTAAGTTAGTTCGTGGCGTCTACTATATAATAGAGGCCTTCCTAAAGAGGAAATAGTTGCCGTCGACCGACGTCACTATCGAGAAGAGGATGCTATAGGCCGATAGCCGCTTAATTGTCCTCTATTACATGGCTGCAAAAGTCATATAGGAAGTTCACAACTCGAAGGATTACGTACACGGAGGAGCTACTAAGACAGCCGCTATAATCAAGACAACCTTCTACATCCCCGGATACGATAGTAACGTAAAGAGGTTCGTTGCTAACTGCTACGACTACAAGCGTTCGAAAGCTCGCTATAGCCTCCTAGCTAGCCTTCTATTACCTCTGTCTATTCCGGAAAGGCCTTAGCAGTATATTACTATAGACTTCGTTACTGGTCTACCTCTAGTAGACAGCTATAACGCTGTACTCTATGTCGTTAACCGCCTAACTAAAGAATAATACTTAATCTCTTGCTTCTCCGGCGATAGAGGTATATTAGCGTTTAAGACTACTAAGCTCTTGTTCTTCTACGTGTAGAAACTACATAGTCTACCCGATAGCATTACCTCCGATTGCAGTTCTTAGTTCGTTAGCGACGTTTAGAACAGGCTCTACTAGATTCTAAAGATTATAGCTAAGCTCTCTACTACAGAGTATCTCTAGACAGATAGCTAGTTAGAAGTTATAAACCGCAAGTTCGAGCGAGTTATCTATTCGTACGCTATACACTTTAGTAATTAGACTCTTGTTCTACTAGTCGTAGAGTTCTCCGCGAATGCTAGCCCCTCGGATAGTACTAAGTTATCGCTGTTCGAAGTAATAAGAGGTTATAGGCTAAGGATAAGCTTCTAACTACCTTCCGATACGCCGTTAAGAAGAGCTAAGCTTAATAAGGCTAACATCCGCGCCCTCGCTAAGTAGCTAGAAGAGGCGTTAGCTATCGCCAAGACTAACCTCGCTATTGCTTAATTACGTATAGTGGAGTAGGCTAATAAGCACTAGCTACTAATAGAATTCGAGGTCGGCGATCTAGTGTAGCTATCGACAAAGAACCTCTACCTACATAGCAACTCTAAGCTACTACCAAAAAGAGTTAGTCCCTATAAGGTATTAGAGAAACGCTTACCGCTAGTATATAAGCTTAATCTGCTAACTACGCTACGGCGTGTACACTCTGTGTTTCACACTAACCTCCTTACTAAGCATCCGAACGACCCTCTACTAGGTTAAGCCTTCGAGGAACTACCGCTAATAGAGGTTAACGGTAAAGAGGAATATAAGGTAGACAACGTTATTAACGTACGTACGCTACGTAGCAAACTCGTCGCTTACGTAAGCTAGAAGGGCTATCTAGAAGACCTCACTTAGTGGCTAATCGACAACCTTAAAGGGGCAGCTAACGTACTACGTAACTATTTAGATATACACAAGGATAAGCTAAGGCTAAGCTAGATTAATAGGGGACCTATACGATAGCGTTTGAGAGTAAACGCGCTTAAGAGGGGGAGTAGTAATACGAGATAGATACGAACTAGATTTAGTCTAGATCTATATTAGATTAATCACATAATCCCGGCATCGCAGCCTAGGCTTCTAGCCGCTTAGTCCTCGATATTACGCATGCTTTGTACTTTAGTCTTCTTCTTCTTCTTCTTCTAAGTCTCGATATCTTAACGAATAGACGCAATTAACCTCTTATCTTGCTAGTCGTGATTACCGCTAGTGTTCTATTATAATATAACAACTCCGACGTGCTCTACCTTATTACCTTCTTTAGTAAGTCTATAAGCGAGTAAGTCTATAAGCGAGGTCGAGCGTAACTACGCTATCTACGACAAGGAGCTTCTAGCTATTATTTAAGCCTTCGAGGAGTAGGTCTCTAAGCTAATAAGTGCTTAGCCTAATAAGACTATCTAAGTCCTTACTAATTATTAGTCGCTAATACACTTTATAAAGACTTAAAAGCTATTACGTTATTAGGCTAGATAGGCCCTCTACCTCGCGTAGTTTAACTTTAAGATTATATATAGGCCTAGAGTAGCTAATAGCAAAGCTAACGCCCTTACTAGGAGAAATAGAGATATACTATACTCTAAAGAAGACTCTAACCTCTATTAGACGTTACTACTATTAAAGGTGCTTAATTAGTAGATTATTAACGAACTAGATCTAGGTTATATCTAACCTAGATTAGCCGCTTAAGCTAAACTAAGGTTAAATAAATCTAGTTTAGCTACTAAACTAAAATCTAGTTCGCGATCTAGTCTATAATCTAGTTCGCTACCTAACCTGCTATCTATCTTAGCTACTAAGCTAGATATCTATATAGTATCTATTTTAGCCTTAGAAGATAAGTAATTCTTGCCCCTTTTCGATAAGATGTCTAAAGCTAACCTACGTAATAGCGAATTTAAGTTCGCACGCGGCATTTACTATATAACTAGCGCCTTCTCTAAATAGAAATAGATACTATCGATAGACGTTAAGATCGACAAGGGCATACTATAGGTTACCGGCCGGCTATTCGTGCTAGAATCTCTAGCTACTAAGGTGATTTAGTAGGTGTATAGCTTAAAGAACTATACTTACGCCGGCGCTACGAAGATAGTAGCTATAATTAAGACTATCTTCTATATCTCGAAGTATAATAGCCTCGTTAAGAGATTTGTTACTAATTGCTATAACTATAAGCGCTCTAAGGCTCGCTATAGCCTACTCGCTAGCCTTCTATTACCGCTCCTAATACCTTAAAGGCCTTAGTAGTACATTACTATAGATTTCGTTACTAGATTACTACTCGTTAATAGCTATAACGCTATACTCTACGTAGTTAACTATCTATCTAAGAAGCGCTACCTTATTCTCTATTTCTCTAGAGATAAAGGTATATTAGCCTACGAGACTACTAAGCTACTATTCTTATACGTTTAGAAGCTATATAGATTACTAGATACTATTACCTCGGATCGAGAACCTTAATTCGTAAGTAACATATAAAAGCGACTCTACTAAATCTTAAAGATTATATCTAAGCTATCTACTACTATACACCTATAAACGGACAGCTAGTTAGAGGTTACTAACTGCGATTTTAAGTAGGTTATTCGCGCCTATGTCTACTAGTACACTAATTAGCCTCTTATCCTCTCTATAGCTAAGTTCTCTACTAACGTTAACTCCTTTAAAAGTACTAAACTATCGCTATTCGAAGTAATAAGAGAGTATAACTCGAGGATAAGCTTTTAACCTCCTAAGGAGCTAGGCTTAACTCGAGTAAAGCTAAATAAGACTACTATCTACGCACTAGCTAAATAGATAGAGGACATCTATAAAATTGCTTAAGAGAACCTCGTAAGAGCTTAATTACATATAGTAGAGTAAGCTAATAGAAAGTAATTACCTATAGAGTTTAAGGTTAGCGACTAAGTATAGTTATTAACGAAGAACCTCCGACTCTATAGTAACTCTAAGCTACTACTAAAAAGAGTTAGTCTATATAAGATCCTTAAGAAGCGCTTAGCGCTATTATATAAGCTCGAGCTACTAATTACTCTATAACGGATCTACTCTATGTTTTATACTAACCTTCTTACTAAGTACTCTAATAACTCTCTACTAGGCTAAGTCTTCGAAGAGCTCTCTTCTATAGAGGTTAAAGGTAAGAAGAAGTACGAAATTAATAACGTTATCGATATAAAGAAGCTACGAAATAGACTAGTTACTCGTGTAAGCTAGAAGAGCTATCTAGAAGACCTAATATAGTATCTAATCGACAACCTTAAAGAAGTAGCTAACGTGCTATATAATTACCTAGACTCCTACATAAATAAGTCTCGTCTAAGCTAGATTAACTAACCTATGTTATAAGCGTTTAAGAGTAAACGCGCTTAAGAGAGAGAGTAGTAATACGAGATAGATTACAAGCTAGATTTAGTCGCTATCTAGGTTAAAGAGGTTACGTAATCTCGGCTTATAGCCTAGGCTTCTAGCTGCTCTACTCTTAATATCTTATATGCTTTATAGACTAGCTTCTCTTCTTCTTTTCTAACTCTTGATATCTTAACGAATAGACGCAATTAACCTCTTATCTTACTAGTCGTAATTACTAATAGTCTAATTAACTACCTTAAGAAGTATTATAAGATTACTAATTCTCGCTATAAGAGTATAGTAGTTTCTAGACTATTAATTATAGCTAGCTTTAGCCTTCCTTAAGACACTAAGCCTATAGTTATTAATATAATTACTACTCGATTCTAATATTAAACTTTTAGAGAGTACCTCTTTCGCTAGATAGTTTATAATAATATTCCCTTTAGTAAGATTAAGAGTACTTATCTCTACTAGTTACTCTAGTACCTTAACTCTTAGCTAGATAAGACTCTACCTTCTTATACCTCTATTAGCTAGTAGATTTACTTAGCTTATTTAAGTATAGCTAGTGTTATTACTAAGCACCTCTAAATAGTAGTTTTAATAGTATACTTTAGCTTTAATATATAGATATCTAGTAACTACCTTACTCTCCTTAGCCTTATTACTTACTTTATTAATTAAGATAGTAAGATCTAGAACCTTCTAATTAGCCTTCTAGAGCATTATAATACTTATAGTAGTAAGAATATAGTAGAGACTATTATAGCTATTATCTCTTACTAGTAGCTTAATTACTTAATTAGATACTTTACTACTAATAATGCCTTAAGTAATAATAAGGCTATAGAGTTCCTTAGTACTAAGTTTAATTTTAATCTAAAGTAGAGGCGTATAAGGTATACTAGCTATATTATTAACCTTATAGCTAAGTTAATTATACTTAGAGGTAGCGATTAAGACGTTAAAGCCTTTAAAAATAAGCTTTAAGAGGTTATAAAGGAGAAGTATAAAGAGTACCTTCGCTAGAGAAGGTAAGAGCTAATTAGTAAGCTATATAATATTATTACCTTTATTAGTTAATCTCCTTAAAGAATCTAAGCCTTTAAGGCACTCTAGAAGTAAGCTACTTAAGAGGCTTTAGAGTAACTAGATAAGCTAATCTATTAGCTAGTTTGCGATAATAATATAAGATAGAATAGTCTATATTTAATAATCTAGTATACTCTCTAAGTCTATAAGGCTATCGACATCTTTATTATTAAGTAAGTTAGCTAATCTACTAAGCAAAGGAGTTGCCTTTATAGCTAATTATAGTATAGGAGTTATAGTACTAGCACTTGTAAAGAGTCTTTAGTAATTGCTAACTAGCTTACTTATAATAATTAGGACGTCCTCTAGTAGTACTACTATATCCTTAAGCCTCTATCCTTAGCTATAATCTACCTCTAAGGCTAAGTTAGTAGTTATAGCTATATATAGGAGGTTCTTCTAATATTTAGCTACTTACTTAGTTATCTTAAGGTAGCTAAGTATAAGTATACTATTAATAGTTAAATTAATATAGATCTAGCTTACTTATAAGCTACTAAAGTACTACCGGAGTTGCACTTTAAAGTTAATATTAACCTCGCTTAGCGTAAGCTTAATAACTATTATATACTAACTAATAAGACTCTAGCTTATCTAGCTATAGTTATACTCTACTCTCGCTATAATTAGGACTAGATTATATACTATTAGAGCGACTAGAAGAACTAGATAAGGAGTGCTAAAGTAACTATACTTAACCTCTAGTAGCACTATTAAGAGTAGCTAAATTGCTTTATATAAGGTAGAGCAAATTTACCTCTACCTTTAAGGCTAGCTAAGTGTCTCTAGCGTAAACTAAAGCACTAAGTCTTTAATAACAATAATAACTTTATACTTAGATATAGTAGTAAAGAAGACTATAGAAGAATAGCTCTAGTTAACTAGTATAAGCTTTATACCTTAGTAGCCTTATAATATAAGGTTTTAAAGCCTTATAAGTAGTAGTAGTAAAAGTAGCACCTCTAGTCTTAGCTAACTATTATAGTATTAGATATCCTTACTATACTACTAATATTAGATAAGCTAGAGCGCCTCTTTAGTGACACTAGCCTTATAGTTATAAACTACTATAATCGCCTTAAAGGTAACACTATTAATACTACTATAAGCTTAAAGAGTTAGATTAAGGCTAGTATAGTTAATATAAAGTCACTATAGTCTTAAAATTGACCATGAGATAGAGCCTTATTAATTAGATTAATTAATTAATATTACAACCTCTAGCAGTCGATCAATCAATCTCCAAGCCGGCTGATTATTAAGCAATTAATCACAGCGACGACGAGGTGCCAATTAATCAATCATGACTCTATCAGATTGATTATATTGATTACGGTCTACACTGCTCTCATCCCCTGACTACCACACCCACCACACTGTGGTAGTAATCTACCATGCCGGCGCAAGGCCCGTCGACCGTGCTGGTCCGCGATGATTTCGACGGCGAGCCAATCACACCAGACACGAATCGGAAGAAATTTCGCAAGCACAGGTCACATCATTTGGCAACTCATCGGCGGGTCGCTGTAGTTTTAGTCGAGAAGTCAGATGAGCGAAATGTCCCTTCCCCATCCGCCAATGTCAATGAGGTGGCCGCCAAATGGCATGTACTACCACCAGAAGTGTGGGATATGGTGTACTTTGCCGGGATCAACCATCTCTATCACGTACTGTCGACTCCATTTCCGACCATCCTGAGGACATCCCGAGAATTCCGTGAGTGCGGTCTAATGGCTTTCTTCAAGCATTCACGCTTCGCTACTCTGCTCTTCCGCCATGGTAACGAGAACGACAGCTTCACCCTCCCGTGGCACCGAAAACATGCCAGTCACTGGCTCAACCTACCAGAAAGTTCCTTCTACATGCAAGATCTCACTCCGAGCGGTCATTCCCCGTTGCAATGGGTGTCCGATCGAGAAGTTGCATGATGCTGGTAGTCCGCACTGCCATCAGCTGCACCAGATTGACATCGAACTTCGCAGCCCCAAGAAGGATGCCGAGGTGGAGTATTGGAACCGACAGATCAAGGCCCCGAGGTGGTTCTCGCCGGTCTACAACTCCTCCTTTCAACACAAACAGGCCGTGGTCATTGTCGGCTGTCGTCATCTGATCAAGAGGGATGTCCTGAAGACTGCTATCACCAAGGTTGTGGAGGATTTGTTCGGCGACAGGAGCAGCATGGAAGTGCAGAAGGCGTTGCGGGTGAGCATTCCTGCTTCGACTTTTGGTCCAGGCATGTTTGTTTGAGGTGCGCACAGTGGTGTGACCATGATGGCAAGTTATCTGGTAGTTGTCTGACTTGACCACGTGGTCAGGCCATAAAGGACGTGGGTGGAACCTTCACATGTTGATTTGACGATGTTTCTTTCAAAATCATAAGATGCCCACGCTTTAGTACTTCTCGACTCTATCAATGACGATTCACATCACATAGTTGATCCTTCCAAGGGCTTCATTTCCTTCATCACTCGGAGCCGTAAGTGAACTTGATCGAAGGCCAAACCAGACATTCCTAATGTCTTCAGGCCTAGATACCCTCACTTCCTAAACTTGATCTGACAATCACATCATCCGCCTCAAACCTCTCACTTTTCGCACAATAATCGCAACTCTAAGACTCACCTAATATCTATTCAACACCTCAAATACGCCTCAATTGCGACTCGAATACACCTCATATCCTACTCAGATGCGACTCAAGCACGACTCAGACACGACTTAATTACGCCCAAACTTTTGAATCCGACAACTCTCTTGATCTTCACATACTGCACCATGGAACTAAAAATGTCTTCCAGCATGAAGAAATCAATATCTACCTCCCAGCAGAAGAGGAAGCAGCGGAGCTCAAAGATGGAGAAGGGAGGTCAGAGTAAGCTTCATTGTACTTACTGAATTATTTCAAGACTGACAGTTAAAGTCTCGAGAGACAAGACAAAGTCCGCTAATCGTCGCAAAGTATCCTCACGCCGACGCCGTGGTCCTTCCACATTTCCCTTCATGAGACTACCGCCAGAGCTCCGGACAATCGTGTACAAGTCCTACTTCGCCAAAGAGCCTGTTCTGGTGCAACGACCAAGCGATCCAGCATTGCTCTGTACCAGCAAGTCTATCAGAAATGAAGCGCGCCTGCAATTCCTGAAGTGCACAACATTCGTCATCTACTTGGAGGTCGAGGACGCTACGAGTGTGTGGATAAATAAGCATGAAGCACGCGCGAAAGAATGGTGGAGGTACTGGTCCGCGTGGAACTATCCCATCCAGCACATAGCTTTCATAGACGAAGGTGTTGTGTTCAAAGACGGTGTTTTAAAGGACCGGCTCGGTTTTGAATACACATCCGTGGAGCCTGAGGATGAGAGCGACTTGGTGTCGTACCTCAAGCTATTTTCCACGCCTTCAATTCATCACGGCAACGGCCTCTGCTCCATTTGTTATGGCAACACTCCTCGTCGAAAGGCTTATCAGGAGGAGCTCAACAATATCCCAGAAGAATACCAGAAGTTAATCAACAAGGATATCGCCGAGCATGTTGAAGCCATGCGCATCGCAAACATCAAGGTCGTGGAAGACTTCCAGCAAACCATTACCGCGGCGAACATCAACGAGGTGGCGTTGAAGGAAGATATCTGTGTCGACATTAGAAATGCGTTTCTCAGTGAGATGAGTCTATATGACATATTGGGATGGATACGAGAAGATGCTGCTGAGCGTGAATGAGAGGCGAGGGAGGCTTCCGAGCAAAGTCGGATCTGTGAGGCAGAGACGGTGGACTGGCTGACGAGGATGAACAATGAGTCGCTGGAAGAACTCTGGGCTTCCTAAGACGATGACAAATGGCATCAACCCTCTGAAATCGAGACATATCTTGCAGGCTCGACAAGTGACGTGTCGGTTTTGGTGCCGCCAAATTTGCCTGCAAGCTGGGGGTTCTTCAAGGCACAAGGTGTTCTACGCAGCAGAGAGAGCTGCGCATGCGACGGCGGACAGTACAAGACTTTACTTAGGGTGATTTTGGCGCCGGCAAAATCGTCATTGAGCTGGTCGAAGGGTCATCGTGGTCGGGAAGAGCATCAGGGTCATAGCATGTGAGGTACATACAAGAGCGTTGAATGTGACTTGTCGCCTCGTAGTCGATTATGGTGCTGCCAAATTCGTCTCTGTAGCAGTCGTTCAATCATAGTGAGATCCTGTCTTGGTCATTGCGTGGAAGTCCTTGGCCGTTTGCTGGTTGTGCTCGGCTCCACGTCACGTGATATGATGTTCGCTTTCCCGTCCCGAGGTGTTCTTTCCTCGATTCGCTGCAGCCTTGACGCTCTCTCACACACAATCGTCTTCAGGTAGAATTTCTTACCGTCACTCTTTGTGCGCATACAATCCATTGTGCATATCAGTCATTGTTCGCGTGGACATCTTCTTTAGTCTCCATTGTCGCGTC